>CM060911.1:84401494-85006475 GCA_030737875.1 Allium sativum | reverse complement strand
CTATAGCCCGCCCCTCAGGAACAGCCGCAACTGCCCCTTGGATCGTCAGGGCCGGTCCACCGATGTGGATTATTATGCCTGAACAATACGTTTCCCCGCCCTTTGGGGCGTAAACGAGCCAACGAATGACTCCATCGGACCCGGATCGTCCGATCAAACCGAGGCGCCTCGCAACAGCAACAACCACATAGGTGAAAAGTATATAAATGTCAGGGCTGGTAGGTCACTGACACCACCCTAGCTTGAAAGAAACACATGTCCTCCCTGAGGTCCTTCTCCCGTTTTAGGTTCATACCGGGGTGTGAGGCTCGCGAATTCACGTTATACACAAAGCTACGCCACACAGGCAGTGCTTTGATCATCACCACAAGACTTTGCTTTTCAACAGAAGCCCTGATCACTGCATCTTAGCATGCCACACAGGCAATTCATGCCATGCGACTGATGTACATCGATATACAACCTCTGAGCTCGTACGTCTCAGAGAAGGGCGTTAAGCAAAAGAATAAATTCTCCGCCGCCAAACAGATGTATATTTAACAGAAGTCAATCAACACAGAATAAACTCCAATGTCAGACACACAGTCCATTTACAAGTCCGTTCTGGGTCTGAACGAAATCGGAGGCACTAAATACCTCGCAAACCCATCGATCACCACGTACGTCTGGACGATCACCACTCATTATCCATATTTCGGGATGCCTCCCAATCAGGACCTCGGTTACCATCCAAACGAGGTGAAGATCTCCGGTCTTCGACCATCGTCTTCATCTTCGACTTTCAACCGTCGATCAATTATTTGAAATGAGAATTAACTCGGCTTTTTCAAATAATTCACGTATATTTAGAATTTCAAATCAATTTATTTCAATGGTTAAATTATTCGACAACACCAATTTTGTTCTTTTAATGTAATTTTCACACCAAACACATTCAACCATCAAAAGCCACATAAATCGAGCAAATTCAGTTTATTTCAATTCCATATCGCTTATGATATTTTATAACGATTTATCGCTATTTTTATTTATTTTAAAATAGCCATTTTATTCAAAACGACGCTTCGGGCCATAAGGCGGCCGTGGCGCTGTTTTTCTTCAGATTTGATTTACACATATTTGAAAATCTAACCGTTGGATCTTCACAAAATTTACATAATTAGAAAGGTTTTTTCAAAACGAATCCAACGGTTCCAGTTTCGGGAAAATCCGACGGTCGGATCTCCCGGTACAATCGTTTGAAGTTTCGATTTCAAAATACGAACTGCAGCGTCGTTATTCGATTAAATATAATTATATTTATATATATAAATAAATATAATCGTTTCTGGCGCTGTTTTTCTTCAGATTTGAATTAAACATTCCAGACAATCCAACCGTTGGATTTTTACAAGGTTGGTGCCGTGGGAAAGATTATTCCAAGGCGCACCCGACGGTTGAGATTTCGGGAAAATCCAATGGTCGGATTTCCCACACTAGTCGTTTGAAATCACGGTTTCGAAATACGAACTGCACGGCTTCGTTTCGTTTTAATTTTATTTATATTTATATATTTATATAAATATAGTTCATTCAATGATTTCCATATCGTTTTCACTTCAAATATTTTTCTAACACCTTAAATTTTGGAAAAATTTCGCCATAACCTCCCCTGCACCGGGAGCATCGGGAAATCGCAAATAGCTTTCCCGGTCCTTCTAATCTCAAAAAGAAAAAGAAAAAGCCAAGCGGCTAGCCAACAGGCTCAAAATCATCACCCAAACAAATCAGTAAATGTGTACCTATTTGTCGGGCACAAAATTTTATTCCTCTTCTCTAGCCCCTTTGCTATAACCTGTTCAATGAATATTGCATGTACATATATATACAGTTCTTATCATTTATCAATTTCTATTCGACTTCATATTTGATTTCTATTTGGTTTAAAAACTCCATTCATTCTAATGTTACATAAATAGGTGCAAATCATTTCATTAGCTAATTAATGAATATTTCAACTAATATATGTTTATTTTGAACAAGTGGCTATTTTTAACACTTCACATTTCAACGATTTATGCATACAATAAAAATGTGATTTTTATTGTAAAACAATTCATTTCAAAACACTATTTTTCTATATAGTTCATATAGGTGACAAAATAGGATTTTTATCATAAAACAATTTCTTTTTAAAACGAGATTATTTTACACAGTTCATATAGTCGATAAAAGGCGATTTTTATTATCAAACAATTTATTTCAAAATATGAATACCATTCAACACATGAATTTCTAAACAACGAATGAATATCAATTCAACACATGAATGTTTTCTATAGTTTCTATATATAGATAAAAATGTGATTTTTATTATTGAACAATTTATTTCAAAATATGAATACCATTCAACACATGAATTTCTAATCAACGAATGAATATCAATTCAACACAGGAATGTTTTCTATAGTTTCTATATATAGATAAAAATGTGATTTTTGTTATCGAACAATTTATTTCAAAATATGAATACCATTCAACACATGAATTTCTAATCAACGAATGAATATCAATTCAACACATGAATGTTTTCTATAGTTTCTATATATAGATAAAAATGTGATTTTTATTATTGAACAATTTATTTCAAAATATGAATACCATTCAACACATGAATTTCTAAACAACGAATGAATATCAATTCAACACATGAATGTTTTCTATACAATGAATAAATATAGTTTAAGCATATGAAAATAATTCAAACACACAAATATTATTCAAAATTTCGGCAGCATAACGACAGGGTAGTTAAACCGGGACCGTCCCTAGTACGGCTCCTCGCTCTACCTTAAAACCTCGCGGTTTTTGACAATGGGGATCATGCATCTAGTTCGCATGCAGGCGGCATGTATATATTTATTTCATTTCCACAAACTAATCCTATGTGGTTTCAACCACAATCAACCAATATCAATCACAAACAATCCCAAACAATGATTCGCTATCAATCAATTTTCACAACTATTTCAACCAATAAATATCGTCCATGGTTTGTGGACGAGGGGCGTATATATATATATATATATATATATATATATTTATTTATTTATTTATATATAGCAATTCACTTTTACTTCACACATATATAATTTTTAAATCAGAAATCTCACCAATAGCTATCCAACTGCACGACACTTCCTTAGAGAAATCTTCGCCTTTTTGTCGCTTTCGCCCGTATTCTCTACATATGTAAAAATCGAATTTTTTTTATGATGCTATTCAATATATAAAAATATGATTTTTACTTCTTCTTTCAATATATAAAAATCTGATTTTTACTTATTCTTTCAATATATAAAAATCTGATTTTTCTTTCGACTTTCAATATATAAAAATCTGATTTTTCTTTCTTTCATTTTAAATTTCTAATCTCCTTCTATTTTAAATCTTAAAATAAATTAGTTTATAAATCATTTTAAAAAAAATCTGTTTTTACTTTTCTAAAAAAATCTGTTTTTACTCTTCTAAAAAATCTGTTTTTACTTTTCTAAAAAATCTGTTTTTTTACTTTTCTAAAAAAAATCTGTTTTTATAATTCCTTTTTAAATCAGTTTTTATTTTTAAAACAAAATCAGTTTTTATTTTTTTAAACAAATCAGTTTTAATTCTTTAAACAAATCAGTTTTAATTCTTTAAACAAATCAGTTTTAATTCTTTAAACAAATCAGTTTTAATTATTTTTGCAAATCAGTTTTACAGAATAAATAAAAAAGAAAATAAAATAAAAAAGGAAAATGCTCACCGAAGCTGCGAAGGGGGGAGGGGGGTTTCGCAGATCGACGGAGCTGGACGTGGCTTCGAGGCGGCGGCGCTCGGGGTTCGAACGGGGGAGGCGATGCTTCGGGCTCGAACTGGGAGGCGGTGGCTTCGATTTGCTTTGACTGGGGGCGTCGCGATGAAGGCGCTGGAAGGAGGTGGTCGGCGGCAGGGTTCGTCGGCGTCGGGTCTCGAGGGGGCGGCGGCTCGATTGGCTTAGGGTTTTTTTTTTATTCTGTTTAAATGAATCGGGGGGGGGGGGGGGCAGAAAGGAGGTAAAGGAGGGAAAGTAAAAATTATTTTTATTATTTTATTATTTAATTATTTAATTTTGCAAAAAGGTTGACTTTTACATACGACCTCGAAACGAGGCCCACCGCCTGTCGCCCATAGCGTTTTACCCCCATTCCCAACACAATGGGATATGTATCGCAAGCTGATTTGATCGTCATAATCAGTTTCCTTTTGAATTTTCATTTAAATCACTATATTGAATTTTAAACGTACATTTCAAATTACTGGGGTCCCATACTAATACTAAAAATTCCCGAAAAATATTTTTTAGCTTTGTATTGCCGATACGGTCCTAACAAAACTAGTTTCGTCGAATTCTGAGACCGTTTGAAAAATGGCCAATTTCCAGTCGATTAAAATCAACTGAAACTGGTCAAACGCGTTTTCTTTTGCCACGCTCACATATTGATTCGAAAAATTATGAAATTTGAAACCTAACAATAACTTGACCCTGCGGATCCAACAAAAGTGGTTTCGTTGAAATCCGAGGTCATCTGCAAAATGTCCATTTTTAAGGGCCTGAATTCCATAGCGACTATTCAGAATTTTCAACTGGACATATCTTTTGATTCCCGCTATCAAATTTCGATTGGTCGGATTCGTTAGAAAGATATCATCAATTAGATCCTAATGTTTTTGGTTTCACTAAAATCCGGATTGTTTTGCACCCGGTACATTCAATTGAAGTTTGAAATCGAATTATCGAACTACCGCGCCATTTTCAATTCTATATATAATTATAATTAATTATATTCGTTTTCAAATGTCGATTCAAACTCAGTTTTCATCGCCATTATCTAAAATATTTATTTTAAATATTTAAAATCCATTATTTTAGCCAATTTAAAAATTTTAAATTCGTTCAGATTTTCTGGGTCGTTACAATTATTTAAATAACGAATATATTATTTAATCGTCGACGTTAGAACGTATAATTATATTATAATTAAATTCGAGCTTGAAATGGCGTGGCAGTTCGCTGTTTGGCGATTCGAACTTCAACTGAATGTACAGGATTCGTTTTAAATCGGATTTCCGTGAAACAAGAAACGTGTGGAGCAGGTGGATTATATCTTTCTAGTAGGAGAGAAAAATCAGGATTTCGTCGCATAGATTTTGAGATATGTCCAAATCAAATTTTAAAATAGTCGCTATAGAATCGTTTATCGACTGTAACGGTTTATTCGATATAACTAGAGATCGGGTTTGAATTTAGACAAGGTTCTTTTGGGAAATAGTGATAATTTAATTTTTAGAATTTTATAGAAATTTTTAATTAATTAAATAAGCAACTTTTTATTTGGAGTATTTGGCACCCTATATCAACATTTCGGGGTTTCACAATATGAGTCCATCTACCGGTATTATTACATTTTTGGGACCAGAGGACATCACTCATGTCAATAGTATTTTTGTTCCTGTCCATAACAGTCCCTACGTGAACAGAATATTTCATAGTATGGTACACTATGTTCTTAACTTATAACTAACTAAACTGAATGGTTAACTGGTCAAACGAACTTGAAATTCAACGAAACAAGTTTCATACGAAACCTTAGGAAGAGGTCTAGTGAAACGTCAAGGCCTCATATTTTTAGGATTTTTTCTGTAATTTTAAAGAATTTATGCTCGGTGTTTTTCATTAATATTTTCTAAAGGGTTTTCGCAAACGGTGTCGGAATTCGACGAAACCTGTCCCATTGGATTCGAAATATTTTTCTATGCGAAGATTGACTTAGTTTGTCAAAAACAGAGATCGTATGAACGGTTTTTAAAGTGGTACTTCATGTGTAAGCAATGGATAATAAAATAATATAATTATCCATCCCAACCTTCTACAAATAGAGCAACAGTTAACCTAATTTCCGAAAAGCTGTTCTGCGCCTCCACTTCTAAAATTCGACGTCTAGAAAACTGTCGATGCTTCCTCTCCTCAAAAATGTTAATCCACCCATCATCTCGAAGATTTTACAACACCAATTATCTTCAGCCATCGGTCTCTAGCTTCTGAACGGCCAAGATCTGAATTAGGGCTTCAACGATGGTGGGATCGAGCTAGAAAGCTCCAGCGTTTGGAGACTGCTGCAGGAGGACCGCGGTGTCTGGAAGTCTGGAACATGGGGCGATGAGGGAGGAGGCGAAGGCGCTTCCGACGAGCATCTCCGATCAATTTCCGGTGCATTAAGGTAACGGCGTCGACTGATTTCTTGGATCGAGGTATTCAAAATAAAGAAGCAGCGAAGGGTTGGAAAGGGATCTCCTGGTTCGGTTTGAACGAGATAGTAGCGTGGATGAGAAAGCGGTAAACACGAAGAAGCAACAGTATCGTGGGTACGGGAAGGAATTAAAACCGAACGTGTACAGATTAAGGTGCTTTATTGGTCCTGAAAGCAACAGGGAAGAAAAAGGTGTAAAGTGTTTAAAACGATGACTGGAGAAAATGATCGGATCAGTTATTTGGGTTTGCAGGCAATTTTGATCAACCGTGTTATACTTAAAAAAAAGAAGGGATAATGGATCTAAACAAGAGACACAGGAATAGTGGTAATGGGTCCGGGCTTAGGCAAGAATGGATGGGCCAAATGTAACCGAACGAACCGTAAGTTGCGTTGGAATCATATGGACGACGGCAACGAAATAGAACTGACTAGAATCAGTTCAGAATGAATTGGAGCTCGTCTAGAATTTATTACAACATAAATTGCCTGATCCGAATCATCGACCGTAAATCGTTATTTAACGATTACGGACAATGTGAGTAAAACTCACTAACTCTCCTCAATTTATATTTTAATATAAATTGTATTTTATTTATTGACAGCTGTATATTGATTGTTAAACTGGACTGTTAAATAGATTTGATTGAAAACGTAGTTATAGTTAATCTATGTACTGTTAATCAAATATGGTTCTGTACAACAGGATATTTCATTTCAAAATGAAATATGATATATATTATACTGTGTAACATCTGTGGATGCAGGGAGACTGGTTGGAGGAATCCGACTGGGTTCCTCAACAATTATTTTACTATTTTCATATATTGTGATATATGTTGTGATTTATATTCTATTATTGATTATGGATGTTAAAACGATATTGATTATCGTTGTTTGATATTTTGAATATCATAAGAAACCCTGAATTGTGAAATGGAATATTTCAATGTATATCGAAATAAAGGAATTTTATAAAATCACAGGATTTTATAAAAGGAAATTATTTATAAAACGAACACGGTTTTATAAAAGGAAGTATTTATAAAACAAATAGAGTTTTATAAAAGGGATATTTATTTAGAAAACAAATAGAATTGAAAAGGAGAATATTTATTTAGAAAATAAATATAAATAAGAAATATTTATTTAGAAGATAAATAAACCGTTATAAATAAGGAATATTTGTAACGGTAAATAGAAGTTGTAAATAAGGAATATTTGTAACGGTAAATGTAACACCCCGAAAATTCTATAACCGTGAAATTAACAAATTAAAGTATAATTAATTTGAAATCAAAGAACCAAGGGAAACGGGATACGCCATTGCGTTCGTCTCGGAAAAATACGCGAAATAGAGTCCGAGTTTTCGAAAAACGGAGTCCGTATGAAGAAGATATGGCCTTCGGAAGTTTTGAATTAAATTTAAAATTCAAACAGAATAAAATAATTAAAAATCGGGCCCAGTGGGCCAGGACGGATAAGCACCCGCCTAGGCCACCCAGGTCGACTGGGCTGTCGACCTGGGCTACCCATGTCGACAGGGCTGTCGACAGCCCTGTCGACAGGGGTGTCGACCTGGTCGAGCCCAGTCAACCTGGCTGGCCAGGTCTGTGTTTGGTCGAATTTCTGTGGTCTGCTTTGTCACTAGGGCTAGGTGGCAAGTTCTAATTGGTCTCTCTATCTAATGAATGGCTACGATCTAACCTAGCAACATCAATGGTCCTAATCAATTCCTAACCTCTATATAAACAACCCTAGACTAAACCCTAATCTATTCATTCAAATTAAGAACATAGCCGCCATGTTGCTGAGGAACGACAAAGAGTAGCCGCCAACTAGAGAAGGAATTAGGAAGAAAGTTCTAAAGCCTAAAGCAATTCACGCAACCTAAAGCCAATCAATTCGACAAAGGAATCGTATCTCTTAATTAGAGAATTCGCCGCAACCATTGTAAGTAGAGTATTACTTTGGTATGAATAAACAACTGTATTGATGTGTATGCTAGAATTGTGGCAATAAAAGTAATTCATATTTGTGCAAAATTATGTTATTCATTATAAAGAACTACATGCGGTAGTTCTATGCAAGTAAACGTTTGGAATATTGCGCAAATTATGCAATCTATGTTGAAGCTACATGTATGTAGTTGATTGAAATTCATGCAAGTTTGGGGCTTTGTTATTATGCCATCATGATGTATATTTTTGTGCAAAAATCATTTTGCGAGTAATTGAGACAAGTTTGGTTGTTATAGTTCATATGAAACTATGTTGGAATTTTGACACCATAATCCATGTATTAAGTCATGCTTTTGCAAACTTATGAAAATGACTAGGTTATGATTGATATTTGACCATGTTATTTCTATATTGTTAGCAAGAATTATATGATAATATATGTGAGACATGGCTAGGTTAGACTCAAAAATCTTTTTTGCAAGTTTAAAGCAAACACCATGATTAGGAATATTTATGCATAAGTATGTTTATACCATCGTTATGTGATTAGACTTAAATTATGATTAAGTTGAACTATGCTTTTGTGTTAGTAACAAAGTATCCCCTTTGTAAACATGTAGAAACCTTATGAACATGACTTGTTTATGTTTATGCCATGGACAAATTTAACTTTACTTATGCCATGCTTATGTTTGACATTATGCTATGCTTATGCTAAAAGTATTTATGACATGCTTATGTTTGACATTATGCCTAAATAAGAATATAGGTTCATGTTGTAGTTAAACCTATGCAAGTTTACATGCTTTGATTCATGTCACCTATGTTACCACTATGCAAGTACACCAGTTTCTATTATGTATTCCCAACGTCATATGCAAGTTCATGCGCTCACCTTCCCCTCTTTGTGTATGTAATCACGCCATAAGCCTCCCCTTTTCGCATGGCTAAATTGGGCTTTAAAAGGCTAAGCCCAATATATATGAACGGACGTATAAAACGGGGGAAAATAACGTTGGGTTAAAATTAATTAATTAATGAATGAAAATATAAAATAGAAGGGCCCAAATTCAAGTATGGGTTGGGCCCATGGTTGGTGTAACCTTTACACCATTAACTTAATAATGGGCCGCAAATATTTACATATAAGAAATAAAGAAGAATGACAAGATATGTAAATGTAGAAAATACGATGTGTTTAACCCGAGGTTGGATTGAGTTGTTATGTAAACCTGCCCGGAACCGCCCGGCTGTCCAGTAGTCACAACAATACCTATCCAATGTGGAAGGTTAAACATGGAGCCCAATAAGGACCCTAGGTTAGACTGAGTTGTGGCGTAAGACTGCCCGGAACCAACCGGCAACAGGCAGCCACAACAATACCTGTCTAATGTGAGAGGTCAGGGCCTTAATAAGACAATTAAGGCTGAGTCAGGATTGTTAGGATTAAGTAAACTAAAGACTTAATCAAAATGGAACATGCTAAACTAAACAGACTGGTGGGGGTTGGGTAGGAAACACTTAACCAACTTAGCATGTTGGCTAGAGGTAGAAAACCTAGTAACGGGGGACCCTTTTCAGCAGTAACCCTAAAAGGTGGATCAGGATACCCTGAAACTAGGCAGGGTGGGGCACGATTACTGGGCTGATTGTAAGAGGTCAAAGCGACGGCGGTGGTGTAGCAGTGTAGGTTCTAACGGAGTGCGGGCGTGCACACACTCCGGAGCAGAAAAATAAGGCACTGGGCACCAGTAGCATACCTGTGCATTCTAAGGTTGTGTCGGGCCGCCACTATGGGACTTGATACACCCCATGGTGGGACCTGCATAGGTAACTACAGACATCGGGGGCCGTAAGACACATGTAACTATGCGAGTAGGAGCCGATCATCATTGAATGGATCACATCACCCTGATTATGGGGTGCAAACTGGAAACTAGTTTATATGGGTTCAGAGATTAACATGGGGTACGATGGTATATTCGACCCTAGACAACTTAACCAAGTTTATAGTACCTGCCCACTTCTTGTTTATACTTATCATACCCAGTTCTTTATTTACAGACAAAATAGTACTAGACTTACTCAGGCTTTATGTCTGACTCTGTTTTCCTTTCGTCTTCTTTCTTCCGTTCCCCCCCCAGGTCCTCAGGGAGGGAACACAGCAGCTTGACCAACCTCAACATCCAGCTTGAAGAAGAGAAATGTATTGCTTGGACTTTCCTGTTTTGAACTATGGCTTTGGACAATCTACTATGGGGCTTTTGCAGTTTATCTACGTTTTATTTATGCTTCTTTAAATAATGTACTCAAGACAGATTATGAAAGTGTTATGTTATGTTTTTGGAAAGGATGTTGTTGTAACACGTATTTGACTTTGTGAAATAAAGTTTGTTGTTCTTCCGCTGTTTACAAATATGTGTTCTTATATCTGTCTTGTATATCTGTGACTTGTACTTATAAACCTCCACCAAAATTAGGGCATTCCCTTTGAGAGTGACCCTAACGGAGGTGGGGTGTTTCACTTGGTATCAGAGCATAGGTTTACCAGATAAGATAAAAAGTTTTGAAAAAAATTATTTTTAAAAAAGGAAATTTAAAGAAGCATTTTTAAAAGAAAATATTATTTTATTTTAAAAAGGCAAAGTCCACCCCCCAAAGCCATAGGAACTATCTCTTATCCTCCGTTTTGAATCTATCCTTTTTGTTTCAGCATGTCCCAAGAACTTAACTTGCCGGAAGGGGTGCCAATACCTGGTTGGTTTAGACGGTTCTTAGAAGCAAGGGCCACTCAGCCAGGTCCTACCATTCCTCCTCCCCCAGCTGAAGGAAATCATCCAGCCGCAGCGGCACCTTTTCCTCCACCTCCTCCTCGGGGAAGCACTTTCGCTAAGATATGTAAAGATTTTAAAGCTATGGGAGGAAGGGATTTCCATGGAACTGAGTCCTTCGTAGCAGTTAGAAATTGGCTGAAAGAAACGGAGGATCTATTCATCATCTTTGAGGTAGAAGATAGACAAAAAGTACAGTTGGCAGTGTGGCTATTGAAGGGCGAGGCTTCCTACTGGTGGGAAGTCACTAATGCTGAAAGACCAGTGGAGACATGGGAGGACTTTAGGGCAAGATTTGAGACCAAATTTCTCTCAGATGCAGAAAGAAGTTTGCAGTTAGAAAAATTCTTATTTCTTAAACAAGGGGACAAGACAGTCAGAGAGTATGTGAATCAGTTCGATGAGCTGGCTAGGTTTGGGCTTGACCTAGTCAGTACCCCGCACAAGAAGGCTCTCCGTTTCGTCAAAGGGTTGAATGAGCCATTACACAGCTTGGCCATGACCATATACCCATGGGAGCCACGTATGAAAGATTGGTGCAAATGGCATTGCTGAATGAAGAGGATAAGGGCAAGAAGAAAGAGGGTTTGTAGCCCAAGAAGACAGACTTTAAGAAGGGCGGGAAAGGCAACAAAGAGAAGAGGAAGTGCAATTTCTGTGGCAAAGTGGGGCACTTAGTAAAGGACTGCCGGAAAAAGAAGGCCAAGGAGAATGGTGGGTGCTTTTCTTGCGGTGAGACAGGCAATAGGGCTAAGGACTGCCCATAGAAACGAGGACAGGGGCAGAGGGCTGGATCCACCCCAGGGGCACAGGTTCATGTGCTAGAAGCGCCACCTCTGCAACAGCGAGGTATAAATACTTCTGTAGAAAGTGTAGTTTATCTTTATGATCACCCCGTTCGCACTTTATTTGATTCTGGCGCATCACACTCCTTTATCTCGTCTGCTTTAGTAGAATCTCTGCACCTAAAAACTAGTATGGTAGAGGACCCCTTAATTGTTTCAAACCCAATTGGGGGCCCAGCTCATTTGTCTATGATCTGTGTGGGATTGAAAATTTCTATTCTAAGTGTAGAATTTCAATGTAGTGCCTTTGTTTTGGGCTTTTCGGGTTATGGTTTGATTTTGGGTATGGATTCGCTATCCAGTAATGGGGCCATCCTTGATTGTGAGAAAAGGGTTGTTAGGCTCCTAACCCAACTCGGTAATACTTTGGAAATTTCTTGTAATCCCTCGTATGCGGTTATGCTTAGTTATCTTGAATCGCTAGATGCCTCTGTTGAAAATTTGAAATCAGTTAGAGTGGTCCGGGAATATCCGGATGTCTTTGAAGAGGTGAAGGGCTTACCTCCGAAGCGGGAAATAGACTTCCGCATATATCTTGTAGATAATGCAAAGCCCGTTGCGTTGCCCGTTAGACATATGGCTCCACGAGAAAGGAAAGAGCTCAGTAAACAGATTAAAGAGCTTCTAGAAAAGGGGTTCATTAGGAGGAGCATTTCAGAATGGGGCGCTCCGGTGGTGTTCGCTACAAAGGCGGATGGTTCACTCCGTCTATGTGTTGACTATAGGGAGCTCAACAAGCTAACGAAAAAGAATAGGCACCCGCTCCCTAGAATTGACGATTTGTTTGACCAGCTTGTAGGAGCGTCTGTTTTCTCCCAACTCGATTTAGCAACCGGTTTTCATCAGCTAAGGGTGGCTGAAGATAGCATCGATAAAACGGCGTTCAGAACCCCAGATGGTTTCTTTGAATGGCTTGTCATGCCTTTCGGCTTGACAAATGCACCTGCGTACTTCGTGGACCTAATGAGTAGGGTATTTAGAGATTTCCTCAACAAATTCGTCGTGGTCTTCGTAGATGATATCCTTATCTTCTCAAAGAGTGAAGAGGAACATGCTCAACACTTAAGGGCAATCATGGAAACTTTGCGAGTCCATCAACTAAAAGCCAAGTTCTCCAAATGCCACTTTTGGAGAGAAGAGGTGAGGTTCCTTGGGCACATAATATCCAAACAAGGGTTAGCGGTGGACCCCGCTAAGGTAGTGGCGGTACAAGATTGGAAGACACCAAGGAATGCAACCGAGGTTCGAAGCTTTCTAGGACTAGCAGGTTTCCATCGAAAGTTCATAAGGGATTTTGCGAAAATCTCAGCTCCGCTCACGAAATTGACTAAGAAGAATCTAGTGTTCAATTGGGACTTGGATTGCGAGTTTGCTTTCCAACGACTAAAAAGGGCTCTCACAACAGCCCCAGTTTTAACGCTGCCAGATGGGAGCAAGATGTTCACGTTTTATACGGATGCATGTGGGACAGGGCTAGGCGCCGTCTTAATGCAAGAAGGAAGGGTAGTAGCTTATGGCGGGAGGCAGTTGAAGGTACACGAAAAGAACTACCCGACCCACGATCTTGAGTTAGCCGCCATCGTCTTTGCACTCAAGTCTTGGCGACACTATCTCCTAGGTGAGAAGTTCGAACTTTACACTGACCATAAATCGTTGAAATATCTTTTCTCGTAGAAAGATCTTAACTTGAGGCAACAAAGATGGATGGAGTTTCTTGCCTCGTACGATTTCGAAATCTCCTACACTCCGGGCAAAGGCAACGTAGTGGCAGACGCGTTGAGCCGAAAGAAATTGACCCTAAGCCCGTTGTTTGTTGAAAGACAAAGCCTAGAGTTTATAGCCAGTTTCGACTTTAGGCCTTCCTCCGATTTCGTACCAGGCTTGCTAGCATCTCTCGAAGTGCGCCCAACTTTGGTGGATTCGGTAGGGGCAGCACAACGCGAAGACCCTCAGCTTGTGGAAATAATTGATAGGCTAATTAGGGGTGAGACTTCAAGTCACCTCAACCGATACTCCATTGACGATAAAAGTTTACTAAGGCGAGACGGAAGACTATGCGTCCCACAAGCAAAAGATTTAGTGAAAAAGGTTCTCGAGGAGGCACATCACTCCAAGATGACGATACACCCAGGCGGAGATAAAATGTACAAAGACATAAAGAGGACTTTCTTTTGGAACGGCATGAAAAAGGACGTGGCAGAATTCGTTTCTAAGTGTATAGTGTGCCAACAGGTTAAAGCGGAACAGAAAAAGCCTGGCGGACTGCTACATCCTCTAGAGGTCCCGCAGTGGAAGTGGGATAGCATCTCAATGGACTTCATCGATGGGCTGCCTAGGTCTAGGAGAGGCAACACGAGCATTTGGGTAATAGTGGATAGGCTTACTAAAAGCGCCCACTTTTTACCTGTCAAAAGTAAAAGGACTGCCTCATCCCTGGCATCACTCTATCTTAAGGAAATCGTTCGACTCCATGGAATACCATCTAGCATTGTTAGTGACCGAGACCCCATCTTCACCAGCGAGTTTTGGCGGAGTCTGCAAGAAGCAGTAGGAACGCAGTTATGCTTGAGCACAGCCTATCATCCCCAAACCGACGGCCAAACAGAAAGAGTGAACAGAGTTTTGGAAGACCTCTTAAGGCTATGCGTCCTTGACTTCGGAGGGACATGGGAAGACCACCTTCCTTTGGTGGAATTTGCCTACAACAACAGCTATCAAGCAACCATCGGAATGGCGCCCTTCGAAGCTTTATATGGGAGACCGTGCCGATCGCCCACTTGTTGGTGGGAGTCCACGGATAAGCTCATACTTGGACCAGACATGATCCGAGAGACTTCAGAGAAAGTAGACCTAATACGAAGAAGGATGAAGACGGCCCAAGACAGACAAAAGTCCTACGCCGACAAGAGGAGGACCGACCTTGAATTCGAGGTTGGAGACAGAGTTTTTCTCAAGGTATCACCACTAAGAAACGTTGTTCGTTTTGGAACCACAGGAAAGCTAGCATCAAGGTTCGTAGGACCATTCCCTATTATCGAGAAGATTGGGAAAATGGCCTATAGATTAGAGCTACCCGAGAAGTTGGCTGGAGTCCACAACGTTTTTCACGTTTCACATCTTCGAAAATGTCTACATGAGTCTGCTGAAGTGGTAGAGCCAAATATCCTCGAAGAGGCCAAAGTGGAACGCGAAGCAACCATAAGGAGAGTTCCAACCCCCATCTTAGGGACGGAAGTGAAGAAGCTACGCAACCGCGAAGTCAAGCTCGTCAAAGTTCAGTGGAGCGACACCGAGGGAGACGCGACTTGGGAAACTGAAGCTAGAATTCGTACAGCCTACCCTTTTCTGTTCGAGGGTACATCCTTGATCTTTCCTTTTCCTTAAGTTGCGCTTTTAACTATCTTTTTAGGTATATTTCCTCGACCGTATCTTTTAGATAGAATCTTTTTGGATGGAAACATGTAGTTGAAACATGTTATGGATGATGGTTGCAAGTGGTTGCAAATGATTGCTAGTGGTTGCTCGTGGTTGCATATACACACACAATCTAGGTTTTAGATCGGCTCAGTCACTTCATATTGCATATGCATATATGTTTGTATTCGTATGTGGTTGAACTTTAATGTGTTGACATGTGGATGCTGCATTTGTATCGAATGATTGTGCACTCATGTAGTGTAACGACCCGGATTTTCGGCCGTTGAATTCTGAATATTTAAATTTGTTTTAAATGTTTTATTTGAATTATATATAGGAATTTATTTATAAAACGAAGTTTGAACGTTAATTTATAATATAATATAAAACGAGCTCGAAATCGCGCGGCAGTTCGTAATATAGAGTTTTGAACTTCAACTGAGCATACAGGATTCGTTATAACTTGGATTTCTGTGAAACAAGACACGTTGGAACCGTATTGATTATAATTTTCATATGAAAGAGAAAAATCTAGATTTCGTGTTATAATTTGTTAGTTATGGTCAAATCAAATTTTGAAATAGTCGCTGTAGAAATCGTTATTTAAATTATACGCGTTAAAATAGCCGTTTTGCAAACAGACTCAGATTTCGACGAAATCAGTTTCATTGGGACCGTATCGTTAAATTATTGTACGGTGTTGAATTGCGTGGCAAACCGATGTCGTATGTAACTACGGTAGCCGTAAACGCCCGTTCAGTGCAATTAAATTAATTCAACTGAATAAAGGGATATTAGAGTGTAACTTGAACAGACGATCAAATCAGGCCACGAAACCAGTTCCGTTGAGTTCGTATCGTCGATTAGAGTCAGGATAGGTATATAGTTTGTTATTTTTAGCGATCGGCAAATTTGGTGTTCAGAAGGGCAGTGCGGTACGCGCCAAAAACAGCCTACCGGGGCAACAGTCTCAGAATGCGACGAAACTAGTGCCGTTGGATTCGTATCGAAAAGTTATTATCGGTGTTCGCAGTTTCAAGTTGATTTGATTTATCTGGTGATCGTGAAAAATTTAAATGCGTGTTGATTTCTGGTTTTATAAAGGAAAATTTTCCAAACGATGTCGGAATTCGATGAAACTTGTCCCATTGGGTTCAGAATACCTTTTTACACCAAGATAAGCCTTTTTATCAGTAAACAGAAGTCGACTGTGGTTAGTTTGCGGTAAGTTTTACTTGATACTTCACCACGAAGTTCATTAACATAAAATATTAATAAAATCTCCTATGTAACCACCATCCTCAAATCACGTATAGCTTTAAAATATACCTCAGCGATAGATGTTAATTAACAAGGCAAATAAATGGTTTTGAGGGGCAAGATTGACAGCTATGTTTATTTTCCTTGCCGACAAAGGAATTGGAGGAGCAGACCTACCAAAGCTACTTTGTGAAGTTTCTTTTCAGCAGACAGAAGCCTTGCCGACCAAGTGTTCAAAGTGAAAACGACATCCCTCAGTAGCGTGCTCCGCACACAAATATTCTCTATATATATATACAATAATTACAACACAAGCCCCTCCATTTTGAAAACATGAAACTTCCCCTCTGTTTAAATATAAAACACACTATCCCATTGGTTGCACTTCGTTTTCAGTGAGAGGTGAGGAACCGCAACCTTCATTTCTAGCTAACCACGTAATCGAAGCCAAACCGTGAGTGAGGAAGTTGTCTGAACGTGGGAAGCATGGCTACAGTATATGGGAGTGAGACATTGCGAGAACAGTAGTAAAGTGGGAAGGTTAAACAAGTATATTTTGCGCGTTGACTCGAAATGGCCGAGAGTTGTTGAAGAGGTGACGTCAATGCTGAGTGGAGGACAGCGTCAGCCGCTGGCGGTGGTGCTGCTGTGTCCAGGCGAGGTCAGGCCGAGAGGAGATGGAGGACTGAAGTGAATGGCAAGGTGGGTGGCGATGCAGTGAGTTGAACGAGGTGGCTCGTTCTATGATGTTTTTCCAATGATGAGTTCGGGTTCTGGAGTGCTGGAGGGTCTGTGATGTTCTGGAGTGAGAATGACCGTGTTTTTTGTGGTAATGAACGCAAAGAAAGTGGCACATCCAGTGGTGCGTGATAATAACTTGATTAAGCAGGGGAGTTCTTGATGGATGTTATCCGATGCATAGTATTTAGATGGAGAAAACATGAGTATGAGGGTCCGAGCAAGGTACAGAAATGGGAAACGAAGCTTAAGAAGGGCGTCGACAGTTTTGAAAAAGCAAGGAAGAACGAACTTTCGTGGTCTAATCATACGGTAATAATTAATGTTACTTTATAAGAACAGAAAACGCGATTTATTAAGGTTAATTAAAATTAGATTATAGACGAATGATGTTTAATTAACTTTAAATTTGTAACCTGGTTATTTCACTCATCAGTGAACAGAACTGGACGATGCCAGTTACATTTGAATCATAACGACGAGATATTCGTTAGGAAGCTGGTATGGCTAAGAACGGAGTTGCTGGGATTTCGTGATAAAAATCAAATGTCTGCTCGGTTGTAAACGAAACAAAAAGCAGAACCGTCAACTGCAAAACCGAGGTGAGTAAACTCACTAACTCCCTCTCGTTTATATTTTTATATATAAACGAGTTTTAAATTATTTTATAATGTGAAATGGTTGCTTGGTTGAATAGTTGATAAATTGGTTGATATAATCACATCGTTGATTGATTTTTTTCATTAATGCGATATTTTTGATGTTACTAACATCTGTGGATGCAGGGAAACAGGTTGGAGGGATCCAACTGGATCCCTCAACATTTTACTTACTGTTTTATTTGATGATGATATATGTTATGCTACATTATCCATGGTTGAATTTGTGTGTTTGGTTTACCCTGGCCTTAGGAACCTGGTATTTTAGATACCGTAAAATATCATCGAATGTGAAAAAGAAATTAGAATTTAAAAGCAGAATTTATTTCCAAATTAGAAATAATTTCTTTTTCATTGAGTTGCAAATGGAAACATATTCCATTGGGTAAACCAAGAAAAATGTTATAAATAAAGATATAAATTAAGTGGATCATTAACCATTGGATAAATTAAAAGGTGGATTCAAATATGAATGTATATTTGAAAGTGAGTATCGGTTTTGAAACCAATATTTGGAAATGGATCCGAATTTAGCAAAGTACAGAGGAAAGTTTAAAGAAAGATTTTCAAATGCTTAAAGTAAAAGAATAATAGTTTAAACAAGGAAATATTTTGCAAATAAAATGTATATAAAAAGGGATTTATAGAAATCGAATTAAGTGGTTAGAAAAAATGTAGAGGTTATAAATATGTTTAAAGGAGAACTTGAATTGTTTAAAATAAACAGAGTTTATAAATGAACAACGGAAGCGTGTGCGTCGCACACGGTATTTTATTCAAAACAACAATCATAGCGCGGTTGTTATAATAAATGTTGTTAATATATATATAGCAATTTTAGACGCTGCTGTTATAATAAATGTCTTGGTAAATCTAAATAGCAATTTTAACGCTGCCGTTACAATAACTGTTTTAATAGCAATCTTAATGCTATGGTTATGATAAGTGTTTTATAATGCTAGATAGGGGTTTTAACGCTGTTGTTGAAAGCAATGTTTGGTTTAAAGTTGTGAGCTCTGAATATTTCAAAGTGAATGATAGAAAGGGTTGGTTAGTGATATCGTTAATTAACGAATGATTTATGATTTAAGTCATAATAACGATGTTATAACATCAGTAAATTCAAAGGGTTTAGAAATGTTTTCTAACTGGAATAAAGGATGTTTTCTCAATAAAGGATATATATATTGGAAATGTTTTCCGATATTCAAGTTAGGAAATAAAGGTCATATTAAAGTTATTATATTTCGGATGCAGGGAATTATGACACCATTGTTATAATCAAGTGATTCCTGAAAAGGAAGTGGATTCATAATCGAATCCGAGAGCAACGTAAGGAAGCGTGTTAAAAGATTGGAAAGATGAACCTTGTCTATTTCGAGGTTAGAAATGTTGCTCAGTTAAGGTCTGAGAGGTAATTATACCCCAACTTGATTGACTTCGTTTTAACTAAGAAATGGTTAAGGTTCGATAGTGGGAAGTGGTTAAGTGGAAATCAAATGAAGGAGATTTGGCATAGTGATGTTTATTCAAACATCTGTTTAATCAAATGAAAGAGATTTGGAAATGTTTTCCAAATGAGAATCAGAAATGTTTTCTGAATATAGAGGACAGATAATGGAAATGTTTTCCAATGTTAATAGAATGTATTTTCTAAATATTAAATAAGGAATATAAATGAAAATGAAAAGGAAAATGAATAAATGAATGAACTAAAAGGGATAAACGTTGAATGATGTTTGGTCGATAGAATTTCCTTTTGGAAATAGTATCATTGTTTGCACACCGACATGTTTTCATTTGATAGTTAAATCACCGACTATCAAAGTTTTGACCATTTTAACGTTGTTAATATGGAGAGACCGGTTGGATCATTATCCAGAGAACCACTCCGTATTGGCATAAGCGTTGCGAATCAAGTATGCTGAATATCTTGAAGACGGAGTGAAGTGCAAGGGCTATTGTATAAGTCTTAGATAACAGTGCCTAAGATGGATGTACTGAATAGTGCCTTCGGTTTGTCCAGACCCAGGACAACTTGTATGGACGAGTGTCTGACAGAGTATTTCCAAAGGAGGTTACGTACGTTGATTTCTTCAAACGTACGAAGTTGGTGGCATAGAAGGGAAACTTCTTTAGCCTAACAATCTGAGTATTTTTGTGGGAATCAATTAGTGATTTCCGATGGATCTGACGATGTGGCATTCAAAGTGAATGATGGCCAGATGTTCTGGAAGATAATTCAAACCTCAAGCCTCACAACCCGGAAGTGGACAAAAATCGGGCAGGCAGCATGGCTATGTGGGTCGCACCCATTAGGATGTATGATCACCTATCTAGAGAAATTCCTTTTGTTCTTAAATCTATCGATGCTGTCCCTTATCGGGAGGCGGTTGCTGATCCCAACCGTCGGTGATATACATTCGATACACTCAAGCGAAATGAGTGGTCGGTCATGTGTGGGCCGGGTTGCAAGATGTTCTTGTTGAACCCAGTGTATTTGCCTCTAGAGATACACGTTCGGAAGGTGGTCCCATACCTTGTCAAGTTGGAATCCAATCTCCAATAAGTGCCTGCGAGTTTGATTGTATATTATATATGTAGAGCGTGAGATGCAAGCGTTCTGCTAGATTGTTAATTACTTTTGATTAGACATTATTATAATATCAGATAATATATGATTTCCAAAGTGTTTTGGGTTATCGTAAGGTAAAAGCCATCCGTATTTATGTGTGGATTGGTCTTACGATTATCTTTTCTTTTGAAAAGGATTTTGAAAAGTTAAACCAAATGATTGGAGTTTACTCACACCAGTCCCATGACTGACCCAGAGTTTATTTTGTTTGTTTTCCCTAAACTCTTGGGTGCCCAAATTTGTACGGGCAGTCAAGTAGTCAGGATTTTACAGATTCACTTGGAGGAGATGAAGCAGGAGGCTTCACCAGTTAGCTATAGACTATCATATTTTCCGCTGTGTACTATGTTGTATCTGGAAACAGGTGTTTATAACTGTTCAAGGGATAATCGTTGTGCTCTGATAATGGTATGTATATACAAATACTGATTTGTGCTTCAAAGTTATATTATCTAATATATTTTATTCGTTCCACTGTGAGTTTGTGATCTTCGTTTTCTCCTATTCTAATATTTCTTTCTCTCTATTTCTCATCCTCTAACTTCTTTCTAAAAATGGTTCGTATTTCTGTGCAATTTGAGTTGGACGTGTGGTGTTATTAGTCGACTCAAAGGGTACGGATTTGCGGGTCGTTTCATGTAGAATCAAGAATAGGAAAATTTGCATACATAATGGATTCATGGCACTTACATAATTCGCATTAAGGAGGTCAACTGAATCAGTAGACCGCCTGATTTTGCATTAGATAAGTACATGTACACACACACTTTGCATATGATCATGAAGCATTAGAAATCTTTTAAGGACAATGGATGCTCGTGTTTGATGGATGAGTAGATGGATGATTGGATGTTAGGATATACATTCCTCCTAACTTGAAGATTTCGGGGACGAAATCCTTTTAAGTGGGGGAGAATGTAACACCCCGAAAATTCTATAACTGTGAAATTAACAAATTAAAGTATAATTAATTTGAAATCAAAGAACCAAGGGAAACGGGATACGCCATTGCGTTCGTCTCGGAAAAATACGCAAAATAGAGTCCGAGTTTTCGAAAAACGGAGTCCGTATGAAGAAGATATGGCCTTCGGAAGTTTTGAATTAAATTTAAAATTCAAACAGAATAAAATAATTAAAAATCGGGCCCAGTGGGCCAGGACGGATAAGCACCCGCCTAGGCCACCCAGGTCGACTGGGCTGTCGACCTGGGCTACCCATGTCGACAGGGCTGTCGACAGCCCTGTCGACAGGGGTGTCGACCTGGTCGAGCCCAGTCAACCTGGCTGGCCAGGTCTGTGTTTGGTCGAATTTCTGTGGTCTGCTTTGTCACTAGGGCTAGGTGGCAAGTTCTAATTGGTCTCTCTATCTAATGAATGGCTACGATCTAACCTAGCAACATCAATGGTCCTAATCAATTCCTAACCTCTATATAAACAACCCTAGACTAAACCCTAATCTATTCATTCAAATTAAGAACATAGCCGCCATGTTGCTGAGGAACGACAAAGAGTAGCCGCCAACTAGAGAAGGAATTAGGAAGAAAGTTCTAAAGCCTAAAGCAATTCACGCAACCTAAAGCCAATCAATTCGACAAAGGAATCGTATCTCTTAATTAGAGAATTCGCCGCAACCATTGTAAGTAGAGTATTACTTTGGTATGAATAAACAACCGTATTGATGTGTATGCTAGAATTGTGGCAATAAAAGTAATTCATATTTGTGCAAAATTATGTTATTCATTATAAAGAACTACATGCGGTAGTTCTATGCAAGTAAACGTTTGGAATATTGCGCAAATTATGCAATCTATGTTGAAGCTACATGTATGTAGTTGATTGAAATTCATGCAAGTTTGGGGCTTTGTTATTATGCCATCATGATGTATATTTTTGTGCATAAATCATTTTGCAAGTAATTGAAACAAGTTTGGTTGTTATAGTTCATATGAAACTATGTTGGAATTTCGACACCATAATCCATGTATTAAGTCATGCTTTTGCAAACTTATGAAAATGACTAGGTTATGATTGATATTTGACCATGTTAGTTCTATATTGTTAGCAAGAATTATATGATAATATATGTGAGACATGGCTAGGTTATACTCAAAAATCCCTTTTTGCAAGTTTAAAGCAAACACCATGATTAGGAATATTTATGCATAAGTATGTTTATACCATCGTTATGTGATTAGACTTAAATTATGATTAAGTTGAACTATGCTTTTGTGTTAGTAACAAAGTATCCCCTTTGTAAACATGTAGAAACCTTATGAACATGACTTGTTTATGTTTATGCCATGGACAAATTTAACTTTACTTATGCCATGCTTATGTTTGACATTATGCTATGCTTATGCTAAAAGTATTTATGACATGCTTATGTTTGACATTATGCCTAAATAAGAATATAGGTTCATGTTGTAGTTAAACCTATGCAAGTTTACATGCTTTGATTCATGTCACCTATGTTACCACTATGCAAGTACACCAGTTTCTATTATGTATTCCCAACGTCATATGCAAGTTCATGCGCTCACCTTCCCCTCTTTGTGTATGTAATCACGCCATAAGCCTCCCCTTTTCGCATGGCTAAATTGGGCTTTAAAAGGCTAAGCCCAATATATATGAACGGACGTATAAAACGGGGGAAAATAACGTTGGGTTAAAATTAATTAATTAATGAATGAAAATATAAAATAGAAGGGCCCAAATTCAAGTATGGGTTGGGCCCATGGTTGGTGTAACCTTTACACCATTAACTTAATAATGGGCCGCAAATATTTACATATAAGAAATAAAGAAGAATGACAAGATATGTAAATGTAGAAAATACGATGTGTTTAACCCGAGGTTGGATTGAGTTGTGATGTAAACCTGCCCGGAACCGCCCGGCTGTCCAGTAGTCACAACAATACCTATCCAATGTGGGAGGTTAAACATGGAGCCCAATAAGGACCCGAGGTTAGACTGAGTTGTGGCGTAAGACTGCCCAGAACCAACTGGCAACAGGCAGCCACAACAATACCTGTCTAATGTGAGAGGTCAGGGCCTTAATAAGACAATTAAGGCTGAGTCAGGATTGTTAGGATTAAGTAAACTAAAGACTTAATCAAAATGGAACATGCTAAACTAAACAGACTGGTGGGGGTTAGGTAGGAAACACTTAACCAACTTAGCATGTTGCCTAGAGGTAGAAAACCTAGTAACGGGGGACCCTTTTCAGCAGTAACCCTAAAAGGTGGACCAGGATACCCTGAAACTAGGCAGGGTGGGGCACGATTACTGGGCTGATTGTAAGAGGTCAAAGCGACGACGGTGGTGTAGCAGTGTAGGTTCTAACGGAGTGCGGGCGTGCACACACTCCGGAGCAGAAAAATAAGGCACTGGGCACCAATAGCATACCTGTGCATTCTAAGGTTGTGTCGGGCTGCCACTATGGGACTTGATACACCCCATGGTGGGACCAGCATAGGTAACTACAGACATCGGGGGCCGTAAGACACATGTAACTATGCGAGTAGGAGCCGATCATCATTGAATGGATCACATCACCCTGATTATGGGGTGCAAACTGGAAACTAGTTTATATGGGTTCAGAGATTAACATTGGGTACGATGGTATATTCGACCCTAGACAACTTAACCAAGTTTATAGTACCTGCCCACTTCTTGTTTATACTTATCATACCCAGTTCTTTATTTATAGACAAAATAGTACTAGACTTACTCAGGCTTTATGTCTGACTCTGTTTTCCTTTCGTCTTCTTTCTTCCGTTCCCCCCCCCCCCAGGTCCTTAGGGAGGGAACACAGCAGCTTGACCAACCTCAACATCCAGCTTGAAGAAGAGAAATGTATTGCTTGGACTTTCCTGTTTTGAACTATGGCTTTGGACAATCTACTATGGGGCTTTTGCAGTTTATCTACGTTTTATTTATGCTTCTTTAAATAATGTACTCAAGACAGATTATGAAAGTGTTATGTTATGTTTTTGGAAAGGATGTTGTTGTAACACGTATTTGACTTTGTGAAATAAAGTTTGTTGTTCTTCCGCTGTTTACAAATATGTGTTCTTATATCTGTCTTGTATATCTGTGACTTGTACTTATAAACCTCCACCAAAATTAGGGCATTCCCTTTGAGAGTGACCCTAACGGAGGTGGGGTGTTTCAGTAAATAGAAGTTGTAAATAAGGAATATTTGTAACGGTAAATAGAAGTTGTAAATAGGAAATATTTGTAACGGTAAATAGAAGTTGTAAATAGGAAATATTTGTAACGGTAGGTAAAAGTTATAAAAAGGAAATTGTTGAGATATAAAAGAGATAATCTAAATAGAGTAGTTGAATATTAGTCATTCAATTAGAAATAACCTGATTTGAGTTAGTCTAATATTAGTTAATCGAATAAGAATAGTCTAATATTAGCTAATCGAATTTAGTAACTGAATACAAGTTAATCAAAAGGAGTTTATCGAATTTAGTTATTCGATAGAGTTAATCAAAAGGAGTTTATCGAATTTAGTTATTCGATAGAGTTAATCAAAAGGAGTTTATCGAATTTAGTTATTCGATAGAGTTAATCAAAAGGGGTTTATCGAATTTAGTTATTCGATAGAGCTAATCCAAAGGAGTTTATCGAATTTAGTTATTCAATTGAGTTATTCAAAAGGAGTTTATCGAATTTAGTTATTCGATAGAGTTAAATCAATAGAGTTAATCGACTTATAGTATTCGAATAAGAGTAAATCAAATAGAGTTAAACAATATTAGAAACTGACTAGAGTTTGGTAAGTTGAATATTTTTCTGAGTGTTGATCTGATGTTGGTTTCGGCCTTCGGCGTTTATACTTAGAGAATTGTTCTCTTACTAGTTTACAGTTAGGGACTAATAGTTGTGGAATGGTAGTGATGCGTAAATGAGGATTGGAAATGTTTTCCAATGCTGAAAACATATATTTTCTAATTTTAGAAAATAAGGAAATATGAATATATATATATATATATGGTTGATGATTGCATCGATAATTCCATTTGGAATTTAGAACGTTGTTTGTACACCGACATGTTTTCATTGATAGTTAAATCACAGACT
Source organism: Allium sativum (assembly GCA_030737875.1). Classification (NCBI taxonomy): domain Eukaryota; kingdom Viridiplantae; phylum Streptophyta; class Magnoliopsida; order Asparagales; family Amaryllidaceae; genus Allium; species Allium sativum. Next base: position 84,980,728 of record CM060911.1, on the reverse strand, counting down.
ATCAAGTTTTGACCATATTTACGTTGATATGGAGAGACCGGTTGGATTCTTATCCAAAGAACCACTCTGTATTGGCATAAGCGTTGTGAATCATATATGCTGAACATATTGAAGACGGAGTAAAGTGCAATGGCTGTTGTATAAATCTTAGATAACAATGGACTAAGATGGATGTACTGAATAGTGCCTTCGGTTTCGTTCAGTCCCAGAACGAACGTAAATGGACGAATGTTTGACAAAGTATTTCCAATGGTCGAATGGGTTGGTCTGTATAAATATTTATGGTTGCAACGGATTTATCCCTTAGCAAAACATCCATGATATTTGTATAAACCAACTAATGATTTACGGATCTGATAATGTGGCATTCAAAGTGATCGTGTTATAAATGAATGGAAAATAAGCAGCAGCTTCTAGCCTCACATCCGGTAAATGACAGAAATCGGGCAGGCAGCATGGCTAAGTCGGTCGCACCGAAGTAGGGTGTATAATCACCTATCTAGAGAATATTCATTTGCTTCTTTTAATCTATCAATGTTGTCCCATATATATACGGGAAACAGTTGCTGATCCCAACCGTTGGTGATGTACATTCGATACACTCAAGCGAAATGAGTGGTCGGTCATGTGTGGCTGAGTTGCAAGATGTTCTTGTTGAACTCCAGTGTATCGTTCCTAGAGTACACTGATGGGAAGGTGGTTCCATACCTTGTCATAGTTGGAAATCCATTACCTAATACGTGCTTGCGGTTTTGATTGTATACTATATTTGTAGAACGTGAGATGAAAGCGTTTCTGCTAGATTGTTATCTAATTGTAGTTAGACATTATTATAATATCAGAATGATATTGTTTACAAAGTTGTTGGATTCTCATAAGGGAAAAAACTCGTTCCGTTATGCGGCGTGGTCTTATGAGATATCGTTTACTTGTTCAAACTGTTTTAAAACTGTTTTACTCATACCAGTCGCATGACTGACCCGGAGTTTATTTGTTTGTTTTCCCTAAACTCTTGGGTGCCTAAATTTGTACGGGCTGTCAAGTAGTCGGGAGTTGCAGATACATTGAAGAGCTGGAGCAGGAGGCTTCAAGATTCTATAGCTATTATTATTTCCGCTGTTGTTGTAAGTGTTGTACTCTGCAATGCTATTGTATACATATACTGTTTGTATTTCAAAAGTTATGTTATATTTTATTCGTTCCGCTGTGAGATTCGTGTTACTCTGATAATGATGTTCTTCCTCTTCGTCTATTCTACTAGTTCTATCTTATCTATCCTCACCCTCTATCTTCTTTCTATTAATTTCTTGAATTTTCAGTGCAATTTGGGGTTGGACTTGTGTTTTTGGTCAGCTCAAATTGGACCGGATTTTCGGGTCACTACAGTTGATGAAAATATACAGAATCTATTTATCACATCATATGAATATATATTATATCACTAAATCCGCTTCACATGTACTATGTCACCCATCTTCATCTTACAACTTTAGGACTTCAAATCCCACCTCTTCGCCCATGACAGCATATGTCTGTGGACTATTTCCCGCACAAACGAATATCTAGTTTATCATCGTCAGGGCAGGCTTCAACTGTACTATTTCCGTTATTATGGTAATCTTAATCTTTTTATAACCTTTGCTTTTTCATGATAGTCGCTATCTATAAAATTTATTTCATGATACCCGCTACCTATAAAATTTATATTTATCTATCATGAGCTACTTATCATAATGATATTGATCTTTTTCTTTTTTTTCTATCATTATAACAAATGTTATAATTCACTGGAAGTATAAACACTTTTTTCTTTACTTTTGTTTTAACTTTTTATGACATTTAATTTTCTGCTTTCAAATTTGCATAAATTACATGTATATTCAAATCCTACCTCTTCGCCAATGACAACATATTATTTATTACGCTTTTCGATACCCATACGATGTTCATGCTCAGTGTCAACTCGATATATGTTAAGCAGCTTGTGGGTTATAGCGCTATATAGATTTCACTATTTATGATACTCATTTGATACTCGATAATTTCTTCTGTAGGTCAACCAATTAATTTTGCATATTGCATTCAAGGATGTGACAATCTGACCACACCTGCAATTCAACTAGAAAATTAACCATGTTAAATATAGTTTGCGTGACTTTGTTTTTATGTTTTGCCATATTGAATATAGTTTCATAAATTAGCTTTGTAATTGTTTAATTAGTTCGTTGCTTGTGGTACAGAAAATGAGCAACTGTGGGAATGTGAGAACTAGACACATGCAAAAAGAATTCGACGAGCTTAAAATGAAAAGAGTAACAAGTAAGCAGGTTGGAGACAATCGAGCAGACGATGAGATTACGCTTTCTAAATTGGTTGGATCGTTCAGTTTTTTCAATGCTATTAGATGATTTGCTAAAAAAAATTCAATGTTCGATAATCGGTCATTGATAGGGAACCGTACGTATGTCTGTAGTTTCTTGTAAGATAGTTATCTATCACTACTCAGTTATAAGTAAGCATATAAGTTGGATGGTAGGGCAAGTAACTTCCATATACAAACATGATGTCTTATAGTAGTAAAAATAAAAATATTATCTGTAATAGTTCGAAATTCAATCAGATTTCAGCTTCACGCGAACTAAAGGTTCGGTTGAACCTTCAAATTAGTGCTTCAATCATTTGGTTCATATGTTTGAACCACTGCTTTGTTGTTTCCTTCTTATTTTCCTATTCCATATAGCATTTTATTATCTTCATTGATCAGAAGAAAAAATAATTAAACCATTTGAAAAGCCATACTCTATAAATTGTCAAGTTTGTCAAGTTTGTCATCATGATGATACCACTTAGTCAAGTTTCACAAAGCCATACTCTATTCCATATAAACACCAGTACTAAGTTTGTCATCACTACTTTGACAAATATTTAAAAACCAGTACTAAGTTTGTCATCACTGCTTTGTCAAGTTTGTCTGTATTAACTAGACTATCAATCAAACATTGATTTTCCCTCTATAAATTGGATTTGTTCTTGGATTTCAGCTTGCTTCTTATTCCTTTTGGTGTGCATTTTTTGTTTTACCTAGTTCTTTTTTTTTTTTGAATTAAAGAGTTCTTTTGAAATTGTACCCATCTGTTCATTTGTTTTATTCGGATTTTCCTTTTGGCTGTGACTTTGTCATTTTTTTGTATTTACTCCTCGTTTCTATCCATAGATCCAAAGATGCATCCCTTAATTTTTCAGTTATTAGGATCCAAATTTAAATTATTTATAACTATGTGAAAATTGAGCTATAAACTTACTCGTCTCAAATGAAATAAGTATATAGTCATCGTACCTTCAACTATGAGACATTCTATAATAATGATATGCAAGTATCTCACCCAAGTTTTCAATTCAAAGTTAGTATATGTCATAAATGGTCTGTAAGATGTTAATAATACTTCTAATTTATGAAATGCATTCAAACAAAATTTTATGTTGCACTGAATATTTTTGTAACGAGAGCACGGGCAGTGGATTTAATTGATAGCCGATGATTAATGTTGAACCCTTCTAACTCAAAAAATTATTTGTACTACTGATCCATTGAGTTAATCATTATTTTAATTAAGTACTTGTAGCATTCAATTCACACGTTAATACATTTTGCTTTAACGTGTACTTGTAACGAACACACTATTTAGCATGTGATTGTCCTTAATACATTGTTTAGCATGATGTCTTATTGTAAAAAAGTGAAAATTTACTCCACAATCGCTTGTGCTTGATTTCATGATTTGTGTGAATGCTTCTGTCCTCTCTGTGTCATCATGCTACGTGTATTACCGATATGTTATTTTGTGCACAAATTAATAGCCTCGTTCATGACAGTTGTCCTTTTATTTTTTTATAAACAGAAAATATCAAAGAAGAATAAGGCCATGAAAAGGAAAAAGCACGTGCAAAACGAACTAAATGAACAGAGGAAGAAACATATAGTAGAAGAGCTGTTTGAAGACAATCTTGCTGAAAAGGAGGCTGATATTGAACCTGAACAGAATGATGAAATACATGACATTCCACATACATCAGAAATTAATCAAGTTCAAACCTTATTAGAAAACAATGCCGAAACACAAAACAATCCACAAACAGTTGACAATGTTATTCAAGCAGAAGAAAAACCAAGAAGAAAGCCTAGAGGGCCAACCAAAGTTAGAAGACTTCCGTTCAATTCTTCAGACCTAATAGAAGTTGAATTTAATAGTACAGGCGAAGCAATAGGACCGGGGTCAGTCAAATTATCCTCTTATTTAGGAACCTTTGTACGAGAAATTGTTCCGGTTACACTAAGTGGATGGAAGCAAGTTAGTTCCGAGTTGAAAGATGTTTTATGGGAAAGCATCCAGGTGACACTCTGAATAATTTTTACATTTGCTAAGGTTTGATCAGATGAAATAAATGATAATAGTAATTAAAACACAAATTATGGCAGTATATAAACAGCTATTTGAATGGCTTAAGTTGCATATGAAGTGATGTTGAAATAGTCGCTGCAATTTGAAAATTACAGTCATTGTACCTATTACAATTCGGCGTATATTTAAGTGAAAATTATGGATATGTCCTTATTTTAAATTTAATGTAAGTTTCCTCCTCCAAATAATAAATGTGACTCCAATAACTTATACCGTCTGTCTAGTTTAGATGTCTATTGTAAGGAAATGTTAAAATGTAATATTAAAGATATGAGGCGTTTCAATACACTTATCAGATTCTAATTTTGTTTTCGGTATTACATTAATTGTTTTATTTATTAATATCCATATGTCATGTTTCAATGATATTTTTATATAATCAAATATTTATCCAACAACTTTTTGACTTCTAAGCAAATATTTACTGTTAAATATTAACATGAAAGAATTTAGATTACCTTTCAGGCATCTCGACCCAAGCAATAATTTCTAGCAGATATTTGCTTGGCCACCTTATTTATTTAATTAAGCTTCTGAAATTTGAATGAATCCGCTAACGACTAGTTCCAAATAGCCATTGCACCTTGCTAGGTGCATAAATCTAAATAGATCACAATTTCAATGCATGTAGAATCATTTTCGATCATGTGATTATCGTATGAGTTTGCTTGTATTATTGTCGCAGGCAAGGTTTAAATTGGATTCAGGTTGGCAAAAAACACAAATTTTTCTACAAATGGGTGGTATTTGGCTGGCATTAAAATGTAGATTAGTTCGGCAGGTGTTACAAGCAAAGAACAAGGAGGAAAGACTTCAGTTAAAACCATCCAACATTAGATGTATGAATGAGTGGAAGAAATTTATCACGTTGAAAACAAGTTCGGAATTCAAGGTACAAGAAATTGTATTATATACTAGTAGTGTGCAAAAAACTAAATTAAATATAACTGCATTGGAATTTCACATTAATTTATTGTATAAAGCGTTGAGGTATAACCGGCTTCATTGGCACTTAGAGTAGAGTTCTTAAAAGTGCTTCTATACATACATACATTCATACGTATATGCATGCATGCATATTTAACTTTTGAGTTATATCTGTAAATGACTAAAAATTGAAACTCCAATTTAAAATAAAAAAGCTTAACACTTGAACCCTTACAAACACATTTTAGACTGTGATGACTAAGTTGAATATCATACTACCATACGATTCTTATTTTAGGTTTTGAGCGAGAAGAACAGAGCTATTAGACAGATGCAGCTGCCACACATGTCTAGTCGTAAAGGAATGTCACGACTAACTGAAGATTTGGTAACAAAATTGTAGTTATAACTTACTGCAATATTTACGAAACTTTTAAGTTGGTTGCTTTTGTTATTTGTTGTTGTTTTAATATAGAAAAGCGAAATCAGTTCTGCCGTCCCTAGAAGTGTGGTTTGGATCAAATCTCACACTAAGAAAAATGGTGACCCAGTTAATATGATTGCTGCAGATGCTATAGTAAGTTCATACTTTTCAAATACATATGATAGATATATAAATACTATGTTTTAATGAGTTCTGAAAAAATAAAAGATGTCATATGTGGTATTTAAATTTGCAAGCCACGTTTTAGTTTAAACTGCAATAATATGAAATTAATCATGTTTTGTAGGAAAAGATTAAACAAAGTGAAAGTGATTCACAATCGAGTTCGCCAATTAATTATAGGGAAGATGCACTTGCACAAGTGTTAGGGCAAGAAAGACCGGGTCGACTTAGAGCGATGGGAAGAGGAGTGAGTCTTAGTAGAGTGGCTTTATCGCAAGTTAAGGATAAGCATACATTGCTACTTGAAAGTAAATTTTCAGACTTAAAGAAGAGATTTTTACAACTAGAGAAAAATCAGGTGCAAATTATCACTACTTAAGTTATCCATGTTCCTCCATGTTCTTCCCTTTTTGGTTTGATTGTTAAGTTATCCATACTTTAGCACTACACAGTAAGGCAAGCACTATTAAGATCACTTCAGGTTTAATTTATATCTCTCCTTATCTTTGATTTTCTTTTGGTTCATATATCATGACTTTACTTCATGTGATATCCATATTTGAAAACTACTCTGCCACAAGATCTCATTCAAAACCATTTTTCCCCAAAAAAAAGGGAAAAGAAGAAGAAGAAATCATGAATTGATAATAATAACTAAATGCTGCGCATATATTTGTCAATGAATCTCACAGATGTAATCAAATTATCAAAGAGAAATTGCAAACAGGAGTATGATCAATGATATCAAAGAGCAACTTGCATAGGCAATTGAATATTTAGGACAAAAAAACTTTATTATCGCTCGGTTTACAATAGTTGGTAGATGATAGCAACATTTATCCAAATATACAACATGCAATAAAGACATGATCGTTACGCTTAATTCATGAAATATTCTTTTTGAAGTAACTTCAGATTCTGACAACTGTTAAATTCATGTGTCCCATTTTCTGTCCCATGTACTAAAAACATTTCAACAATTATAACAAGCATCCTTATCCGAGACGATTAAGACATTGAAGCAGGGTGCAAAAGATCATGAGTCCGATTTGTTCGGATCTTCTTACCATGGTAGTATGGTACTACCCTATGTTGTATATATAAGTGTCCAATTTCTAAGAAAAATGTATCGTGGGATCCTAGTAATGTGTGTGTGTATACAGTTATAGTTATAAAAAGCTTCTTTCTTGTTTCCATCAAATATGACAGTGTTGCCTATTTCTGTCCAACAGAATGGGGTGATCACCATCTGTCAGCAAACTGCTATGGAGAAATGAACCCAGTTTGTGGGCGAAACTATCCCGGGTCATACCCGAATCAAAAGTATTGTTTCATTTAAACTATGAGCAAGGGATAGGGTAGTCTATGCTGATGGAAATGTTTGGATTCATGTTATGGATTGTAGAATTGAAAAATATATGTTTAGAATCCCATTTGGAGGCTTCAAAGATTGGTTAAGTTTAAAAACTCGTGTGCTAATTAATTTTTTTGATGGAATCGACTGATTTTTATGGTGATTCGTAATACGTTTTATTACAATAAATAAAAAATACAAGAAGAAATACAAGATAAACTAATTGTTTATCTACTACAAACACGTTTTTATTAATGGACCGACTACTAGAAGAAATACAAGATAAACTAATTCTATGGTTATACTACAATGAGGTTTTTCTGGTGTTGTGGGATGCCGTCTTACTCTCAGAGTTTCAGGTATGCATTAAAGGGGGCGAAATGACTGGCTGCATGTGTTTACGACAAATTATACCCTGAAGTGATCACTTTAGCATAAATTACATTTGTATAGTGCTTGCCTTACTGTATGACATTATGTATTCTAACTAACGTTGTCACTTTAGCTTAAATATTACATTTGTATATAATTCTAACTAACTTTATAATTTCTAAGATTTTGCAGAGTAGACACAGTGGGACAAAAGTAAACAAACCTCAAGTAATTTTTTTTAATTGGTTTCGCATCGTTCAATTTTTAACTTTTTATTCAATTAGTATCATAATTTTCCTATGTTTGAATGTAGTGTAACGTCGATGAAAATATGAAGAAGTGTGATTTATTGGATTGGCGAGGGAATGAAGAGATCGTTGCTGAACGAAGATTCGTGTCAGATGATCCGAACCCGCTTGTCAATGATGTTCCTTTAGGGCCGGAAGCGAACATTATTTTTGTTGAAAATCCAATCAAGCTGGATGCTTTTTTATGGAGGACTACAACTTCTTTCTCACTTATTGGGGAAGCAAAAGATAATATTGTGGCATAGCCAAAGAATAGTGTGGTTCTACATTCAACCAATCACAATGGAGGAGAAGAAGATAAGGCAAACATTTTTTATTCATAATCAACATGCAATTTTATTATATACATTTTTTACTAAATAAATATTTTTACATCTAATAGAGTAGAAGCAGCAGCGTGGAATGCAAATGCAAGATTTTTGATTGGGCAGGGGCAACCAATTAGTGGCTTTAGGACGATTACATTTGAGCATCTCGGAGGAAATTGTTAACGATGTTCCTCTTGGACCAGCAGCTATGATAGTTTGGATAGATGAACCCCTAAATCCTGAAGCTTTTTAGTGGAGGCCATCCCCTGGTTTGTTCCGAATTGGAGATGTTGCTGGTAAGAAGGTTGCATGGCCTGAATCGCAAGTAGTTGTTGAGACAAATGATACTCCAGTAAATACTACGACGAAGGATACAGTGAAAACATTTACGGTACTTGATTTTTATGTTGTCTTTTTATTTTTTTCAAGGATTAGCAACTTCATTTTTATTTTTTTATTTTTTTCAAGTTGCAGACTGCAAATTCAAAAACATACAATAAATCCAGGATAATGAGTTTATCGAGAAATGGGAAAGTAGTAGCTTTTGGACGGGTGGAGTCAACCGATCCAAATGCAAGGGTACATTTCAGACCATTAGGAAACAATGCAGTTAAAGTTTGCATAGAAACCGTAAAAGAGCCAGAAGTAGAGCTATGGAGGCAGACATCCGAATTTCATTACATGGAAGATGCCCTCTCTTCTGTTATAGCTTGGCCTGCTGAGCACGTCATTATGGAATGAATTTAGAGTAAGTCTCTGTACCTACATTAATTTTAATTTTATTTTTTTAAGTCAGCATGTAGCTGCAGAACTTCCTGCACCTACATTAATTAATAAACTTGTAACATGCAATGTCCCATTAGTCACATTAGCATAGGAAGTGAACTGCCGACACTTTGCATCCATGCCATTAAGTCAGGGAAGATCTATATGGATGCCTAGTTGATTATCAGACTTTTATTAATCATGACTGATGTTACAAACCGCTTTTTAAGAATGAGTCCAAAGGAGGTATGGGTTCGGGTTATGGGGCTGTGCATTATTATAGCTGCATTTTTAGTTTGGGGTGTAGACAAAACTGAATCCATAAATAAAATTCATAAATTATGACCGTAGGTGGGTGTTGCTTTGATTGGTGATGGGGGCAGTTTGATTTGGTCTGAGTATCTTCTCGCTTGGTAGGTATGGTTCTCATCGACGTTAGCTAGCTTTTTACTTCTGTTTTTGTTTAGCTTTGCCTAAGTAACTAAGTAGTTGACCGTGTTGTCTTTTATGCTTTGTCTTTTTTTCCCTTAATGGGTTTGGAGTCACGAGGAGAGGTCTCTTTGCCTCTTGCCTTCTCCTTTTCTCTTGATTTTTCTGTGTCGTTCGCTAAGGGTCCTGCATACCTATTGTGCCACTTTGTTTAGTTCAATTGCCTTGTTTTTCATGTTTTCTCTTTTAAGTCTAGTATATGGATGCTTAGTCCATTACTGTGTTTCAGTTGAATGCCAATTTTGTTTCAGTTGAGAGTATATTTCGTGCTCTATTAATTCTATGTTTTGTGAGTCATTACAGAAAGGTGTTTTTTCTTTTTTTGTTACATATTTGATTTCTATTTTAAGAAAATAAAATTGATTTTTTTGGGAATCGTTGAAGCTTACTTGGGCGTATAATCGTGAGACATTATACTGGCATTTACTCATTTTTAACCATGTCCACCATCTTTATACAGATTTAAGTTGTGTTTGATCTAAGATTACTTGTGTGTGATATCTATTTCCATTTTCTCTTTCTAGGAGAAATCCTTTTGTTAACAACTATTTTCGGTTCTGTGTTCTGTTCGGTTTTGGCGTCCATTTTCTGAAAGTGTACTGCTGCTATTGGGACATTTCAGATTGTGGGGTTTTGTGACCATTTTCTCTTGCTTGTTCTAGATTTTGGCACTGTTTTCTGTAGTGAAGTTGCGTAGCGAATCCCAAAAGAGCTTCCAAACATATTTTCCTCCATCCATTCCATACCATGGAATGTTTGTGTTAGCGGTTATGCTTTTTGTCTTTAGATTTTTGGAGCAGTGTGTTTTCCTTTCTTGTGGCCTTATGTTGGAGCATGTGTTTCGTATTCTCTTCCCTTCCTCAGTTTGGATAAAATACGGGTCATTAACGACCGATTAGACCACGGGAGAGAAATTCCTACACACGTCACTGAGATCAGCACCAAGCTCCTGGACAAGAGATTTGCTCGTCTGGAGTAGTTGTTCTTTTTTTCAGTCCCATCTGCGGTTGGTCCTGTGTCGGATCACGTTTCTTCTCGTCGTGCCCGATTTGCTAAGAGGAGTGCTCGGTCTCATCTGTGTAGCCCTCGTACTATTAGTACACGTTCCCTCGTTGCTACAGAGAAAATTGTTTTCTCTACTCATTGTACTCTTTACCTGACCTTATCTTTCTTTTTTGGTGCTTCGATTTCTTTCTGTGTTAGCCCAGCATGTCGTCTTATACTTATGAATATTTCAGTCTACACCAGCAAAAGATTTGGAGATTATTTAAGTTTAAAATTACTTATGTGCATATTTCAAATACTTGTGAACAACCCTACTTTAAACGATATCTTGCCTTTATTAGTAGCTAGCTTAAGTAATAATATTTCCAACATTTATCATGTTGCTGGAAATGTGCATGATACGTGGTCATATAATTTGTTATTCCAAATGCCATCCAGTAATTGCAAGGGAGTTTTTGAAAATCTTTCATAAACATCTTTGACGTTTTTGTTGCTTCCAAACAATATAGCCTGATTATTCCATTATGAGTTAAAGCCTACGATTTTCTAGATTTCTATCAAGTTTAAACAAAAATTATTGTCCACTTTTAATAAATGATATAATTACTTTTTCACTGTTGATACCAGGAAGATGTTATCAATGAAGATATTGATATGCCTCAAAAGGAAATAGGACATGATCGACTTTGGTGATGGTGCTGCGATTACCAATGGAAGGGTTGTTTTGTCTTGTGTCTTTTCTGCGTTAACTAAGCAATTATAAACTATGTTTTATATTTTGTGTACTCAAGTTGACATTATTGGGAATTGAAAACATATGTATTAAATTAGGTGTTAACTCATGTATTGAATTTCTTTTGTTAGTTGATACTTTATTTGCAATTAGTATATTTTCTGTGTTCATCTTTAATTTTTTATGAATATTCTTTTAGATATATTATTAGTAAAATGCATGAGCTATCAATATATGTTATAGCAGTAAACCTGCGTTATGAATAATCTCAAATTTATTGAGATTTTGACGTATAATAGCGGTAAATCTGAGCTATTGTACATCTGTAGAATAGCGGCAAAAAGGAGCTATTGTATTTTCTTATTATAGCGGCAGAAATGAGCTGTCAAAGGGGTTAGTAAAAACTATAGCACAGTCATTAATAGCATTAAATATCCGTTATTGATTAAGTATTTTATAACGGTAATACTTTGTTATCAATATTTTCTCTATGAATGAGATTTTGATGTATTATAGCGGTCATCATAAGCTATTGTAATAATATAACATAGCGGCAAGACATCGCTATCAAAATTGATCTTTAATAACGGTAGAGAAAGTGCTATAAATGTGTAGCAGTTTTTAATAACTTGTTCATATACAGCGTTTATGACACCGCTATGTTTGTTATTCATAGCGGTTTTGGGCCGCTATAAAACCGCAGTATTGTTGTAGTGTTTGGCAATTACAAGGGAAAACTCTATCCTCCGGCTTGCGTTGCATTGTGTGATGGAACCTGAGTCTCATAATAGCTTCATTTTTCCAAAAAGCATTGCGTTGTTTTATTTTAAACTAAGATTCATGTGGAGTAAACCCGTTCCGTGTTATACGGCATGGTCCCGTGATTTACCTAACTTTAAAATCAAGCTAATAACTATTTTAGTTTTCACACCAGTCCCATGACTGACCTGGAGTTTATTGTTTTAACCTAAACTCTGTGTGCCCTATTTTCCACACGGGAAGCTAAAAGTTTTGGTTTTGCAGATATTATATTCACAGGATCTTGGTTTACAGCTGAAGCGATATTCGGAAAGCTCTGTATCCGTGTATTTCTTTCAGTTGTATTTTGTATTATATTTCTGCTGCTATTTAAAATGTAATTTAAATCTCTGATATTGTATTTCCCATGTGTAATACTTATTCATATTCTATTATATTCTTGTACTCTAATGTAAATTGTTGTAATAAGCAATGAAATGTTCTTATGTTTGTGTTCTAATTTGTCATGTTCTCAATTCGATCCGTACTTTCCTTTATGGGAAAGTTTGGGTCATTTCATTTGGTATCAGAGCTTTGGTTTACAATGCTCGGGAACAAGACTGTAACAACCCGAAAATCTGGGCCAGTTTAAAATTTTTATTTTGGCGATTTTAGCGAATTTTGAATATTTAAAATAGATTATTTTAAATAAATATCGACGAGAAATTTATTTTGAATATAATCAGAACGTATATATTATATACGCCGTCGTTAGAATATAAATATTTATATATAATTATAAATAGAATTGAAAATGGCGCGGTAGTTCGATAATTCGATTTCAAACTTCAATTGAATGTACCGGGTGCAAAACAATCCGGATTTTAGTGAAACCAAAAACATTAGGATCTAATTGAGAATATCTTTTCAACGAATCCGAAAAATCGAAATTTCATAACGGGAATCAAAAGATATGTCCAGTTGAAAATTCTGAATAGTCGCTATGGAATTCAGGCCCTTAAAAATGGAAATTTTGCAAATGACCTCGGATTTCGACGAAACCACTTTTGTTGGATTCGCAGTGTCAAATTATTGCTAGGTTTCAAATTTCATAATTTTTCGAATCAATATGTGAGTGTGGCAAAGGAAAACGCGTTTGGCCAGTTTCAGTTGATTTTAATCGACTGGAAATTGGCCATTTTTCATACGGTCTCAGAATTCGACGAAACTAGTTTTGTTAGGACCGTATCATCAATACGAAGCTAGAAAATATTTTTCGAGAATTTTTAGAGTTAGTATGTGACCCTAGTAATTTAAAATGTACGTTAAAATTAAATATATATTGATTTATATTTTAATTTCTGCGAAAACCTATCGAAACAGCCGAATTGGCTTGCGAAACATATCCCATTGTGTCCGGAATGGTGGTATTACACTAGGGGCGACAGTCGTTAGATTCGGTTTGGAGTTAGCATCAGGAAACTGGGATTTTTGGAATTTAATTTAATAAAAATATTATTTATAAGGAGGGGCCAATCAAAAATTTTCAACCTAATTCCTAATTTCTCAAACCCGCTCCAGAAGAAAACCGATAGACGGCGGAACCCATTCAGATCTTCTCCCTTAATTACCTCTCCATCCATGAATCGATTGAAGAAACCACCAACAGGAAAACGTAGATCTACTCGAGATCTACAAATCCATGCGGGGTTAGGCACCTATCGTCGCGCCTTTCTCTGAAATCACCGCTCCAAAGTTGCTCCGCTTCACCTCGATTTCCGCTCCTTACAGCAGTTCGAGTTGGACATTCGTGGCATCGCCGAAAAGCCCTTGCGTTGGCCATCGACGTGGAGGCCTCTGATCATCCTCCAACGTCTCGATTTGTGTGCGAAATCCGAACCCTAGTGGCGAACGACAACTGCAGGTAATTAACAGTAAGTTTTTTTTGTGTTTTGTTTAATTAATTTAATTAAATTAGCATTATAAAATAATGTGTTTTATATATATATATAAATAACATAGAAGAAAGGTTTAAATTTTAATGTATATTCATGGATTAAAATCTGAAATTTTAAAGTATATTCATTGTTTAAAATATGAAATTTTAATATATATTCACTGTTTGAAAATATGAAAAAAAATAGAAAGCATGGGTTCGACACAGTTCTGGGGTTTAAACGATGAACAACAGTGAGCTTACCTTTTTTCCCTCATTTATTTATTTTATTTGTTTAATTAATTTAAAAAGGAAGAAAATCTGATTTTTATAAAAATAAAATACTTCGAATAAAATACTTTAAATAAAATACTTTGAATAAAATACTTTGAATAAAATACTTTAAATAAAATACTTTGAATAAAATACTTTGTTTTGAGAAAAGAAAAGATTTGGTGAAATAAAATCACTTTGCTTTAGATAAATAAAATAGCTTTGTAAAAATATAATCTTTGCCATACATGTAGCGAGGTTAAAAATGTGATTTTTAACATATACCGGTGTTGAACAGATCTCGTTAGAAGTGAGGCGAGGATGTTCTACATAAGAAGAGTTGCGGTGTTTGGTTTGGCTCTCGGTGAGAACTTCTGTGACGACCCGCAACCTCCCCGTAAAGGAAAGCGTCGGATAGTTCGAGAACAAACCACAGCAGAACGCATACAGAAGAACGTTTCATTGTATATTACAACAATGCATCAGATTACAAGAATATACAGAGTATAAATGAATATTACACAGAAATATCAGAGATTTAAATTACATTTAAATACATAGCAGCGGAAAATAATACAATACACAACTAGAATGAGATATACGGATACAAAGCTTTCCGGATATCGTTCCAGCTGTAAACCAGGATCCTGTGAATATAAATCTGCAAAACCAAAACTACTAGCTGCCCGTGTCGAAAATAGGGGCACCCAGAGTTTAGGTTAAAACAATAAACTCCAGGTCAGTCATGTGACTGGTGTGAGAACTAAAACAGTTATTAATCTTTATTTCAAATCATTAGGTAAATCAAGGGACCACGCCGTATAACACGGAACGGGTTTCCTCCCAAGAATACCAGTGCATAAAACCAACAGCGCAATGCTAAATAAAGAAAAATGAAGCTGTTATAAGACCCAGGTCCCATCACACAATGCAACGCAGTCGAGGATAGGGTTTTCCCTTATAACAGCCAAAGAATGCTTGATACGTTTAAAACAAATCATTTGATACTATTATAAGTGCATAGTATATAAAACACTTCAAATCATAAGTATCAATCATAGGCGGCATGAGCGCCCCATCCCACTATGTCGCCATATATAGGATATACAATCAAAACCGCAAAGTCTCGTATTTGGAAATTGGGTTTCCATCTATGAACCGAGGCAAAAGATAGTCCTCAACCGATTCGAGACAATCTAGCCCATGTCTCAGGCAAGCGCGCAGGCAAGCCTTGGATCGTCAGGGCCGGTCCACACGGAGTGGATTATTATGCCTGAACAATACGTCTCCCCACCCTATGGGGTGTAAGTCTGGTCCGTCAGCCGACCAGAATGCATTCGGCCGAAACCGATATAACCGAGGCGCCTCGCAACAGCAACAACCACATAAGTCAAACTCGTCAGGGCGTGTAAAACCACTGACGCCACTTCTAGCTAGAAAGAAACGCATGCCCTCCCTGAGGTCCGTCTCCCGTTTTTGGTTCATACCGGGTGTGAAACACGCGAGGTAAACGTTACACAAAGCTACGCCACAAAGGCCGTGCTTTGATCATCACCACAAGACTTTGCTTTTCAACAGAAGCCTCGATCATTTGCATCTTAGCATGCCACACAGGCAAGCCATCCTATGCAACCGATATCAGTCACACAGAATGAAATCCGATGTCAGACACACAGTCCATTTACAAGTCCGTTCTGGGTCTGAACGAAACCGGAGGCACCTAGTACCCCGCATATCCATCGATCTCCAAGTACGTCTGGACGATCACTAACTGTTTCCATCTTCTTGGGTGTACAGCCCAATCAAGATCATCAGTTATCACCCAAACGACGTGAAGACTTCCGGTCTTCGACCATCGTCTTCATCTTCGACTTATCGTCGTATCAGTTATTCAGAATGGGATAAACCCGGTCTTTCCGAATAACTCGCGTATATATTATAAAAGTGTTACACAAACACAACATACGCCTCATTCCAATTCATTAGTCACTAACCGTAAATTAATCAAGAGAATAATTCCCCAAATATTAACCCCGAAGGCCGAAACCAACATCAGATCAATATCCAGAAAACCATTCTGCTTGGCTAACCGCCAGTTAGTTTCTAAATTTCACATTCAAATCTAATTAAAGATTTAACTATCGCCTGGAGCAAAACTGGTGATACTCCATTCTCGATCTTTTCAATCTAATTAAAGATTCATTAAAACTCCACTTAGTTTTAATCTGTGACTGGGTTAAAGAATCAGTGTCATTTAAAACACGGTTCACGATAAACCCAAAGTCACATCCCATTAATTATCGGGTTAAAGAACAAGTGTTATTTAAAACACTGTTCACGATAAACCCAAAAATCAATATCAATTCAATTCCAATTAAATATCATTTAATTGGTACACTTCATTAAATCTAAATAAAAAGATTTAATCTTTTCTCAACTGGGTTCAAGAACAGTGTTAGTGAAGACACCATTCACGACAAACCCAAATCACATTCGATATTCAATACAAGGCTCTGAATAGAAACTATATCGGCCTATATTCAATATCAAATTCTACGATTAACAAATGTCGTATTGGAAATAACGATATACATATATATCTTTCAAATTTCCATAACAACACCTGTAATATCACGAATTCCAACATCGAAATATTCCGAAGACAATTTCGATTCAAATCCACTCCAATGCAATCATTGGAAATTTTGGTTATTTTCAAAACCATTTCAAATTCAATTTATTTATTTAAAAATAAATAGAATTATAATTCTAGTTCAAAACTAGTTCATTTCGATAAAAATCTATTTTTATCTTTTCAAATATGGAGTTTTTCATCCCAAACTTTCACAAATCATTTCTTATGATTTTACACAAATTATTACTATTTTTAATAATTTTATCAAGGCCCGTACGGTCGATTTCCATTAACGGCCATCGAACTGCACTTACAGCGACCTTTTTCGAATTTGATTTGGACGTATCTCCAAATCCAACCGTTAGATTTCAAATTTCTAACATTCATTAGAAAGCTCTTTTCGATACGAACCCAACGGTTCCGGTTTTAGGAGAATCCGACGGTCGGATCTCCCGTAATGTCCGTTTGAAACAAATGATCGAAATTCGCGAACTGCCGCAGCGCGGCGCGTTCTATTCAGGCCATTATATTATATATATAATATATATAATATATATTTCGTCGATTACTATTTAAAACGAATTATATAAATGGTTTTAAATTCGTTTCAAAAGCAATTTCAACTTCCTTTTCAATTCAAATCAAAATTGAATTCTTCTTTATAAATTCGTTTCAAAATTCATTTCTATTCAATTCAAATTTCAATTCAATTTGAATTCATTTCAATTCGCTTTCAATTCCATTTGAATTCGTTTTCAATTCAATTCATTTCGAAATCGTTTTAAAATTCAATTCATTTCGAAATCGTTTTCAATTCAATTCATTTCGAAATCGTTTTCAATTCAATTCATTTCGAAATCGTTTTCAATTCAATTCATTTCGAAATCGTTTTCAATTCAATTTATTTCGAAATCGCTTTCAATTCAATTTGAATTCGTTTTCAATTCATTTCGAAATCGTTTTCAATTCAATTTATTTCGAAATCGTTTTCAATTCAATTCATTTCGAAATCGTTTTCAATTCAATTTATTTCGAAATCGTTTTCAATTCAATTCATTTCGAAATCGTTTTCAATTCAATTCATTTCGAAATCGTTTTCAATTCAATTCATTTCGAAATCGTTTTCAATTCAATTCATTTCGAAATCGTTTTCAATTCAATTCATTTCGAAATCGTTTTCAATTCAATTCATTTCGAAATCGTTTTCAATTCAATTCATTTCGAAATCGTTTTCAATTCAATTCATTTCGAAATCGTTTTCAATTCAATTCATTTCGAAATCGTTTTCAATTCAATTCATTTCGAAATCGTTTTCAATTCAATTCATTTCGAAATCGTTTTCAATTCAATTCATTTCAAAATATTCGATTTCGAAATCACGTTTCAATATTCATTTTAAAATGAATAAAATCGATATAAATATCGTTCACGTCAAAATGGCGTCAATCTAATCCTCACGGCTTCACATATTTCTATTTTCAAATATTCTATTTCAAATATTTCTATTTCAAATATTTCTATTTCAAATATTTCTATTTCAAATATTTCTATTTCAAATATTTCTATTTTTCTCGAAACTGGAATGAGGCCCAATCAATTACCATATAATGTTAATTATATGGATTTTCTACAACACATGTATATATCAACAACGATGAATAATCAACCATCAACCAAAGTGCACTACACTGTATAAGCATCAAATATAGACATTTAACGCTTATAGCAGCTTGTCAATCAATCGATCGACATATTTAATAAATCAGGATGAGTGAACTTCAAATTTCATCCTAACACCCGTGTGGGGTTTCAAACAATCAAACACATATTTTATTTGTGCAGTTAGGCGATGTGTAAAATTTATCGACCCAATCAACGTCATTCAAATAGGTGTACATAAACAAACCGTCTGGTTTGTAAATGAATATTTATTTATTCACATTCACGTTAAAAATTATATTTTTAACGATAACACATTTTATTTTAACATATGAATTTATATTCAGTTCATTCGTTAAATAAAATGCTAATTTTATTTTTCTAACTTATTTTAGAAAATTTCGGCGGCATAACGGCACGATACTAGAAACGGGACAAGGCCTAGCCTTATCCCCGGTCTAGTGAAGGCCCACGCCATTCACACATCAATCAAATCAATTCGTTATGCAAACCACAAACTTTGGAGTAAGGGTCTAACCTAGCCTTACTCCTTCGCCTTATAACGGCGCACGTCTAATCCTAACCAATTTATCGATTCGATTTTTCACACCACAAACCACATTCAAACCAATATCACAATCAATCACCAAACAGTCAAACAAACAAGTCCATGGTCTGTGGACGGGTGTCGGGTGCTACTAAGCACCGTCTGCATCCTAGTATATATATAACTAGAAAAATAAATTGAAAGGTGAGAAATTCTCACCAATAGCTATCCAACTTCAAGACTCTTCTTAATAGAAATCTTCGCCTATTGTCGCTTTCGCCCGTATCCTCTACATATGTAAAAATAGAATTTTTACTATGCTACTCAATATGTAAAAATCGAATTTTGACTTCGCTATTCAATATATAAAAATATGATTTTTACTTTGACTTTCAACATATAAAAATATGATTTTTATTTCGACTTTCAACACATAAAAATATGATTTTTACTTTTGCTTTCACCATATAAAAATATGATTTTTACTTTGCTTGAAAGTTCAAACCTTTCTTCCCATGTTAAAGCTTTTACCTTTAAAACTAAATCAGTTTTTATTTTTTTTTTTATAAAATTCAGTTTTTATCCTTTATTTCAAAAACCAGTTTTTATTTCTAAAAAAAATTCAGTTTTAATACTTTATAAAAAAAATCCAGTTTTATACTTTATAAAAATTTCAGTTTTTAATACTTTATAAATAAATCAGTTTTTTTTTCTATGTTTTAAAATTCAGGTTTTTAAAATGCTTTTAAAAATTCCAGTTTTTAATACTTTTTAAAAATTCCTGTTTTATTACTTTTAAAAATTCCTTTTAAAAATATTCAGTTTTATACCTTTAAAAATATTTAGTTTTTTACTTTTAAACATTTTCAGTTTTTATTTTTAAAACAAAATCATTATTAAAATCGGTTTTTAAAAAAAATAATAAAAAAAAAAATAATAATAATAAAATAAACAGAAATTCTTACTGAGAGGGGGGGGGAGGTCTTCGCAGTTCGTCGGCGGCTTGGGTCTTCGATCGGTGGTGGCAGGAGGGGCTGCTTCGAGGGGGGGGGTGGCGCGGCTTCTTCGTCGGCGTCGAGGGCTTCAAGGGGAGGCGCTCGGTTGTTTTCACGAGGGGGGGTTCACCTGAGAGGGCGGCGGAGGAGTTGTCGGAGATGGGGGGAGCAGCGCCTCGCGCGATGTGGCTCCGTCGAGCGGTTTTAGGGCTCCGCCCTCTTTTTTTTTTTATTCTGAAATTTAATTTTTTGAACGGGGGGGGGGGCCTGGAGGATAAAAGAGAAAGATATTTTTTTTTTTTTATTAATTTAATTGCATAAAGTTGACTTTTACCTAAGACCTCGAAACGAGGCCCACCGCCTGTCGTCCATAGCGAATTACCCCCATTCCGAACACAATGGGATATGTATCGTAAGCTGATTCGACCGTTTGAATCAGTTTCCGTTAAATTTACATTTAAATCACTATATTGAATTTTAAACGTACATTTCAAATTACCGGGGTCACATAATAACTCTATAAATTGCAGAAAAATATTTTCTAGCTTCGTATTGACGATACGGTCCTAACAAAACTAGTTTCGTCGAATTCTGAGACTGTTTGAAAAATGGCCAATTTCCAGTCGATTAAAATCAACTGAAACTGGTCAAACGCGTTTTCCTTTGCCACGCTCACATATTGATTCGAAAAATTATGAAATTTGGAATCTAGCAATAACTTTACACTGCGAATCCAACAAAACTGGTTTCGTCGAAATCCGAGGTCGTTTGCAAAATGGCTATTTTTAAGGGCCATATATTATATTAAAATATATATAAATTCCACAGCGACTATTTCTAATTTTCAACTGGACATATCTTATCATTTCTAAGATGAAATCTCAGTTTGTTAACTTCGTTACAAAGATATAGTTATACAGATTCAAATATTTCTTGTTTCGTTCAATTCTGACTTATATTGAATTCTGTATATTCATTTGAAATTAGAAATCGAATTTTCGAACTACCGCGCCATTTTCAATTCCTTTTATAATTATATATAAATATTTATATTCTAACGACGACGCGTATAATATATACGTTCGATTTATATTCTAAATAAATTTCTCGTCGATATTATTTAAAATAATTCATTTTAAATAATCAAAATTCACTAAAATTGCCAAAATAAAAATTTTAAACTGGCCCAGAATTTACGGGTTGTTACAATCTCCCCCACTTAAAACTTTTCGTCCCCGAAAAGGAACAAAGTCGAAAGTGGTTTGATAATTCAACTCTACGCTCGATCTGGCTTCCATTCTCTAACTCTTCAGTTTCTGAGAATTTTCAAAATTTCAAAAATTTGGCTAACACCCTAAATTTTCGAAAAATTTCGCCATAACCTCCCCTGCACCGGGAGCATCGGGGAATTTCAAATAGCTTCCCCGGTCCTTCAGATCTCAAAAAGAAAAAGAAAAAGCCAAGCGGCTAGCCAATAGGCCCACAAAATCATCATCACCCAAACAAAACAGGAAATTATGTAGTAAACATGTACCTATTTGTCAGGCAAACAAATTTTATTCTCTGCTCTAGCCTCCTTGCTATGACCTGTTCAATGATATATATGTATATGCAAGCAAATGCAACTAATTCTCAATACAATTCAATATTGGGTTCAATTAGGCTAATGGTTCAAAATTAGCAAACAACTAAACAAACAACACAAACATCAATCAATTAGTGAATTAGAATTTCAAATTCATAATTTTGATACATATACAAAAAATCATGTTTTTGATACCAATTCACAACAATGTGTTCCTAACTATATAAGTTTTGGTTCTCACACCAGTCTAATGGAAATATATAGATATCACACCTTCGAAACACGAACATAAATACTGATGATGCACGTGCTATCATCAGTACCTTCTCCGGGCGACTAGAGTGTGATTCTATATCTATCCAGTATATTAAAACTTCGAATACACGCGGATCAGACGTATATGCAAAATCTATATATACTGGATTGTCCACATCAATATAAATAAATAATCCAATACGAATAATTGATTTAAATTTTCAAAACAAAATTTGTTTTCACTTTAAAAATTTACTCTTCACACTCGTTCTAGGACACTACTGATCCCATCTCTAACGAGTCATTCTCATTGGATATTACTAATCCAATATCTGATGAATTCTTCCGTATGGTTCTAATGTGTCTTGTTCTCTAGCTTTGTAAACCAAAGCTCTGATACCAAATGTGACGACCCGCAACCTCCCCGTAAAGGAAAGCGTCGGATAGTTCGAGAACAAACCACAGCAGAACGCATACAGAAGAACGTTTCATTGTATATTACAACAATGCATCAGATTACAAGAATATACAGAGTATAAATGAATATTACACAGAAATATCAGAGATTTAAATTACATTTAAATACATAGCAGCGGAAAATAATACAATACACAACTAGAATGAGATATACGGATACAAAGCTTTCCGGATATCGTTCCAGCTGTAAACCAGGATCCTGTGAATATAAATCTGCAAAACCAAAACTACTAGCTGCCCGTGTCGAAAATAGGGGCACCCAGAGTTTAGGTTAAAACAATAAACTCCAGGTCAGTCATGTGACTGGTGTGAGAACTAAAACAGTTATTAATCTTTATTTCAAATCATTAGGTAAATCAAGGGACCACGCCGTATAACACGGAACGGGTTTCCTCCCAAGAATACCAGTGCATAAAACCAACAGCGCAATGCTAAATAAAGAAAAATGAAGCTGTTATAAGACCCAGGTCCCATCACACAATGCAACGCAGTCGAGGATAGGGTTTTCCCTTATAACAGCCAAAGAATGCTTGATACGTTTAAAACAAATCATTTGATACTATTATAAGTGCATAGTATATAAAACACTTCAAATCATAAGTATCAATCATAGGCGGCATGAGCGCCCCATCCCACTATGTCGCCATATATAGGATATACAATCAAAACCGCAAAGTCTCGTATTTGGAAATTGGGTTTCCATCTATGAACCGAGGCAAAAGATAGTCCTCAACCGATTCGAGACAATCTAGCCCATGTCTCAGGCAAGCGCGCAGGCAAGCCTTGGATCGTCAGGGCCGGTCCACACGGAGTGGATTATTATGCCTGAACAATACGTCTCCCCACCCTATGGGGTGTAAGTCTGGTCCGTCAGCCGACCAGAATGCATTCGGCCGAAACCGATATAACCGAGGCGCCTCGCAACAGCAACAACCACATAAGTCAAACTCGTCAGGGCGTGTAAAACCACTGACGCCACTTCTAGCTAGAAAGAAACGCATGCCCTCCCTGAGGTCCGTCTCCCGTTTTTGGTTCATACCGGGTGTGAAACACGCGAGGTAAACGTTACACAAAGCTACGCCACAAAGGCCGTGCTTTGATCATCACCACAAGACTTTGCTTTTCAACAGAAGCCTCGATCATTTGCATCTTAGCATGCCACACAGGCAAGCCATCCTATGCAACCGATATCAGTCACACAGAATGAAATCCGATGTCAGACACACAGTCCATTTACAAGTCCGTTCTGGGTCTGAACGAAACCGGAGGCACCTAGTACCCCGCATATCCATCGATCTCCAAGTACGTCTGGACGATCACTAACTGTTTCCATCTTCTTGGGTGTACAGCCCAATCAAGATCATCAGTTATCACCCAAACGACGTGAAGACTTCCGGTCTTCGACCATCGTCTTCATCTTCGACTTATCGTCGTATCAGTTATTCAGAATGGGATAAACCCGGTCTTTCCGAATAACTCGCGTATATATTATAAAAGTGTTACACAAACACAACATACGCCTCATTCCAATTCATTAGTCACTAACCGTAAATTAATCAAGAGAATAATTCCCCAAATATTAACCCCGAAGGCCGAAACCAACATCAGATCAATATCCAGAAAACCATTCT
Source organism: Allium sativum (assembly GCA_030737875.1). Taxonomy (NCBI): domain Eukaryota; kingdom Viridiplantae; phylum Streptophyta; class Magnoliopsida; order Asparagales; family Amaryllidaceae; genus Allium; species Allium sativum. Next base: position 84,956,669 of record CM060911.1, on the reverse strand, counting down.
GCTTGGCTAACCGCCAGTTAGTTTCTAAATTTCACATTCAAATCTAATTAAAGATTTAACTATCGCCTGGAGCAAAACTGGTGATACTCCATTCTCGATCTTTTCAATCTAATTAAAGATTCATTAAAACTCCACTTAGTTTTAATCTGTGACTGGGTTAAAGAATCAGTGTCATTTAAAACACGGTTCACGATAAACCCAAAGTCACATCCCATTAATTATCGGGTTAAAGAACAAGTGTTATTTAAAACACTGTTCACGATAAACCCAAAAATCAATATCAATTCAATTCCAATTAAATATCATTTAATTGGTACACTTCATTAAATCTAAATAAAAAGATTTAATCTTTTCTCAACTGGGTTCAAGAACAGTGTTAGTGAAGACACCATTCACGACAAACCCAAATCACATTCGATATTCAATACAAGGCTCTGAATAGAAACTATATCGGCCTATATTCAATATCAAATTCTACGATTAACAAATGTCGTATTGGAAATAACGATATACATATATATCTTTCAAATTTCCATAACAACACCTGTAATATCACGAATTCCAACATCGAAATATTCCGAAGACAATTTCGATTCAAATCCACTCCAATGCAATCATTGGAAATTTTGGTTATTTTCAAAACCATTTCAAATTCAATTTATTTATTTAAAAATAAATAGAATTATAATTCTAGTTCAAAACTAGTTCATTTCGATAAAAATCTATTTTTATCTTTTCAAATATGGAGTTTTTCATCCCAAACTTTCACAAATCATTTCTTATGATTTTACACAAATTATTACTATTTTTAATAATTTTATCAAGGCCCGTACGGTCGATTTCCATTAACGGCCATCGAACTGCACTTACAGCGACCTTTTTCGAATTTGATTTGGACGTATCTCCAAATCCAACCGTTAGATTTCAAATTTCTAACATTCATTAGAAAGCTCTTTTCGATACGAACCCAACGGTTCCGGTTTTAGGAGAATCCGACGGTCGGATCTCCCGTAATGTCCGTTTGAAACAAATGATCGAAATTCGCGAACTGCCGCAGCGCGGCGCGTTCTATTCAGGCCATTATATTATATATATAATATATATAATATATATTTCGTCGATTACTATTTAAAACGAATTATATAAATGGTTTTAAATTCGTTTCAAAAGCAATTTCAACTTCCTTTTCAATTCAAATCAAAATTGAATTCTTCTTTATAAATTCGTTTCAAAATTCATTTCTATTCAATTCAAATTTCAATTCAATTTGAATTCATTTCAATTCGCTTTCAATTCCATTTGAATTCGTTTTCAATTCAATTCATTTCGAAATCGTTTTAAAATTCAATTCATTTCGAAATCGTTTTCAATTCAATTCATTTCGAAATCGTTTTCAATTCAATTCATTTCGAAATCGTTTTCAATTCAATTCATTTCGAAATCGTTTTCAATTCAATTTATTTCGAAATCGCTTTCAATTCAATTTGAATTCGTTTTCAATTCATTTCGAAATCGTTTTCAATTCAATTTATTTCGAAATCGTTTTCAATTCAATTCATTTCGAAATCGTTTTCAATTCAATTTATTTCGAAATCGTTTTCAATTCAATTCATTTCGAAATCGTTTTCAATTCAATTCATTTCGAAATCGTTTTCAATTCAATTCATTTCGAAATCGTTTTCAATTCAATTCATTTCGAAATCGTTTTCAATTCAATTCATTTCGAAATCGTTTTCAATTCAATTCATTTCGAAATCGTTTTCAATTCAATTCATTTCGAAATCGTTTTCAATTCAATTCATTTCGAAATCGTTTTCAATTCAATTCATTTCGAAATCGTTTTCAATTCAATTCATTTCGAAATCGTTTTCAATTCAATTCATTTCGAAATCGTTTTCAATTCAATTCATTTCAAAATATTCGATTTCGAAATCACGTTTCAATATTCATTTTAAAATGAATAAAATCGATATAAATATCGTTCACGTCAAAATGGCGTCAATCTAATCCTCACGGCTTCACATATTTCTATTTTCAAATATTCTATTTCAAATATTTCTATTTCAAATATTTCTATTTCAAATATTTCTATTTCAAATATTTCTATTTCAAATATTTCTATTTTTCTCGAAACTGGAATGAGGCCCAATCAATTACCATATAATGTTAATTATATGGATTTTCTACAACACATGTATATATCAACAACGATGAATAATCAACCATCAACCAAAGTGCACTACACTGTATAAGCATCAAATATAGACATTTAACGCTTATAGCAGCTTGTCAATCAATCGATCGACATATTTAATAAATCAGGATGAGTGAACTTCAAATTTCATCCTAACACCCGTGTGGGGTTTCAAACAATCAAACACATATTTTATTTGTGCAGTTAGGCGATGTGTAAAATTTATCGACCCAATCAACGTCATTCAAATAGGTGTACATAAACAAACCGTCTGGTTTGTAAATGAATATTTATTTATTCACATTCACGTTAAAAATTATATTTTTAACGATAACACATTTTATTTTAACATATGAATTTATATTCAGTTCATTCGTTAAATAAAATGCTAATTTTATTTTTCTAACTTATTTTAGAAAATTTCGGCGGCATAACGGCACGATACTAGAAACGGGACAAGGCCTAGCCTTATCCCCGGTCTAGTGAAGGCCCACGCCATTCACACATCAATCAAATCAATTCGTTATGCAAACCACAAACTTTGGAGTAAGGGTCTAACCTAGCCTTACTCCTTCGCCTTATAACGGCGCACGTCTAATCCTAACCAATTTATCGATTCGATTTTTCACACCACAAACCACATTCAAACCAATATCACAATCAATCACCAAACAGTCAAACAAACAAGTCCATGGTCTGTGGACGGGTGTCGGGTGCTACTAAGCACCGTCTGCATCCTAGTATATATATAACTAGAAAAATAAATTGAAAGGTGAGAAATTCTCACCAATAGCTATCCAACTTCAAGACTCTTCTTAATAGAAATCTTCGCCTATTGTCGCTTTCGCCCGTATCCTCTACATATGTAAAAATAGAATTTTTACTATGCTACTCAATATGTAAAAATCGAATTTTGACTTCGCTATTCAATATATAAAAATATGATTTTTACTTTGACTTTCAACATATAAAAATATGATTTTTATTTCGACTTTCAACACATAAAAATATGATTTTTACTTTTGCTTTCACCATATAAAAATATGATTTTTACTTTGCTTGAAAGTTCAAACCTTTCTTCCCATGTTAAAGCTTTTACCTTTAAAACTAAATCAGTTTTTATTTTATTTTTTATAAAATTCAGTTTTTATCCTTTATTTCAAAAACCAGTTTTTATTTCTAAAAAAAATTCAGTTTTAATACTTTATAAAAAAAATCCAGTTTTATACTTTATAAAAATTTCAGTTTTTAATACTTTATAAATAAATCAGTTTTTTTTTCTATGTTTTAAAATTCAGGTTTTTAAAATGCTTTTAAAAATTCCAGTTTTTAATACTTTTTAAAAATTCCTGTTTTATTACTTTTAAAAATTCCTTTTAAAAATATTCAGTTTTATACCTTTAAAAATATTTAGTTTTTTTACTTTTAAACATTTTCAGTTTTTATTTTTAAAACAAAATCATTATTAAAATCGGTTTTTAAAAAAAATAATAAAAAAAAAAATAATAATAATAAAATAAACAGAAATTCTTACTGAGAGGGGGGGGGAGGTCTTCGCAGTTCGTCGGCGGCTTGGGTCTTCGATCGGTGGTGGCAGGAGGGGCTGCTTCGAGGGGGGGGGTGGCGCGGCTTCTTCGTCGGCGTCGAGGGCTTCAAGGGGAGGCGCTCGGTTGTTTTCACGAGGGGGGGTTCACCTGAGAGGGCGGCGGAGGAGTTGTCGGAGATGGGGGGAGCAGCGCCTCGCGCGATGTGGCTCCGTCGAGCGGTTTTAGGGCTCCGCCCTCTTTTTTTTTTTATTCTGAAATTTAATTTTTTGAACGGGGGGGGGGGCCTGGAGGATAAAAGAGAAAGATATTTTTTTTTTTTTTATTAATTTAATTGCATAAAGTTGACTTTTACCTAAGACCTCGAAACGAGGCCCACCGCCTGTCGTCCATAGCGAATTACCCCCATTCCGAACACAATGGGATATGTATCGTAAGCTGATTCGACCGTTTGAATCAGTTTCCGTTAAATTTACATTTAAATCACTATATTGAATTTTAAACGTACATTTCAAATTACCGGGGTCACATAATAACTCTATAAATTGCAGAAAAATATTTTCTAGCTTCGTATTGACGATACGGTCCTAACAAAACTAGTTTCGTCGAATTCTGAGACTGTTTGAAAAATGGCCAATTTCCAGTCGATTAAAATCAACTGAAACTGGTCAAACGCGTTTTCCTTTGCCACGCTCACATATTGATTCGAAAAATTATGAAATTTGGAATCTAGCAATAACTTTACACTGCGAATCCAACAAAACTGGTTTCGTCGAAATCCGAGGTCGTTTGCAAAATGGCTATTTTTAAGGGCCATATATTATATTAAAATATATATAAATTCCACAGCGACTATTTCTAATTTTCAACTGGACATATCTTATCATTTCTAAGATGAAATCTCAGTTTGTTAACTTCGTTACAAAGATATAGTTATACAGATTCAAATATTTCTTGTTTCGTTCAATTCTGACTTATATTGAATTCTGTATATTCATTTGAAATTAGAAATCGAATTTTCGAACTACCGCGCCATTTTCAATTCCTTTTATAATTATATATAAATATTTATATTCTAACGACGACGCGTATAATATATACGTTCGATTTATATTCTAAATAAATTTCTCGTCGATATTATTTAAAATAATTCATTTTAAATAATCAAAATTCACTAAAATTGCCAAAATAAAAATTTTAAACTGGCCCAGAATTTACGGGTTGTTACAACTTCTCACCTTTCAATTTAATTTTTCTAGTTATATATATACTAGGATGCAGACGGTGCTTAGTAGCACCCGACACCCGTCATCCACAGACCATGGATGGCTTGTTTGTTAAATTGTTTGGATGTGTAGTTGGTTAGTTCATTTGGTTTGAATTGAATTGTTTGGTGAAATAAATGGATTGGATTGATGTGTGAATGGCGTGGGCCTTCACTAGACCGGGGATAAGGCTAGGCCTTGTCCCGTTTCTAGTATCGTGCCGTTATGCCGCCGAAATTTTCTAAAATATGTTAGAAAAATAAAAATATCATTTTATTTAAAGAATGAACTGAATAGAAATTCATATGTTAAAATAAAATGTTTTATCGTTAAAAATATAATTTTTAACGTGAAGTGAATAAAATAAAACATTCATTTACAAACCGGACGGTTTGTGTATGTACACCTATTTGAATGACATTGAGTGGGACGATAAATTTTACACATCGCCCAACTGCACAAATAAAATCTGTGTTTGATTGTTTGAAACCCCACACGGGTGTTGGGATGAAATTTGAAGTTCACTCATCCTGATTAATTAAATATGTCGATTGATTGATTGACAGTCTGTTATAAGCGTTGAATATCTATATTTGATGCTTATACAGTGTAGTGCACTTTGGTTGATGGTTGATTATTTTCAATGCTATTATATACATGTGTTGTATGAAAATCCATATAATTAATTTTATATGGTAATTGATTGGGCCTCATTCCAATTTGAAAAACAAAGAATAATATAAAATAAAGGTTCATGTGTTGATAGTTTCATCCATTGAGATTGGTCATGTGTTGAACGAAATATTTTAGTAATAAAATTTACATCTTTATAATATAAAATAAAGGTTCATGTGTTGACAGTTTCATCCATTGAGATTGGTCATGTGTTGAACGAAATATTTTAGTAATAAAATTTACATCTTTATAATATAAAATAAAGGTTCATGTGTTGACAGTTTCATCCATTGAGATTGGTCATGTGTTGAACGAAATATTTTAGTAATAAAATTTACATCTTTATAATATAAAATAAAGGTACATGTGTTGACAATACTCATCCATTGAGATTGGTCACGTGTTGAACGAAATATTTTGATAATAACAACTATTTTGAAAAAGAAATATTTGAAATAGAATATTTGAAAATAGAAATTTATGAAGCCGTGTTGATTAGATTGACGCCATTTTGACGTGAACGATATTTATATCGATTTTAAACGATTTCGAAATGAATTGAATTGAAAACGATTTCGAAATGAATTGAATTGAAAACGATTTCGAAATGAATTGAATTGAAAACGATTTCGAAATGAATTGAATAGAAAACGATTTCGAAATGAATTGAATTGAAAACGATATCGAAATGAATTGAATTGAAAACGATATCGAAATGAATTGAATTGAAAACGATTTCGAAATGAATTGAATTGAAAACGATTTCGAAATGAATTGAATTGAAAACGATTTTGAAATGAAATGAATTGAAAACGATTTCGAAATGAATTGAATTGAAAACGATTTCGAAATGAATTGAAAACGAATTCAAATTGAATTGAAAGCGAATTGAAATGAATTCAAATTGAATTGAAATTTGAATTGAATAGAAATGAATTTTAAAACGAATTTATAAAGAAGAATTCAATTTCGATTTGAATTGAAATGGAAGTTGAAATTGCTTTTGAAATGAATTTTAAAACTATTTATATAATTCGTTTTAAATTGAAATCGACGAAATATATATTATATATATTATATATATAATATAATGGCCTGAATAGAACGCGCCGCGCCGCGGCAGTTCATGAATTTCGACCATTTATTTCAAACGGACAAAACGGGAGATCCGACCGTCGGATTCTCCTAAAACCGGAACCGTTGGGTTCGTATCGAAAAGAGCTTTCTAACGAATATTAGAAATTAGAAATCTAACGGTTGGATTTGGAGATACGTCCAAATCAAATTCGAAAAAGGTCGCTGTAAGTGGAGTTCGATGGCCGTTGAAGGAAATCGACTGTACGGGCCTTGATAAAATTATTAAAAATTGTAATAATTTGTGTAAAATCATAAGAAATGATTTGTGAAGATTTGGGATGAAAAACTCCATATTTGAAAAGATAAAAATAGATTTTTATCGAAATGAACTAGTTTTGAACTAGGAATATAATTCTATTTATTTTTAAATAAATAAATTGAATTTGAAAAGGGTTTTAAAAATAATCAGAATTTCCAATGATTGCGTTGGAGTGGATTTGAATCGAAATTGTCTTCGGAATATTTCGATGTTGGAATTCGTGATTATACAGATGTTGTTATGGAAATTTGAAAGATATATATTTATATCTTTATTTCCAATATGACATTTGTTAATCGTAGAATTTGATATTGAATATAAGCCGATATATTTTCTATTCAGAGCCTTATATTGAATATCAAATGTGATTTGGGTTTGTCGTGAATGGTGTCTTCACTAACACTGTTCTTGAACCCAGTTGAGAAAAGATTAAATCTTTCTATTTAGATTTAATGAAGTGTACCAATTAAATGATATTTAATTGGAATTGAATTGGTATTGATTTTTGGGTTTATCGTGAAAAGTGTTTTAAATAACACTTGTTCTTTAACCCGATAATTAATGGAATGTGATTTTGGGTTTATCGTGAACCGTGTTTTAAATGACACTGATTCTTTAACCCAGTCGAAGATTAAAACTAAGTGGAGTTTTAATGAATCTTTAATCAGATTGAAATGATCGAAAATGGAGTATCACCAGTTTTGCTCCAGGCGATAGTTAAATCTTTAATTAGATTTGAACGTGAAATGGTAATTGAATTTACCGATAACACTGTGGTGTTAGATATGAAGTATTACCTGTTTTACTTCATGGGATGAATAGGTTGGGATGGGGAAATTAAAACAAATGATTACTTCGGTAAGGTTTGCTAATCCCGACTAGTTTGAATTGAGATTCAAAAATAGAATAAAGAATAAATTCAAGAAATTATCTTGGATAAAATTAATGGGAACCTTTCCCTATGAATGTGAAAATCAGAAACTAACTGTCGGTTAGCTAAGCAGAATGGTTTTCTGGATATTGATCTGATGTTAGTTTCGGCCTTCGGGGTTAATATTTGGGGAATTATTCTCTTGATTAATTTACGGTTAGTGACTGATGAATTGGAATGAGGCGTATGTTGTGTTTTTGTAACACTTATTTAAAATATATGCGAGTTATTCGGAAAGACCGGGTTTATCCCATTCTGAATAGCTGATACGACGATAAGTCGAAGATGAAGACAATGGTCGAAGACCGGAAGTCTTCACGTCGTTTGGGTGATTACTGATGATCTTGATTGGGCTGTACACCCAAGAAGATGGAAACAGTTGGTGATCGTCTAGACGTACTTGGAGATCGATGGATACGCGGGGTACTAGGTGCCTCCGGTTTCGTTCAGACCCAGAACGGACTTGTAAATGGACGGTGTGTCTGACATTGGATTTTAGTCCATGTGATTGATCTCTATTAAATATATATATCTGTTTGGCGGAGGAGAATTTATTCTCTTGCTTAACGCCCTTCTCTGAGACGTACGAGCTCAGGGGTTATATATTGATGGATATCAATCGCATGGAGTGAATTGCCTATGTGGCATGCCTAAGTGGCAATTGATCAAGGCTTCTGTTGAAAAGCAAAGTCTTGTGGTGATGATCAAAGCACGGCCTTTGTGGCGTAGCTTTGTGTAACGTTTACTTCGCGAGTTTCACACCCGGTATGAACCAAAAACGGGAGACGGACCTCAGGGGGGACATGCGTTTTCTTTCTTGCTAGAAGTGGCGTCAGTGGTTTTACACGCCCTGACGAGTTTGACTTATGTGGTTGTTGCTGTTGCGAGGCGCCTCGGATTGATCGGTCGTTCTCGAACCGATGGAGTCATTTAGTTGGCTCACCTACGCCCCAAAGGGCGGAGAAACGCATTGTTCAGGCATTATAATCCACATCGGTGGACCGGCCCTGACGATCCAAGGTACGGTTGCGGCTGTGCCTAAGACACGAGCTAGAGCGTCTCGAATCGGTTGAGGACTATCTTTTGCCTCGGTTCATAGACGGAAATCCAATTTCCAAATACGTGACTTTGCGGTTTTATTTGTAAACCTATATATGGCGACATAGTGGCATGGGACGCTCATGTCGCCTATGATTGATACTTATGATTTGAAGTTGTTTTATACACTATGCACTTATAGTAGTATCAAATGATTTGTTTTAAAACGTATCAAGCATTCTTTGGCTGTTATAAGGGAAAACCCTTTCCTCGGCTGCGTTGCATTGTGTGATGGGACCTGGGTCTTATAACAGCTTCATTTTTCTTTATTTAGCATTGCGCTGTTGTTTTATGCACTGGTATTCTTGGGAGGAAACCCGTTCCGTGTTATACGGCGTGGTCCCTTGATTTACCTAACTTTGAAAATAAAGATTATAACGGTTTTAGTTCTCACACCAGTCACATGACTGACCTGGAGTTTATTGTTTTAACCTAAACTCTGGGTGCCCTTATTTTGACACGGGCAGCTAGTAGTTTTGGTTTTGCAGATTTATATTCACAGGATCCTGGTTTACAGCTGGAACGGTATCCGGAAAGCTTTGTATCCGTATATCTTCTTCTAGTTGTGTATTGTATTATTTTCCGCTGCTATGTATTTAAATGTAATTTAAATCTCTGATATTTCTGTGTAATATTCATTTATACTCTGTATATTCTTGTAATCTGATGCACTGTTGTAATATACAATGAAATGTTCTTCTGTATGCGTTCTGTTTTGTCGTGTTCTCAAACGATAGGGCGTTTCGAACGGTCTAGGTCGGTTTAGCGACTGGTTCGGACCGAGCGAAATTCCTTGCCGTCACAAAGACACATTAGAACCGAACGAAAGAATTCATCAGAGATTGGATTAGTAATATCCAATGAGAATAACTAGTTAGAGATGGGATCAGTAGTATCCTAGAACGAGTGTGAAGAGCATTATTTTCTTAAAAAAAAAAACAAATTTAGTTTTGAAATTTTTATCTTTATATACGTATTTGAGTATATTATTTTATTTTAGTTTGGACAATCGAGTATATAAATTTTTTGCATATACACCTAGCTAGCATGTATTCAAAGTCTCAAATATACTGGGTAGATATAGAATCACACTCTAGTCGCCCGGAGATGATTCTGATTGTTGCTAGCATCATTAGTATTTAGGTTCGAGTTTCGAAAGTGGGATATCTATATATTTCGAATTGACTGGTGTGAGAACCGAAATATAGTTAGAATATATAGTTGTGATTTGGCATCAAAAATATGATTTTGATATATATAAAAGTTATATATTTGAAAAGTTAACCAACTAACTGACTGCTGATTATGTTGTTTGATTATTAGTTTAACTAATTAAAATATTGGAATAAAAAAATCAATTAGAGAATAAATGGTAAATTAATCCAAATTGAATCAAATATTGAACTAAATTGAAAATTGATTGGATTGCATACATGTACTTATATATGTATGAACATGTCATAACAGGGAAGCTAAGAAGAGGAATAAAATTGTATGCCCGACAAATAGGTACATATTTACTGTATTTATTAGGGTTTGATGATTTTAGGGTTTGATGATTTTATGAGCTGATTGGCTAGCTGATTGTCTAGCCGCTTGGCTTTTCCTTTTTCTTTTGGATTGATGAGCGCCCTGTGAGGCAAGTTGCGGTTTTAAATATCAACTCGTACAAAGGAGGTTATGGTGAAATTTTTCGTAAATTTAGGGTGTTAGCCAATTTTTGAAAAATTAGGAAATTCTTATAAATTGAAAAGTTGAAGAATGAAAGTTGAGTTAGTTAGTTAAACAACTTTTAACTCTGTTCCATTTCGAGATTGAAAAGATTTTAAGTAGGGGAGATTGTAACAACCCATATTTTCAGAACCAATTTAAAATTTTGATTTGAGCCATTTTAAGGAATATGCAAACAAAAATTGGTTATTTTAGCTAATTAAACTCGGAATAATTTTAAAATTAGTTTTTATCTTTTATTTGACTAAAAATTAACTCAGTAAATTTTCTCAATTGATTTAAAAGCTTTGCTTTGGAAATTTTGAAAACTCGATGTTTAAAATAAATGCATAGCCCTTAAAAAGTGAAATTTTGCATATGAGCTCAGAATTCGACAAAATAAATTTCTTAATTCGCAATGATAAATTATTATTAAGTTCCAAAAGGTGCGTCAATCGGAGTTAGTATGTGGTCGTGCGAGCTAAAACTGTTCAGGGCAAAACAGGCAGTCATTTTAGAAAAGAACATTATGCAGACAATCTCAGAATTCGATTCCATTTTTTTCTGGATTCGTATTGTCAAATAATGGTTAAATCCAAAAACCATAATTTTTGGAGTTAGCGTGTGGACATGCAAGAAGAAAAGGTACGCTTAAATCGCATTTTTGAACCTAATTTGAGCAGCTTTACAATGGAACATTATTGAGACGACCTTGGAATTCGACGAACCTTTTTTTGTTGAATCTGTAGCATCGAATAAAGCTAAAATTCCAAAGTTCATGATTTTAAGAATTAGTATGTGACTGTGCGTGATTTTACAGTGGAAAAACAGTCACTATTTTCAATTTAAAAATTCCTGTTTGTGCATACAGGCTCAGAATTTGACGAAACCAGTTTTTAGGTCTGTAATGTCAGAAAGTAGCTTCATGTGAATTTTCATCGAAAATGGAGTCCATAGGTGACCACATGGATTTTTAAATGATGAAAATAAACAATATTTGAGTATAATAAAATAAAAAATAAAAAATATATTTGGCTCTACTATAAAAGATCCTAAACACTTCTAAACCTAACCCAAAATCCTTATTCAGCCGTAACTCCTCTTTCTTCAAAAACATGAAAATCCCCTTCTTAGAAAAATCAAAATGATTCAAATACAAAACTATAAATGGCGAAATAAATATTTATGTAATCCTCATGAGAAGCTCTTCAATTTGATATGCATTTCAGCGAGGTTCAACATGTTTTTGGTCGCTGCGTTCAATGTAGCGAGCGAGTTTGGTAGCCTAGGGCTTGAGATTTTGTAAATTATAAGCAAAGATGTTCGATTTGGTTATTATATTTGAATTCGTGGTAGGAATTGTGAGTTGTATGTGATATTTGAACCGAAACGGTGACAAAAAGTGTCGAGGAAATGAAGGGGGCAACGGATATTTGATAGTAGACGTGATTTTTAGGGAAGCTTGAGTTTGAGATTCGTGGTGTTGAGATTGTAGAGGAGAAGAAGAGAAGAACAACGGTGTTTACGGTTTGTGATTTCGTGTAGAATCGAAGGAGAAAGATGTGGAGGAAGCTTGCATGAAAACGGACATGGGAGGAGTTGTGCGTGAGTTTCCTATAAGAGGGAGAAGATGAGCAAGGTGATTCAGGGGTAGATTAAGGTAATTAATTAATTTATATGTTAAGTTAATTACATATACATGTATATGAAACTTGTAAAAAGCATAAGTTTTTCATACGAAATCGGAATTCAGCGAAACTGGATCTATTGGAACCGTATCGACGAGAGCTTTGCAATGAAACTGATTTGGAGAGATTTGGATCTCGTCTCAATTTTTAGTGGAGGAAAATGTCATATTTGATCAATTGATCGTTTGGCGATATTTAGCGACAAACCAATCAAGGTGAGAACTCCTTCTTACTCAAAATTATTTAATCATGTTATTATATTCATGTAAAAAAAATATAAAATTGCCAGTGTAGATTTGTATTAGTTTCAATCTCTATAAATTGTATATGGTGTCTGTTAGTTCACCTCTCTCGTCCACAAACCATGGACGGTTTAATTGGTTGTATTGTGTGTTGATTTGACTATTGAAATGTTTAACCTATTAAAAACAATGTTTATATTAATATGGTAGTTGAAATTAAATAATAAATATTTATTTATAATTTAAACAGTGAAAATTAGTTAAATAGAAAATAATTCAAACCGAATTAGAATTGGTTAAATTTATTAACCAATGATTTATTTAAACAGACTGTTGTTGTTTGAAAACCCCACACGGGTAATGGTAGGATATTTGACATACACTAGTCCCGATATTTAGTTGTATGTCAGTCGATGGGTTGACAGACTGTGACGAGCGTTATTTATTTATTTTAATGCTCACACAGCTGTAAATTTCACATTGGATATGAACGGATTGTGTGATGATTGTTTATCATTATTTTTTTATACACGCAATGTGTGAAAACAATATAATTGAAACTATACGGTAATTGATTGAGTCGCATTCCGATTCAGAAATAAAATAACATTTCAATGAAAAGAATATTTTAATATAAAATAATAGATTAATGTAAATGAATATTTTAATGTAAAAGAATATTTTAATGAAAAGAACATTTTAATGTTAAAGAATATTTTAATGTAAAAGAACATTTTAATGTAAGAGAACATTTCAATGTAAAAAACATTTCAATGGAAAGAACATTTTAATGAAAAAAACATTTTAATGAAAAGAACATTTTAGTGTAAAGAACATTATAAAATAAAGAATAATTTAAAATAAAGAATCTTTAGAAATAAAGAATATTTTAAAATAAAATGTTTGAACAAATAAAATCACATTTTTATTGTATGTGTTAATAAATAAAATAATCATTTGTTGAATTATATTTTTGTACATTAAAAATGTCATTCTTTTTAGCATGTTAATAAAAATAAAATAATCATTTGTTGAATTATATTTCTGTACATTAAAAATGTCAATCTTTTTAACATGTTAATGAAAATAAAATAATCGTTTGTTGAATTATATTTCTGTACATTAAAAATATCATTCTTTTTAACATGTTAATGAAAATAAAATAATCGTTTGTTGAACTATATTTCTGTACATTAAAAATGTCATTCTTTATAACATGTTAATGAAAATAAAATAATCATTTATTGAATTATATTTCTGTACATTAAAAATGTCATTCTTTTTAACATGTTAATGAAAATAAAATAATCATTTATTGAATTATATTTCTGTAAATTAAAAATGTCATTCTTTTTAACATGTTAATGAAAATAAAATAATCATTTGTTGAATTATATTTCTGTACATTAAAAATATCATTCTATAACGAACCCAACTCCCTCGTGAAGAAAAGCCCGGATTGAGATGAGAAAAACACACATCGGAACTCAGACGGAACAACATTTCATTGTTATTACAACAATTCCATCAGATACAAGAATATACAGAGTATAAATGAATAAAATACATTCGATAAATATCAGAGATTACAATAAATTACATAGCAACGGAAAAACAATATAAAACACAACTGAAAGTAATGCACGGATACAGAGCTTTTCAAGCATCGTTCCAGCTGTAAATCAGGATCCTGTGAATATAAATCTGCAAAACCAAAACTACTAGCTGCCCGTGTGGAAAATAGGGGCACCCAGAGTTTAGGTTAAAACAATAAACTCCAGGTCAGTCATGTGACTGGTGTGAGAACTAAAACAATTATTAATCTTTATTTTAAAGTTCGGTAAATCAAGGGACCATGCCGTACAACACGGAACGGGTTTCCTCCCAAGAATACTAGTGCAAAGAACAAACAACGCAATGCTAAATAAAGAAAAATGAAGCTGTTATAAGACCCAGGTCCCATCACACAATGCAACGCAAGCCGGAGGATAGGGTTTTTACCTTATAACAGCCAAAGCATGCTTGATACGTTTGAAACACATTATTTGATACCATTATAGGTGTATAGTGTCAAAACAATTTCAATCATAAATATCAATCATAGGCGGCATGAATGACCCATACCACTATGTCGCCATACTAGGTTCTACAAGTAAAACCGCACTATCACGTATTGGAAATTGGAATCCATCATGAGTCGAGGCAAGGGGCAAGCTCCTCTCCGCGTTCGAGACACTCTAGAAAATGCCTCAGGACCCCACTCTGATCCTTGGATCTTCAGGGTCGGTCCTCTCTTACTTTTGAGGAATAATTATTCCTGAACACACGTTTCCCGGTCCTTATAGACCTATATTCGAGGCGCCTCGTATCCAACAACCACACATGTGAAAAGTATATAAATGTCAGGGCTGGTAGGTCACTGACACCACCCTAGCTAGAAAGAAACGTCGTGCTCTCCCTGCAGTCACTATCCCGTTTTTGACTCATACCGAGGTGTGAGGCTCGCGAATTCACGCTATACACAAAGCTACGCCACACAGGCCGTGCTTTGATCATCAACCACAAAACTTTGCTTTTCAACAGAAGCCTTGATCAATTGCCACTTACGCGTGCCACACTGGATATTCACTCCATGCGACTGATGTCCATCAATATACAACCTCTGAGCTCGTACGTCTCAGAGAAGGGCGTTAAGCAAGAGAATAAATTCTCCGCTGCCAAACAAATGTATAATTAATAGAGATCAATTAACACAGAATAAAATCTAATGTCAGACACACAATCCATTTAAAAGTTCATTTTGGGTCTGAACGAAACCTGAGGCAGTTTCCTCGCATATCCATCCATCTCCAAGTACGTCTGGACGATCACCAACTGATTCCCTCATCTTGGGTGTACAACCCAATCGAGATCATCAGTAATCACCCAAACGATGTGAAGACTTTCGGTCTTTGACCACCGTCTTCATCTTCGACATCACATCGAATCGGTTATTCAGAATGGGTATAAACCCGGCCTTTCTGAATAACCCACGTATATGATGAACAAATGTTACACAAACACAATAAACGCCTCATTCCAATTACGAATGTTCTTTCATTCACAAAATCACATTATTACGGTAAGGTTACCATTAATTTTATCCAAGATAAATTCTTCTAAATTTATTCTTTGATCTTCCTTTGGATATCATTTCAAACAAGTCGGGATTAGCGAACCACACCGAAGTAATTATTTATTTTATTTCCCAATCCCAACCTATTCATCCCAAGGAGCAAAACCGGTAATACTCCATATCTAACACCAAGGTGTTATCATTAAAATTAATTAACATTTCCCGTACAAATCTAATTAAAGAATTAACTATCGCTTTGGAGCAAAACTGGTGGTACTCCATTCTCGATCACCTTTCAGATTTGATAATTTAAATTATCAATTCACATTTTAATCTAATTAAAGATTCATTAAAAATCTACTTAGTTTTAATCTTTTCAAAAATCTATATCCTGCCTTTAACGGGGTTAAAGAACCAATGTCATCTAAAACACGATTCAAGATAAACCCAAATCACATTTGATATTAAATACAAGGCTCTGAATAGAAAATGTACTGGCCTATATTCAATATCAAATTCTGAAACCAACAAATATCGTATTGGAAATAATGATATAAAATATATCTTTCAAATTCCCATAACAATATCTGTATAGTCATGAAATCCAACATCGAAATATTCCGACGATAATTTCGATTCAACTCAAGTCCAATTCACGTATTGGGAATATTGATTATTTTTAAAATCTCTTTCAAATTCAATTTATTCATTTCAAAAATAAATTGATTTTAATTCTAGTTCAAAACTAGTTCATTTCGACAAAAATATATTTTTATCCTTTCAAATGTGGAATTTTACGGCCCAGTTCTTTCCAATTCACATATTATGATTTTACACCAATTATCGATATTTTTAATAATTTTATCAAGGCCCGTACAGTCGATTTCCATCAATGGTTATCGAACTGCACTTACAGCGACCTTTTTCAAATTTGATTTGGACATAATTCCAAATCCAACTGTTGGATTTCAAATTTCTAATATTCATTGGAAAGCTCTTTTCGATACGAATCCAATGGTTCCGGTTCCAGGAGAATCCGACGGTCCGATCTCCCGCAACGTCAATTCGAAGTCAATGGTCCAAACTCACGAACTGCCGCGGCGTGGCGCGTTCTATTCTGGACATTATATATATAATATATATATATTATATATATTTCGTCGACTTCCCTTTTTAAAACGTATTTTATAAATCGTTTTAAATTCGTTTTCAAAACCATTTCAACTCTATATTCAATTTCAAATCAAAAATGAATATTTCATATCATTACTGTATAAATGATAATATTTTCAAAATGTTATATTTCGAAATCACTTCTTTTTCAATATTCATTATAAAAACGAATATAATCGATATAAATATCGTTCACGTCAAAATAGCGCAACTCTAATCAATACGGCTTTATATATTTCAATAAATTCGTTATTCTATTCAACGAATGAATATTTATTCTATTCAACACATGAATCTATATTTCTTTCAACACACGACTAATCTCAACACATGAGTACTGTCAACACATCACTATTTTTGTTATATAAAATATTTTATAAAATTATGGTATCTATCGTTTGATTTTCAAATCAAACTCCACCGTGAAGCAGTATCTAATTTTAAATATGATAAAGATGTCAATTTTGGTATATTTAAAATATTTTACCCAACACATAAATAGTTTCAACACATGAACATCGTTAACACATGACTATTTTTATATTCAACACATGAATTCTCTTTTATAATATTCATTATTTTCCCGATTGGAATGAGGCCCAATCCGTCACCATATAATGTTAATTATATGGATTCCATACAACACATGTATATAATAGCAATGATAAACAATCAACCATCATCCAAGGTGCACCACACAACTGCATAAGCATCAAATATAAATAATCAACGCTTACACAGTCTGTTGACCAATCGATCGACAAACAATTTAATAATTAGGATTAGTGTACGCCAAATTTCATCCTAACACCCGTGTGGGGTTTCAAATCAACAAACACATATTTTTATTCATGCAGTTGGGCGATGTGTAAAATTTATGATCCCAATCAATATCAGTCAAATCAGTGTATATAAACAAATCGGCTGATTTGTTTATAAATATTTATTTAATCACATTCACGTTAAAAATTATATTTTTAACGATACTTAATTTCAACACATTAATTTATATTATCGATTTCACATCAGCAATACAAACAAATTTCACAACACATCAATCAAACAAACAAGCCATCCATGGTCTGTGGATGACGGGTGTTGCTAAGCACCGTCTGCATCCTAGTATATATATATAACTAGAAAAAGAAATTTAGAGTGAGAAGTTCTCACCAAAGCTATCCCAATGCCACGACTCTTCATATGTAGAAAATCTTGTCGTTCTCGCCTTTTGTCACTTTCGTTGCCCGTATTCTCTACATATGTAAAAATCGAATTTTTACTTTGCTATTCAATATATATAAAATCGAATTTTTACTTCGCTATTCAATATATAAAAATCGAATTTTTACTTCGCTATTCAATATATAAAAATCGAATTTTTACTTCGCTATTCAATATATAAAAATTGAATTTTTACTTCGCTATTCAATATATAAGAATCATATTTTTATCATTACTCCATATGGGTAAAAATTCTATTTTTACATCGCTACTATATAGATAAAAATTCTATTTTTACATCGCTACTATATAGATAAAAATTCTATTTTTACATCGCTACTATATAGATAAAAATTCTATTTTTACATGGTATTCTTTATAAAAAGATTTCCCCTTTTCAAATATAAAGATCTCGCCTTTTCTATGAACAAAATCGTATTTTGACTAGCATAAAAATCATACTCTTTCGTTATTAAAAATTAAATCTTTCTCCCTATTAAAAATTAAAACTTTATAGGAATAACAGAAGTTATAACTCAAAGAAAATAAAAGAGAAAGAAGAAGAAAAAAACGCACCAATGTCTTTATAACCAATCGGAGGAGGGGGTTTTGGGGTGTTGCGAAGGGGGAGGGGGTCCTGCACTGTCGGAGGCGGTTGGGGATTTGGGCGTCGGCTAGGGTTTCTAGGCTGGAGGGCTGCGGTCGGTGGAAGAATGGAGGGAAGGAGAAGAAGAGGAAGACGGAGAAAAGGGGGTCGGGGGAGAGGAAGGAGGGGCGGCGGATAGAGGAGATGCGGTGGGGGCAGCGTCGCCCCTAGCGGCGGCGAGCCGACGAGGTTTTGTCATCGTTTTTTTCTTTTCTTTTCGTTTTATTGAAAATAACTGAGGGGGGCAGCGGGTTTTAAGGGGAAGGGGAGAGAATTTTTTTTTATTATTATTAATTTATTTTCAAAAAGTTGACTTTTTCAAACGACCTCTAAACGAGGCCCACCGCCTGTTGTCCCTAGCGTTCTACCCCTATTCTGAACACAATGGGATATGTATCGTAAGCTGATTCGACTGTTTCGATTAGTTTTCATCAAATTTACATTTAAATCACTATATTGGATTTTAAACGTACATTTCATATTACCGGGGTCACATACTAACTAGAAAAATTCCAGAAAAATATTTTCTAGCTTCGTATTGACGATACGGTCCTAACAAAACTAGTTTCGTCGTTGGAAAAATGGCCATTTTCCAGTCGATTAAAATCAACTTAAACTGGTCAAACGCGTTTTCCTTTGCCATGCTCACATATTGATTCGAAAAATTATGAAATTTGGAATCTAGCAATAATTTGACATCACGGACCCAACAAAAGTGGTTTCGTCGAAATCCGAGGTCGTTTGCAAAATTTCCATTTTTAAGGGCCTTAATTCCATAGCGACTATTCAGAATTTTCAACTGGACGTATCTTTTGATTCCCGCTATGAAATTTCAATTTTTCTGATTCGTTGGAAAGATATTCTCAATTAGATCCTAATGTTTTTGGTTTCACTAAAATCCGGATTGTTTTGCACCCGGTACATTCAATTGAAGTTTGAAATCGAATTATTGAACTACCGCTCCATTTTCAATTCTATTTATAATTATAAATAATTATTTATATTCTAACGACGACGTATATAATATATACGTTCGAATTCTATTCAAAATAAATTTCTCGTTGATATTATTTAAAATAATTCATTTTAAATGTTCAAAATTCGCTAAAATTGCCAAAATAAAAATTTTAAACTGGCCCGCATTTCCAGGTTGTTACAATCTCCCCTACATAAAACTTTTCGTCCCCGAAAAGGAACAAAGCCGAAAGTGGTTTGATTAATCAACTCTACGTTCGATCTGGCTTCCATTCTTCAACTTTTCAGTTTCTGAGAATTTTCAAATTCTTCAAAAATTTGGCTAACACCCGGAATTTTCGAATTTTTTTGCCATAACCTCTTTTGTATGGGGAGAGGTTTGGAAATCTATTGGGCCGTATTAGGTACCCAATAAATCCTAATAAGCACACACATATTTATAGTGATATATTCTAGTGTTTACAAGGGAGCGTGTATTGATAATAATTCCAGAGAATAAATTCTCATCACCCTGTCAAAGCCTAAGGGAGTGTGTATTTTAAATGCTCCAGAGGATAAATCCTCGTCAACTCGTCCCGTGCGGGAAATAAATAGTCCATGTGCCGTATCTAATAACTAGAGAGACGTGATTATTGTCAACTCTAGACCCGTGTGGGGTTTTTATTAATCTGGCAATTTTACCGTTACAATTTAAATAGTCCATATCAGTCATCAGTTCAACCTATAAAATATAGTCATCGCTATACAAGCCTCTCGCTCGTATGGTAAATCTTCCTCCTCGTCACACAAGCTCCAAATGCTTATGTGGTATAAGATGAAGTATGCCTATCTTCCAGAAGTATGCCATGTAATGTAGTTCAAAATTAATTGTTGCTATCCTGTGGCGATGTTTATTATTTCACACAGAATAACCAGCAATCCGCATCTAATGGCATTCATAGGATTTGATATAATAATAAAAGTGCGCATCCAACTCATTAAGATTTACCTATTTGTGGGCACGCAAATAAAATCGTTACTCAACAGCTATCCAATTTCCTGTTCAAACATATATAATGCACAAGTATATATTTCAGACTATTTTCTTATCAGTTTAATGTGTCATTTAATTGAATAAATTTGTTCTGGTTTTTATTGATGATATTCTAATCTTCTCTAAATCAAAGGTCGAAAAGGAACAAAACAATGGAAGCCGAAAAGGAACGAAGCCGAAAGTTGTTTAACAAATCAACTCAACTTCCATTATTTTGACTACTACTTAAGTTCTTCAACTTTTCAGTTTCTAAGAAATTTTCAAATTTTTCAAAAATTTGGCTAACACCCTAAATTTTCGAAAAATTTCGCCATAACCTCCCCTGCACCGGGAGCAACGGGAAAATCCAGAAATTGCCATATAGGCCTTCTGATCTCAAAAAGAAAAAGAAAAAGCCAAGCGGCTAGACAATCGGCTCATAAAATCATCATCACCCAAACAAAACAGTAAATTATGGTAAACATGTACCTATTTGTCGGGCAAACAAATTTTATTCTTCTGCTCTAGCCTCCTTGCTATGACCTGTTCAATGTAAGTACATGTATATGCAAGCAAATGCAACCACCTTTCAATATAATTCAATATGTGATTCTATTAGGCATAATGGTTCAAAATTATCAAACAAATAAACAAACAACACAACCATCAATCAATTAGTGGATTAATGTTTCAAATTCACAATTTTGATACATATATACAGAAAATCATGTTTTTGATGCCAAATCACAACAATAAATCTATCTATATAAGTTTTGGTTCTCACACTAGCCTGATGGAAATATATAGATATCAAACCTTCGAAACACGAATATAAATACTGATGATGTGGCCACATCACCAGAATTATCCCCGGGCGTCAAGAATGTGACTCTATATCTATCCAGTATATTAAAACTTCGACTATACGTTCATGACGCGTATACGCGAAATCTTTATATAATTGATTGTCCATATTCAATATAAATAAATATTCAAATTCATATAAAATGATTTAAATTTTCAAAACAAAATGGTTTTCATTTGAAAAATATACTCTTTACACTCGTTCTAGGATACTACTGATCCCATCTCTAACGAGTCATTCTAATTGGATATTACTAATCCAATATCTGATGAATTCTTTCGTACGGTTCTAATGCGTCTTGTTCTCGAGCTCCGTAAACCAAAACTCGGATACCACTCTATAACGACCCGAACTCCCACGTGAAGAAAAGCCCAGATTGAGATGAGAACAACACACATCGGAACTCAGACGGAACAACATTTCATTGTTATTACAACAATTCCATCAGATACGAGAATATACAGAGTATAAATGAATTAAATACATTCGATAAATATCATAGATTACAATAAATTACATAGCAGCGGGAAAACAATATAAAACACAACTGAAAGTAATGCACGGATACAGAGCTTTCCGAGCATCGTTCCAGCTGTAAATCAGGATCCTGTGAATATAAATCTACAAAACCAAAAGTACTAGCTGCCCGTGTGGAAAATAGGGGCAACCAGAGTTTAGGTTAAAACAATAAACTCCAGGTCAGTCATGTGACTGGTGTGAGAACTAAAACAGTTATTAATCTTTATTTTAAAGTTCGGTAAATCAAGGGACCACGCCGTATAACACGGAACAGGTTTCCTCCCAAGAATACCAGTGCATAGAACAAACAGCGCAATGCTAAATAAAGAAAAATGAAGCTGTTATAAGACCCAGGTCAAATCACACATTGCAACGCAAGCCAGAGGATAGGGTTTTTACCTTATAACAGCCAAAGCATGCTTGATACGTTTGAAACACATTATTTGATACTATTATAGGTGTATAGTGTCAAAACAATTTCAATCATAAATATCAATCATATGTGGCATGAATGACCTATACCACTATGTCGCCATACTAGGTTCTACAAATAAAACCACGCTATCACATATTGGAATTTGCAATCCATCATGAGTCGAGGCAAGGGGCAAGCTCCTCTCCACGTTCGAGACACTCTAGCAAATGCCTCAGGACCCCACTCTGATCCTTGGATCTTCAGGGCCGGTCCTCTCTTACTTTTGAGGATTAATTATTCCTGAACACACGTTTCCCGGTCCTTACTGACCTATATCTGAGGTGCCTCGTATCCAACAACCACACAGGTGAAAAGTATATAAATGTCAGGGCTGGTAGGTCACTGACACCACACTAGCTAGAAAGAAACGTCGTGCTCTCCCTGCAGTCACTATCCCGTTTCTGACTCATACCGAGGTGTGAGGCTCGCGAATTCACGCTATACACAAAGCTACGCCACACAGGCTGTGCTTTGATCATCAACCACAAGACTTTGCTTTTCAACATAAGCCTTAATCAATTGCAACTTACGTGTGCCACACTGGCAATTAACTCCATGCGACTGATGTCCATCGATATACAACCTCTGAGCTCGTACGTCTCAGAGAAGGGCGTTAAGCAAGAGAATAAATTCTCCGCCGTCAAACAGATGTATATTTAATAGAGATCAATTAACACAGAATAAAATCCAATGTCAGACACACAATCCATTTACATGTTCGTTCTCGGTATGAACGAAACCGGAGGCACTTTCCTCGCGTATCCATCCATATACAAGTACGTCTGGACGATCACCAACTGATTCCCTCATCTTGGGTGTACAGCCCAATCGATATCATCAGTAATCACCCAAACGATGTGAAGACTTCCGGTCTTCGACCACCGTCTTCATCTTTGACATCTCGTCGAATCGGTTAAATGGGTATAAACTTGGCCTTTCTGAATAACCCACGTATATGATAAACAAATGTTACACAAACACAACAAACGCCTCATTCCAATTCAGATTGTTCTTTCATTCACAAAATCACATTATTAGGGTAAGGTTCCCATTAATTTTATCCAAGATAAATTCTTCAAAATTTATTCTTTGATCCTCCTTTGGATATCATTTCAAACTAGTCGGGATTAGTGAACCACACCAAAATAATTATTTATTTTATTTCCCAATCCCAACCTATTCATCCCATGGAGCAAAACTGGTAATACTCCATATCTAACACCAGGGTGTTATCGGTAAAATTAATTACCATTTCACGTTCAAATCTAATTAACGATTTAACTATCGCTTTGGAGCAAAACTGGTAGTACTCCCTTCTCGATCACCTTTCAGATTTGATAATTTAAATTATCAATTCACATTTCAATCTCATTAAAGATTCATTAAAATTCTACTTATTTTTAATCTTTTCAAAATTCAATATCTCGCCTTTAACTGGGTTAAAGAACCAATGTCATCTAAAACACGATTCACGATAAACCCAAATCACATTTGATATTAAATACAAGGCTCTGAATAGTAAATATACTGGCTTATATTCAATATCAAATTCTGAAACCACCAAATATCGTATTGGAAATAACGATATAAAATATATCTTTCAAATTCCTATAACAATATCTGTATAGTCACGTAATCCAACATCAAAATATTCTGAAGATAATATCGATTCAACTCCAGTCCAATTCACGTATTGGGAATATTGATTATTTTTAAAATCACTTTCAAATTCAATTTATTTATTTCAAAAATAAATTGATTTTAATTCTAGTTCAAAACTAGTTCATTTCGACAAAAATATATTTTTATCCTTTCAAATGTGGAATTTTTCAGCCTAGTTCTTTCCAATTCACATATTATGATTTTACACCAATTATCAATATTTTTAATAATTTTATCAAGGCCTGTACAGTCGATTTCCATCAACGGCTATCGAACTGCACTTACAACGACCTTTTTCAAATTTTATTTGGACGTAATTCAAAATCCAACCGTTGAGTTTCAAATTTCTTATATTCATTGGAAAGCTCATTTCGATACGAACTCAACGGTTCGAGTTTCAGGAGAATCCGACGGTCGGATCTCCCGCAACGTCAATTCGAAGTCAATGGTCGAAATTCAGGAACTGCCGCGGCGCGACGCGTTCTATTCAGGCCATTATATATAATATATATATATATATATATATATATATATATTATATATTTCGTCGACTTCCCTTTTTAAAACGTATTTTATAAATCGTTTTAAATTCGTTTTCAAAACCATTTCAACTCTATATTCAATTTCAAATCAAAATTGAATATTTCATATCATTACTATATAAATGATAATATTTTAAAAACGTTATATATCGAAATCACTTCCTTTTCAATATTCATTATAAAAACGAATATAATCGATATAAATATCGTTCACGTCAAAATAGCGCCACTCTAATCAACACGGCTTTATATATTTCAATAAATTCGTTATTCTATTCAACGAATGAATATTTATTCTATTCAACACATGAATCTATATTTCTTTCAACACACGACTAATCTCAACACATGAGTACTGTCAACACATCACTATTTTTGTTATATAAAATATTTTATAAAATTATGGTATCTATCGTTTGATTTTCAAATCAAACTCCACCGTGAAGTAGTTTCTAATTTTAAATATGATAAAGATGTCAATTTTGGTATATTTAAAATATTTTACCCAACACATAAATAGTTTCAACACATGAACACCATCAACACATGACTATTTTTATATTCAACACATGAATTCTCTTTTATAATATTCATTTTTTCCCGGAATGAGGCCTAATCCATCACCATATAATGTTAATTATATGGATTCCATACAACACATGTATATAATAGCAATGATAAACAATCAACCATCATCCAAGGTGCACCACACAACTGCATAAGCATCAAATATAAATAATCAACGCTTACACAGTCTGTCGACCAATCGATCGACAAACAATTTAATAATTGGGATTAGTGTACGCCAAATTTCATCCCAACACCCGTGTGGGCTTTCAAATCAACAAACACATATTTTTATTCGTGCTATTGGGCGATGTTTAAAATTTAACATCCCAATCAATATTAGTCAAATCAGTGTATATAAACAAATCGGCCGATTTGTTTATAAATATTTATTTACTCACATTCACGTTAAAAATTATATTTTTAACGATACTTAGTTTCAACACATTAATTTATATTATCGATTTCACATCAACAATACAAACAAATTTCACAACACATCAATCAAACAAACAAGCCATCCATGGTCTGTGGATGACGGGTGTCGGGTGCTGCTAAGCACCGTCTGCATCCTAGTGTATATATATATATATATATATATATATATATCTCTAGAAAAAGAAATTTAGAGTGAGAAGTTCTCACCAAAACTATCCCAATGCCACGACTCTTCATATGTAGAAAATCTTGTCGTTCTCGCCTTTTGTCACTTTCGTTGCCCGTATTCTCTACATATGTAAAAATCGAATTTTTACTTTGCTATTCAATATATAAAAAATCGAATTTTTACTTTGCTATTCAATATATAAAAATCAAAATTTTACTTCGCTATTCAATATATAAAAATCAAATTTTTACTTTCTTATTCAATATATAAAAATCAAATTTTTACTTCGCTATTCAATATATAAAAATCGAATTTTTACTTCGCTATTCAAAATATAAAAATCGAATTTTTACTTCGCTATTCAATATATAAAAATCATATTTTTATCATTACTCCATTTGTGTAATGACCCGGATCCTTATGGGTTAATTTTAAAATATTTAATATTGAGTTAAGTAAATAAATCTATTTTTATTGGGAGTTGTTGATTTAAAAATCAATTACAATTTAATATTGAAAATATTAAATTTTCAGAATACGAAAATTGATTTAGTTGAATTCAAATTTTAATAAAAATTGAAAACAGTTCAAATAATTAATATGAAATTTTAACGATAATAATATTTATTTATTTTCGAGGAGAATAAATAGTTTTAAATTTAAATTATATCAATTTAAATTCATATCAATTATGGATGATCGAATTGGACTTCGTGACCTATCCCAGTGTGTCCGGAATAGGGGTATTACCATAGAATTGACAGTTGTTGGGCTCAGAAAGGAATTTGGAAATCAAGGTGCATTTTTATTATAAGTATACCGATTTAATTCAAATTAAATAAAATAAATATATAATAGAAAAATAAAAGGAGAAAAACGTGGCACTCTTATTATCACCAACTAAACCGAACCCCGTGGCCTTTCTGTTCAATTTTAAACCGCACCTCCCCCTTTAAAAGCTTCAACCTTCGTTCCTTTTTCCCAGTCCAACACAAATCGAAACCAAATCGAAGACGTTAGTTCCTCTTCTCATACAATAGTCTCCGCTCCCAAAAACCAGAATCGAGAGCGATGTTGTCAGGGAGGATCGATGTTCGACGGCTTCAGATTTTTGGGGCAACATGGCGCTCGCGAATTCATTCAAAAATTAGGGATCTGAAGCACGATGGGAGTTCGACGAGTGGAATTTTTTTGATGCCTATAGCATCTAGGAAGGGTCGCGATGGTCATTTTGGGTTGCGTGAAGACCAGTAACCGTGACTTTGAGATGGCCAGCGAGTTCGAGAAAACGATGGTGGCAAGTGGTGAAGACGCGATGAAGTCGTTTGGGATGTCGATGTTCCGATGGGATGAAGCGAGCATATGGAGGATGAGGTCAAAAGGGATGTCACGATGTGGTGAAGGTCAGACTGTACGGTGAAGTTTGATCGGGGTTGAGGGGTCTTTGGAAAAAGAAGAAGGAGCGGTTGACCTAGGTTTTTGCTAGCGCTGGAATTTGTGGGGTACAGTGAGGTTTGGAGCATCAACTGATGGGGTAAGACTCACTAATGGTGGACGCAGCTTCAAAATTCCAGAACTCGAATTCTCCAGGTCGTGGGAAAAATAAATAGGAAGGCAAGTTCAAGGGTTTGGTGATAGTCGAAGTAGCTCACATAGAGGAGGTAATTGTTTAGTGTTAATTACAGTAAATAACCAAATAGATTGAAATCTAAATATTTTAAGTGACATCTATATTATCCTACAGCAACATTAGTAAATGACAAGTTAACCCTTATGTCTCTAGGTTACTCAATAATCGTAATACCTCCTAAAGTATAAATTAACACGAACAAGATCATTGGTATGTTCGAGCATTTGTGTCTCCTTTTTATCAAAGGTTAGGCAATAATGGAAAGAAGAAATGGTATTATGGTAAATTTAAATTATTTACAACAGTTTGTAAAAATTGTAAAGCTAATATTATGTCATACGAAATCAAAATCAGATAAATTGAAGTCTGTTGATTTGGTATGGACGAAGAATAAGCTGTGGAATAAATTGGAAGTTATTTGGTGGAAGTTGGATTTTTCGGTTAAATTGAACATCATTTAATTTAGTCGAAAAACATTTTGCTAGTTCGACAGAAAAATCCTGGTGAGTAAATCTCACCTTTTATTTAGAATTTTTTTTATATAGTTAAAAATAATTGTTATGCTTGTTTGAATGCTGTCTGATTGTTTTAAAATATATATATAGTTATTTAGGATTGGTTGAATATTATATATATATTGGGTTGATGATTAGTTGGATTCCCGCAGTTTCATTAGCGGATGCCCGTGGTACCATAGCGGATGATTACCCTGTACGCCCCACGCTATGATTACTGGATGACCTTCTATACCGCGATATCCTGCCTCGAAGCAGGATGGGTATTATTAATGTGCTAACGTCTGTGGATGCAGGAAAACTGGTTGGAGGAATCCAACTGGATTCCTCAAAAATATATTATCTGTTTGTTGTTTGTTTTATTTCATATATATTCATATATGATGTGTTAAAAATCAAATGATTGAAAATTGGTTGATTTGATTGTTTAAAATATTCCTGGGGCTTGAATATTGACTTATAAAAATATCGAAAAAGGTATTTGAGATTTAAATAGGGAATTCTATTTTTATAAATAGAATTTGAATTTTAAATAAAATTATAGAAAATATTAACTTGTTTGAAGGTATATAAAACAAGTATGGAATTTATAAACTTTGTTTATAAATGAAAAGATGGGATTTGAATAGAATTTATAAACTTTGTTTATAAATGAAAATATGGGATTTGAATTGAATTTATAAACGTTGTTTATAAATGGAAAGGTGGGATTTGAATTGAAGTTTTAAACGTTGTTTATAAAAAAATGCCGAGAATTCAAATGGACTTTGAATATAAGGAATTGAAATAGAATTTGAATAAAAGAATTCAAATGGAGTTTAACTATAGAATTTGAATATAGTATTTCAAATGGAATTTGAATATAGAAATTCAAATGAGATAGAAGATAATAGATTTGGATAAATAGAAGTGGAATAGACTAAGAAGTTAATTAACAGATTTAATTAACAAATTTAGTTATAACGATTGGTATAGTTAAAATAGATTGGACAGGTATAGACATACAGGAGACAGGTATGGAATAAAGTATAGAAGTGAAATAAATAGAATGCCCGACAAAAAGGTACGTATTTAATTCACATATGAGATTTTATGCGCCGTATCGGCTAGCCGCTTGGCTTTTTCTTTTTCTTTTTGAGATGAGAAGGACCAGGAAAGCTATTTGAAATTTCCCGATGCTCCCGGTACAAAGGAGGTTATGGCGAATTTTTCCGGGAATTTATGGAGTTAGAATATTTTTAAGATAATTTGATAGTTAGAAATCAACGTATCGATATATATAGAAGTCTATAAGGGAATGAACTTAGAAATAGAATAGTATAATCAAAAATGAAGACTAGGAATAAAATCTCGAAAGAATAGAAGAGAAAGTTTATATGTGTGTAAAAGTGAATCAGTAGTTGTATGGTATTGATTATTCGAGTAAGTAGTTTTATCTGTTTTGACGTTATAAATGTTATTCAGTCAAGGTTTGAGAGGTAGTTACACCCCAACTTGATTGATTCCATTATTAGCAAATAAATAGTAAGATTACAGGCTCGAAGATCAATGTTGGGTAAAAGTTAGTTGAATAAAGTATTTGGGTTGTCGTAACGATGTTTTACACAACATTTGTTTTGACCCAAATAAGTGTAAGTATAGGAATAAACGAGATTGGAAAAGAGATAAGTAATTGGAATATTTTCCAATCATAACTAGCATATATTTTCTAAAGATTAGAAAATAAAGGAAGGCGATATTCGGAAATGTTTTCCAAATAACATAAAAGGCCAATATGGTTATTGAAAATATTTGGTTAACAAATATTGATAAGAAATAGAGAAGAGATTTAATTAATGGAATATTAATTAAAGGTTCAGTGATTGTTGGATGTTTGGATGAACACTTGTTTTATTCGATAGTTAAATCATCGACTATCGAAACACTTGTTTTTATTCGATAGTTAAATCACAGACTATCGAAGTTTTGACCATCGTTGTCAATATGGAGAGACCGGTTGGATTATTATCCGAAAAACCACTCCGTATTGGCAGTAGCGTGCGAATCAGATTATATAAAGATAATCGATGACGGAGTAGAGTGCAAGGACTTTTTCTATTTATAGAAATTGTACCTTCAGTTCATCCTGTTCCTGGGTGACTTGTATGGATGAATGTCTGACAGAGTATTTCTGAAAGGTCACGTACATTGATTTCTTCAACCGTACCAAGAGTGGAAGCGGAGAAGGAAACTTCTTTTAGCTAACACGTAATGTACTGTTGAGGACGTCAATCGGTGATTTGATGGATTTGACGATGTGGCATTCGAAGTGAATCTGGTGTGATGATAAAGCGTAGCTTCTAGCCTCATCAATCGGTAAATGACAGAAATCGGGCAGGCAGCATGGCTATGTAGGTCGCACCTATTAGGGTGTATAATCGCCTGATCTAGAGTTTCATTTATTTCAAAAAAATTTTTTGTCAATGTTGTCCCATTCGGGAAACGGTTGCTGATCCCAACCGTTGGTGATATACATTCGATACAATCAAGAGAAATGAGTGGTCGGTCATGTGTGGCTGAGTTGCAAGATGTTCTTGTTGAACTCGGTGTATTCTCCTGTAGAGATATACCAGCGGAAGGTGGTCCCATACCTTGTCATAGTTGGAAATCAAATACCCAATACGTGCTTGCGGTTTATGATTGTATATTATTATGTGGAACGTGAGATGCAAACGTTCCACTAGATTGTTATTTACTTGATTTAGACATTAATATAATATCAAAAGAGTTTTGATATAAAGATTATTATTCCTTTCGAAGGGATTTTGAAAGTTAAATCAAGTGTTTGGATTCTCATAAGGGAAAAACCCGTTCCGTGTTATACGACGTAGTCTTATGAGATATCATTTAGTTTTCTGAAACTGTTTTAAACTGTTTACTCGTACCAGTCCCATGACTGACCCGGAGTTTATTTTGTTTTGTTCTACCTAAACTCTTGGGTGCCTAAATTTGTATGGGCAGTCAAGTAGTTCAGGATTTTCAGATATATCTAAAGGAGCTTGGAGCAAGAGGCTTCAGCGTTATCCAGTTATAGTTGTTCCGTTGTGTTGTAAGTGTTGTACTCTGATAAGTGTATGTTATACAGTGAAGATTTTGTATTTCAAAGATATGATATATTATATTTTGTTCCGCTGCGATGTGAGATTCTGTGTTGTTATTTCTGTTCTTCTTCTACCTCTTTCTTCTAAAAAAAAATGTTTCGTATTTTTGTGATATTTGGGTTGGACGTATGATGTATATAGTCAACTCTGATGTTACGGAAATCTGGGTCGTTACAGTTGGTATCAGAGCTTAGGTTGAGCAAATACCTAGGCTTGTTGGAATGTAATCATTAGAGATAGGGTCAGTAGTACCCTAGAATGAGTTGAGTGTATATATATACGAGAGAGCGTATTTGTTATTTGATATAAAAACTGATTTATATTGTGTTGACTAATCGGTTGAGTGGATTATAAATTTTAGTCGAATCGTGGGACGCCACGATGTCGATAGGAGTTTATAAACACTTGAACAGAAGATTGGACACGATATTGTTTTTAAATAGTTAAGTTGATTGTTAGGATTATAATCGAATTAGATTTTAAAACAGAAATAGTTATATATATAACCAATGGAATTTGTATATGAAATCAAATATATAAATGAGATGAATTGAAATTGAATTCAAACCAGAATTCAGAATTTAATATCCTGGGAGTTTGGAAAATATTTTTCTAAAATGGATTTTGAAAGAAATATAGCACTAAACTCACTTCAGTAGCTGGGAAATAATTCTGATGATGGTTGCAACATCATCAGTGTTCATTTTCGAGTTTCTAAGTGATAAATTGCTGCCTTAGAAAAGTTTTGATGGAAAGTTGTTTGAAAAGAAACAAGTTGTTTGAAAATTCAAATGTTTTGAATTTGGGATAAATATAAATATATGTATGTATTTATATTACTTCAGAGGAATTTTGAAATGGGAATTGAAATATAGATTTCAAATAGAAGTGAAATGGGAATGGGAATATAGATTTCAAATAGAAGTAAAATAAAGGAATTTGAATATACATATAATTCAAATATGAAGGTGAAATAGAATTTGAATTCAAAGGAATTCAAATGAGTTTGAATAAAGAAAATTCAAATAGAAATTGTATAAGAAAATTTGAAATGGAATTTGAATTCAAAGGAGTTTAAATGGATTTGAATAAAGAAAAGTCAAATAGAGATTTGAATATTAGAATTCAGATGGAATTTGGTTAAACAGAGTTTCAAAGAGAATATAAAGTGGAGGTTGAATATTAGAATTCAAAGAAAATATAAAGTTTGAAATATAATTTTAGACAAAAGGGGTTTGAATAGAATTTGAATTCAAAGTGAAATTAAATAGAATTTGAATTCAAAGTGAAATTAAATAGAATTTGAATTCAAAGTGAAATTAAATAGAATTTGAATTCAAAGGAGTTAAAATAGAATTTAAATTCAAAGGATTTCAAATAGAAATTGAACAAAGTAATTTAAATAGAAATTGAATAAAGGATTTCAAATGGAATTTGAATAAGGGATTTGAAATAGAAATTTGAATAAAGGATTTCAAATAGATATTGAACAAAGGAATTTAAATAGAAATTGAACAAAGGAATTTAAATAGAAATTGAATAGAAGGAAATAATATAGAGTTTGAATAAAGAGATTCAAATGGAATTTGAATATTGTAAATATATAGGATTTGAATATAAGAAGTGAAATAGATCGGGAATATTATGTGAAATGGATATATATTAAAAATATATCAGAATGGAGTTGAATTTATTATAAACAAAGTTAAAACGTTTATATTTATAAATATAATTAAAACGAGCTCGCCATTGCGCGGCAGCTCGAAAATTGGCGATTCGAACTACAATTTAGTATACAGAACACAATTGAAGTCGGAATTCTTTGAAACAAGAATCGTCGGGGCCGGTTGAACAATAGTTTTCTAATGAAAGAGAAAAATCTGGATTTCGTCATATAGATTTTGAGTTATTTCAAAATCAAATTTTTAGAAAAGCAGCGCCAGAACCATTATAAAACCATAACGGTTTAATTAATAAATAAAAGGATTTTTAGGAAACAAAATCCGAATTGGCATTATAAAAATCCAAACTGGAGATATAAAGTAAATATGAACTCTGGTGAAGTAATTGACATGATTATTAAGAAAAAAATCATATTTTAAATGGTTAAATAGAATTAACTAAATGGGATAATAATTAGTTAAAGGAATTTTGAATCGAAATTGGGTTTTTGGATAAGTGAAAGAAATTGAGAATTTATATTCTAAATCGAATATATAAATCGAGTTGAAAATATAATTCGATTAGTCTATAAGTAAGTTGACATATATTTGAACAAGTTATATTCAAATATGAAGGTGAAATAGGCAAAACGGTTAATTAGCAACTAGTTAATGGGAATTTGAATGATTGAAATTAAATTAAACTTAAGTAAGTTAAATGGATCGAAATGAATAAATTGAGTAAAATCAATGTGAATGAACTATGAATTGGGTGTGAATAAAGGAAGAAAAACCAAAAAGAGTTAAAAAGGAAATATATTTGTAACACAAATACAAAGGAAGTTATGTGCAAACAAATAGAAGAGGAAATATTTGTAAGACATTTACAAATAGAATTTAAAAGGGAATATTTGTAAAAACATTTATAAATAGATTAAATGGAAATATTTATTTATAGAAAATAAATAGAATGTTAGAGATATTTATTTGTTAAATAAATAGAATTTAATCAAAGGAATATTCAGAAGATGAATAGAAAATGGAAATCTGTTTTTAACAAATAAATAGAAAAGATTAATTTATAAATAACAGTTTATAAATTAAAGTAAATATTTATCATTCGATAAATGGAATATATAAGTCTGAGCTTATATAGAGAAGAGATATTGGTTTTTAACACCGATAGTTTTAAATAGAAGGGGTATACAACACTTGTATAAGTGAAGTAACTTTATTAAAGAGAACATTTATAAAGTGAAGAACCGCTACTAAAAGTAAATCTTTATAAATGAATAAACGTTATTCAATAGGAGTTATTCGAATAGGAGAAGTCGATTAGAGTTAGAAATAATCGATTAAGTTAGAATAAATCGATTAGAGTAGGAATTAACCAGTTAGAGTTAATCAGTTAGGGTTAATCTGTAGAGTTAATTGAATATTAGTTATTCAATTAGGATTTATCGAATATTTGTTATTCAAATTAAGAGTTAACCAGATAGAGTTAATTGAACATAGTTAATCGAATTAGGATTAAATTGAATGTTAGTTATTCAATAAAAGTTGATCGAATATAGTTATTGAGATAGAGTTAGTCAAACATAGTTACTCAGGATAAGTTGCCATTTCGTACGACTGCTAGCGTAATTCGCAGGGCTGCAGATAGCCTAGGGCAGTCGGATGCTTCCTGAGGGAATCAGGCGTAACCATTGTGATCGCTGTGATCTAGAGTCAAGCAAATGGAGTTAAATCGAATATTAGTTATTCGAATAGAATTAAAGGAGTTTATCGAATATAGTTCATTCGAATAGAGTTAAAGGAGTTATAGAATATAGCTTATTCGGAAGGAGTTAAGTGAATAAAGCTAATCCAATAGAGTAAATTAAATAGAGAAAATCTAATATAGTTTATTTGAAGAAAGATTTTCGAATCTAGTTATTCGATAGAGAGATTATCGAATATAGTTATTCGAAGGGAGGAGTTATCGAATAGGGATTTATTCGAAGGAGAGTTACGTAAGGAAGTTTGAAATATTGAGTATCAACATAAATAAGTTTTGAAAAGATAAATGGGTTTGTAGCACTTTTCCTACCTTAGCAATTTCGAGGACGAAATTATTTTAAGTGGGGAAGATTGTAATGACCCGGATCCTTATGGGTTAATTTTAAAATATTTAATATGGATTTAATATTGAGTTAAGTAAATAAATCTATTTTTATTGGGAGTTATTGATTTAAAAATCAATTTCAATTTAATATTGAAAATATTAAATTTTCAGAATACGAAAATGGATTTAGTTGAATTCAAATTTTAATAAAAATTGAAAACATTTCAAATAATTAATATGAAATTTTAACGGTAATAATATTTATGTATTTTCGAGGAGAATAAATAGTTTGAAATTTAAATTAAATCAATTTAAATTTATATCAAATACGGATGATCGAATTGGACTTCGTGACCTATCTCAGTGTGTCCGGAATAGGGGTATTACCATAGAATTGACAGTTGTTGGGCTCAGAAAGGAATTTGGAAATCAAGGTGCATTTTTATTATAAGTATACTATAACAACCCGAAATTTAACAACATGTTAAATCAAGAATCAAGGCAGAATTTAATTATAAAATCTGAATCAGGAGAAACGGGCTATGCCATTACGTTCGTCTCGGAAAAATACGCGAAATAGAGTCCGAAATTTCGTAAATCGGAGTCCGTATGACCAAGATATGACCTCGCGAAGTTTCACGAAAAATTCGAACATGAAAACAGATTCAAGTTTCAGAATTCAGAAGAGGCGGGAAAATTTCCCGCCAGACCAGGGGAGGTCGACTGGGGAGTCGACCCCCCTGCCAGCCAGGTCGACTGGGGAGTCGACCCCAGGGTCGACCTGGGGGTCGACCTGCCTGGTCGGACCCAGGCAGCCTGGTGCACCTGTTTTGCTGTTTGGCTCGGTTTTGGCGGCTTGTGACGATTTTCGAGGGCTTGGATCTATCCTAGGGTTAATCTAACGGCCTAAACTACTCCTAATCTCTATAAAAAGACCCTAAGCCTACCCTAAATCCCTCATAAATCACTCTTGCAACGAAGTGCTGCCCAAATCTACATTGATCATGGCCTACATCCCCTAATTCAAGAGCCTATGCATTCAAACAAGATCCGAATCAAAGGTGCTAGCTTGCTACATCAAATCAAGGGAGTGGATCAACGTTGCTATGGCGATTTCATGACGGTTCTTCATCAAATGAGCCACCTTTCTTCGTCAAAATGATTCATGCTCCTAGGCCTCTTGCCACGCTATGTAAGTTCTAGCTACTTGTAGATTCTAACGGTGGTTCTAATGTGACATGGGATAAAATGAGATGTAACATGAGTATGTAAACCCATGAAAACCTAGTTTTCCCCTTTATCATGAACACATGACTTTGGGTTATGTTTTAGCGACTTAATCATGCCACTCATGTTATGTATAACTTAGTATATCTTGCAAGTTTGAATCTTTATCTATGGAATGCTAGCACGAACCTTTGGGAACCATTTGACTTGTGAAACATTGGCAAAGATTTGACTTTGGGTCTTATGCATGTAAATGAACCCAAACCCCTTGTGTATCATGCATGTTTGTGGCCAAATTTACTTATGACACTATGCATGTTTGTGGCCAAATCCTCTTATGAAACTATGATTGCTTGTGGTCGAATTCCCTTATGATACTATGCAAGTTTGTGGCCAAATTCCCTTAAGATACTATGCATGTTTGTGGCCAAATTCCCTTAAGATACTATGCATGTTTGTGGCCAATATGTTGGCATAATACACTACGATGTGACTCGCTTCCACTTGGGTTGGAAATACGTTTGGGTAGCTTAGGAAAACATGGGTATGACATGAAAAAAAACTTGACATGGGGCTTACATGAGAACATGACATTCATGATGCATTTAAGTATGATCATGACACGGGGAAAAACATGGAACTTGAACTAGATATGGGTGGGTTGTAAGTGTAAAAAGACACTAGACCAAACATGAAAGTGGCCAACTCGAGGTTTGGTTGAGTTTGTAGCATAAATCTACCCGGACCCGCCCGGTTAACTAGTGGCTACAAACAATAGGATCCAATGTGAGAAGTTGGTCATGTCGCGCTTAAGACCCGAGGTTAGACTAGGTTGTGGTGTAAAACATCCCGGACCCGCCCAGCTTAGCTAGTAACCACAACAAGGTCTAATGTGAGAGGTTGAGAGTGCATTAATTAAATTAATGCCACATGATAAGGTTAAATAAAGTTGACTAATGACACTTAACCGATATGACCCGAATGGGTAGGTTAAGTGGGACCGGGCTTGATTCCTTAATGACACTTAACCATACAAGACAATTAGGGGATGGGGTTAAGTAATTTACGCTTAACTAATCCGACTTGGTAATTAGATGGGGTTAAGTAATTAAGACTTAACTAATCAAAACACGGTAATTAGATGGGGTTAAGTAATTAAGACTTAACTAATCTAAACACGGTAATTAGATGGGGTTAAGTAACCTATACTTAACTAATCTAAACATGGTAATTCGACGGGGTTAAGTTAAACACTTAACCAATCTAAACTTGGTAATCCAATGAGGTTAAGTAACCTATACTTAACCATTCTAATATGTGGACCTGGTAGGGTTAAGTCGCAATACCTTTTAAATTAGGCTTGACCATTGTATACGATTAGTGGATGGGGTTAAGTTAACCTATACTTAACCAATCCGACTCGATAATCTGAGGGGATTAAGATAATCTTTGCTTAATCAATCTAACATGATAATCTGATAGGGTTAAGACAAATAAATACTTAACTAGTTTGACTTGATAAGGTTAAGTCATGGGCTTCTTGGTACACTTAACCAACATGTAGGGCTAAGCCTTGAACTTGAGTACTTAGCCGATCTTGACATGATTCGTAGGCGGGTTAAGTCATGAACTTGGAAAACAACACTTAACCCATTTGACAAAACCCTAGCTCAGGGGACTAGGTTGGAAATCGTAGTTAACAAGGATAGCGGAAAGAGGAGCTAAGTGGTAAACCTTAGTTAAGGGTAACTAAGTAATAATTCTTAGCTAAGTACATGAGACTAGTTCATAAAGAGATGAGTAACCTGGTACAGTAGGTCATCGCTTAGTATACGAGGAGGAGCAAGTTATCTAACTTGGATAAAAGCTCCAGCGAACTGGGTGACGAAGCGGAAGCTTCGAGGAATGTGAGGGTACTCTTGGTATCCCTCTATGAGGTGGCAATTGGTCCATGAAACCCGGCTTCACAGGGGTTAAGGTCTGCGGTAGAAGAGCCAAGAGTATGCCTTGGTTGCGATGCGAGCGACCTAAAGACTGGGATGGATTAGCGTGGAGTCGACGATACTTGATTTTGCCCCGGGATAGCATGTCGCCGACTACCTACCATCTTTAGTCAATCGTTTACGTACGGAAAGGCAGGGAACTCCCAAAAGACCATATACCAGCTATCGAGTTATAGGTGAGGTTGGCTATCTGGAAGTGGGCATCGATGGGCCTTAGTGTAGTTCTCATACATGATTTTTCTTGGATTGCCTTTCAGTAGTTGAGGGAGGGGTCACGTGGGACCATAGCCACGGGTACAAAAACTGTAACAACCCGTATTTCGATAACATGATTAAGACGAGAATCAAGGCAGAATTTAATTTTAAATTCTGAATCAAGTGAAACAGGCTATGCCATTGCGTTCGTCTTGAAAAATACGCAAAATAGAGTCCGAGTTTTCGAGAATCGGAGTCCGTATGACCAAGTTATGGTCCGACGAAGTTTTCAGAAAAATTCAAGTTCAAAAACGAGTTCTAATTTCGAAAATTAAGGCATGAAGGCTAGGCGGGAAGAATTCCCGCCAGGTGCCCCAAGTCGACAGCCCTGTCGACTTGGGAGTCGACATGGCCTACCCAAGTCGACAGCCCTGTCGACTTGGGGGTCGACCTATGGTGGCCGGGCAGTTTTGCCTGGTGCACCTATTTTCTATCTTGGCTAGGTTTTTGGGCCTGGTTTGAAATCCGACGGTTCAGGTTGGTCCTAGGGTTAATCTAAGGGTCCTAACTAATCCTAATCTCTACAAATAAGCCCCTAAACTACCCCTAAACCCTCATTATTCACTCATGCAACTAAACTATGGCAAAATTGCTCCTCTCATGGCCTCCACTCAAAATCCTAGCCTCCACTTCATTTCTATGAGAGGTTTCATGATCATGAGAGTGTTAGAGAGTCCTTATGTTAGTATGAGAGCTTCTCAAGTTGATTTCAAGGCAAAAGCTTTGATCTTTGTTCATAAAGATGGGGTTTTTATTGATTTGGAGGGTTCGTCTTTGGGTTTTTGGGTGATGGCATGCATAGGCTTCATCACAAGCTTTAGTTTAATCGATTTAGGCCTTCATATCAATGTAAGCCCTTTCCCTACTCTTAGATATTAACTATGAAGTTAAATGTTCATGTTGCAAGTTTGGGTTTGATCATTGAGAATGATACATGCTATCATATCAT
The DNA here is from genome assembly GCA_030737875.1 of Allium sativum. NCBI lineage: Eukaryota > Viridiplantae > Streptophyta > Magnoliopsida > Asparagales > Amaryllidaceae > Allium > Allium sativum. The sequence goes on along the minus strand of CM060911.1, from coordinate 84,917,063 downwards.
GCAAGTTTATGAAGTCATTATCTTGATCTTATGAGCTAGAAGCTACAACCTTTATGTTGAAGTGTTGCATTATGAAACATGAGAACATTCATAATCTTTATGTCAACTTGCATATGAAGTCATAGCCCTTATATGATGATATATGCGAGTTACTAGTCATCATTCCATGTCTTTTGTCACCATGATTCACTTATGTGCCAAGTTTGGGTTTATGCATGTTTTTGAGGCTTAAGAATGTAACATGCAAGCTAATGAACACATTTGTGCCTCATTTGCCACCATGATTAACTTGTGGCTTAATATCCATTTTTGTCATGCCTTTGCCAAGTCTCTTCTTTTAATCCATTACGTTGTTGCGAACGTATATGCGAGTTTAAAAGCGTTGGGTTATGTTATGGGTAATTTCTAATGACATGAAAATACAACTTGAAAACATGACTTGAAATATAACTTGGAAGTTGACATGTAAGTATGCATAAAAACATAAGCTTGGGAATTTACCTATTAAGTTAGGTCTACCCTTTGGGAATTTACCTATTAAGTTAGGTCTACCCAAATGCTTGAAAAACTTGTAACATGTTTTGGAAACATGATGAACATGACACTTATATAATATAAGTGTGGCCAACTCGAGGTTGGGTTGAGTTTGCAACGTAAAACTACCCGGAACCGACCGGCCTAACTAGTAGTTGCAAACAATAGGACCCAATGTGAGAAGTTGGTCATGTTGTGCTTGAACTCGAGGTTAGACCAAGTTGTGGTGTAAAGCTACCCGGAACCAACCGGCTTAACTAGTGACCACGACAAAGTCTAATGTGAGAGGTTGAGGTGCATTAAGTAATTAATGCCACATAATAGGGTTAAGTCAATTTGATTAATGACTCTTAACCAAATATGACATGGACAAGTGGGTTAAGTAATTTGATTAGGCTAATGATACTTAACAAAACATGACAAGGTTGGGTAGGTTAAGTAACTTGATTTGCCTAATGACACTTGACCATTTTTATACGACTAGTGGACGGGGTTAAGTTAATCAACACTTAATCAATCCAACACGATAATTTGGTAAGGTTAAGTAAGTTTTCTTAATGACACTTAACCGAAAAATACAGTTAGTGGATGGGGTTAAGATTAGACTCAATTAGTCTAAACATGATAATCGGATGGGGTTAAGTTAACCTAAACTTAATTAATCCCACTTGGTAGTTTAATGGGGTTAAGTTAAATACTTAACCAATCTAACTCGTTAATTTGATGTGGTTAAGTGACCTATACTTAACCAATCTAACCCGTTAATTTGATGTGGTTAAGTGACCTAAACTTAACCAATCTAACTCGTTAATTTGATGTGGTTAAGTGACCTATACTTAACCAATCTAACCCGTTAATTTGATGTGGTTAAGTGACCTAAACTTAACCAATCTAACTCGTGAATTTATTGAGGTTAAGTTAACCCATACTTAACCAATATAACGAGAAAACATGATAAGGCTAAGTCATGAATCGCTTGAATACACTTGACCGATTTGACTAAGTAAATTGATGGGGTCAAGTTAATATATACTTAACCAACTTGAGCATGGTTTGTAGGGTTAAGTCTTGGACTTGGATACTTAGCCAATTTTGACATGATTTGTAGACGGGTTAAGTCTTGAACTTGGATACTTAGCAAATTTTGACATGATTTGTAGACGGGTTAGGTCATGAGCCTGAGTAACACTTAATCCATTATGTGAACCCTAGTTCTGAGGATTAGGTGGATAACCGCAGTTAACAAGGATAACAGGAATAAGGCTAAGTGGTAAACCTTAGTTGAAGAATAACTAATTAATGATTCTTAGTCAAGGAACTTTAGACCAGTTCATAGATAGATGAGTAACCTGATACGGTAGGTCATCGTTTAAGTATACGAGGGGGAGCAAGTATCTGATTTAGATAAAGGCTCCAGCGAACTGGGTAACGAAGCAGCGGCTTCGGGGAACGTGAGGATATTCTTGGTATCCCTCTGTGAGCTGCCAGGTAATTATACTAGGCTCATGAGAGGTTAAGGTCTGCGTTAGAAGAACCAAGAGTATGCCTTGGTTGCTATACGAGCGACCTAAAGACGGGGATGGATAGGGTATAGTCGACGAAACACGGTCGTACCCTAGATAGCATTTTTCGTCAGGCTACCTACCATCTTTGGTCAAGCGTGTACGTACGGAAAGGCAGAGAACACCCAATAGACCATAATTGCTATCTTATTATGGTTGCGGTAAGGCTAGGATTGTGGGTTGGCCAGTAGTGTGTTCTCGTACGGGATTTATCCTGTCTTGTCTTTCGCTAGTTGAGGGAGGGGTCGCGTGGGACCATAGCCACGTATAGAAAAACAGACCTTAGCATCTGCATCGGCAGATAAACCGAAAGCTCCCGACCGAGTCCTGTATTTCTTGACCTGCCCTGTGACAGGACTCGGATGGCACGATGTGATACATGTGCATACAGTCATGGAAAAAACGATTCACGATGAATGCGTGGGAAAAAGGGAGCGGTTGGCGGTTAGCGTAATCCCTAGTGGCCCTAGGTGGTTGAACCCAAACCGAGATACGAAAACGTGCAATAGGTAAGCGTAATCCCTAGTAGCCCTAGGTAGCATAAGTCCTAGTTGTACAAACGATAATTCATGTTGGAAGACCCTAGCTAGGTTTAGGGTAACAGTCCAAACCGATCTTAAGGATCATGGAACTATGTTAAGGTAATATAGAACCTCATGGGAAAGCCCGTATGGTCTACGGCAAGGGACTGAACATTTACATGGAATAAAACATATAAGATTGAGTAACCTATATATGCGATATATTAGGTTGACATGGACCATTACACGACTTTTGAGCAAGGGTCATTCATGAAACGGTGGGGATACTAGTACGGTAGGTGCAGAGCTAAAATACAGGATAGATATCATGGGACGTTATGCGTGATAGATATCTTGGGGATATCATACTTGATGGGAACCTGACGATGTGATACCTTGTTTTATCTTGACATCGTAATTTATCATGACACCTTAGTTTATCTGAGTTCAGTAGTTCATCCTGTTATTTTGATTTAGCTTATCTATCTTGTTATCATGCTTATGTTCATCTCAGTCTCTCATGTCAGTTAACTTTACTAGTTTTTATGCTGATAGTAGATAGGGCTTACTCAGTCTTTTTGACTGACCCGTTTTGTTTCGCCTCTTTTCTTCCGTTTCCCCCCTCCAGGTTACAGGGAGAAAATACTGTTGTTTATTTCGGACTTCTCCTGCTTGAAGGTCATCATGGATGGCTTGGACTTGGCTATGGCTACTTTACTGTTTTTACTTGGGGAATAATTTATGAAAAAGTCTTTATGCTTCTTTACTATTGCAAGACAGGTTTTGATGTACTCTTATGTCAAAGGCTGTAGACCTTAATTATTAAATGTTTATGAAAGTTCAATTTTTACTTCCGCTGTTTTTATATGCTCTGTCTTGTGATATTTCTGTGCATGTTTACCAATAATGCCCCTCTAAAGCTAGTGCATTCCCTTGCGAGTGACCCTAGCGGAGGCGGGGTGTTACATTTGGTATCAGAGCAGAAGGTTACCAGACTGGGCAAAAGTTTTTAAAGACCTTCTGAAAACTATTTGAAAACCGTTTACAAAGAAGCATTTTTCAAGAAGATTTTCTTTTAAAAGAAAAAGTCTATTCCCCAAAGGCCATTAGCACTATCCTTGTTTCCTTAATTAAATCTCTTCTCCTTTCTTTCCTCCATCTGTAGTCACAGTGGTTTTAACTATGACTAGTCTTTTCTATCTACGAAAGTGCTATCCAGGCGATGGAGGTGGTTCTCGAGAGACCAGTGGCCGCGTTATAAGAAAGGATAGTGAGAAAGAGGATAAAGGATGCGAGCTTAAGGATGAGCAACTTGGTATGGCTCAACCCAGAACGAGAGAGAAAGATGAGCAACGAAACCCATGATGAGAGAGTACATTTGGCATGGTAAAACGCGGCGGATAGTTAAGTATCATGGGACAAGGACAAGATCATCAGGAGGGCAATAGTATGCTCTCATTTCTAGAGTACCTCGGAAGGAGGGTAACGATCTTGTTAAAGGTTTAACTCTTCTTCTCTATCATCTCGTTAGGACTTTGTTTTGATCATCGTATCATTTAAGTCTGCCTCGATAGTTGTGTCTCTGCACCTTAAGTACTAGCGTAATAGAGAATCCCAATTTTTGTCTCAAAGTCCTATTGGAGAGTCAGTCCATTTATACATGACTTGTTTGGATTTGAGAATGTCTATGCCAAGTGTTGAGTTTGGAAATAATGCTTATGTTTATAAGCTATGGATGGATTCTAGGGATGAAGTGGTTATCCAGTAGGGGGTGCCACTCTCGGTTTTGATAGGAGGATAGTTAGACCTTTTGACTAGCCTAGGTAATACCCTCGAAGTATCGTATGACATTTTTGAGGTTCTGTCATGACTAGTTACTTAGAATCCCTGGATGCCTTTATGGGAAATTGGAAGCCCGATCGAGTGGTGTTCGCCGATGAGACGGATAGTTCATTTCACTTATGCATGGGTCATAGAAATCACCCTAGTAAGTGCGCATGATGACCTGGTTGACATCTGTTTACTTTCAAGAGAAAGATCTTCTACATGGAATACCTTATAGTATATGAACGAGATCCAAGATTCACTAGTGAATTTTGGAAAGCTTGCATGAGATCATGAGTACGCAGTCATGTTTGTGTCAAGTATCCTAGAAAGAGGATAAGTGCAAGTGGAACGAGAGGCGACGAAGAAATGAGTTCTAGCTCATGTTATGGAAACAGGAAATAAGAAGCTACGAAATCGCGAAGTTAAAAGACGGTCAAGGCACAACGGAATTAAGCTCAAGGAAATACGACTTTGATGGTCAAAGACTAGATACGCGCATGACATCTCTTTTCGGGAGTGTATCCTTGATCCCTGTTTTCTGTAGAGCTTACTTGTAGGCTATCTTTTGTGGACATCCTCTCGGTCCTATTTTCTGTTACAAACCCCGTAAGGAGTTTGTCTTGTTTATCTTCTTGACCCTGTTTCAGGGAATCCTAGGTAAAACCCTATGGATGTAAACATGTATTTGAAACATGTTATGATTGATATGGTTGTAAGTGGTTGCAAGTGGTTGCTCGTGGATGCGCGAATACACATTAGATATCAGCTCGACTCGGTCACATTTCATATTGCGTATGCACGAGTATTTATACTTGTTTATGGATGAAATCGAATGTATTATCATGCGGTTGTTGCATATGAATGAATGATTGTGCACGCATATAGTATCTATATGACTAGGACTATTTGCATACATGTTGGATTCATGGCACTATACATATTTTTGCATTAGAAAGATTATTCAGGCCTGATCATTAGCATTAGCTAAGGAACATGTACACACACGTTTTGCATATATTCATACAGCATTAGAAATCATCTAAGGACAATGGTTGCTTGTGGATGATGTTTTGAGTAGATGGATGATGGATGGTAGGATATGTTCTTCCTAACTTGGAGATTTCGGGGACGAAATCCTAAAAGGTGGAGAGAATGTAACAACCCGTATTTCGATAACATGATTAAGACGAGAATCAAGGCAGAATTTAATTTTAAATTCTGAATTAAGTGAAACGGGCTATGCCATTGCGTTCGTCTCGGAAAAATACGCGAAATAGAGTCCGAGTTTTCGAGAATCGGAGTCTGTATGACCAAGTTATGGTCCGACGAAGTTTTCAGAAAAATTCAAGTTCAAAAACGAGTTCTAATTTCGAAAATTAGGGCATGAAGGCTAGGAGGGAAGAATTCCCGCCAGGTGCCCCAAGTCGACAGCCCTGTCGACTTGGGAGTCGACATGGCCTACCCAAGTCGACAGCCCTGTCGACTTGGGGGTCGACCTATGGTGGCCGGGCAGTTTTGCCTGGTGCACCTATTTTCTATCTTGGCTAGGTTTTTGGGCCTGGTTTGAAATCTGACGGTTCAGGTTGGTCCTAGGGTTAATCTAAGGGTCTTAACTAATCCTAATCTCTATAAATAAGCCCCTAACCTACCCCTAAACCCTCATTATTCACTCATGCAACTAAACTATGGCAAAATTGCTCCTCTCATGGCCTCCACTCAAAATCCTAGCCTACACTTCATTTCTATGAGAGGTTTCATGATCATGAGAGTGTTAGAGAGTCCTTATGTTAGTATGAGAGCTTCTCAAGTTGATTTCAAGGCAAAAGCTTTGATCTTTGTTCATAAAGATGGGGTTTTTATTGATTTGGAGGGTTCATCTTTGGGTTTTTGGGTGATGGCATGCATAGGCCTCATCACAAGCTTTAGTTTAATCGATTTAGGCCTTCATATCAATGTAAGCCCTTTCCCCACTCTTAGATAGTAACAATGAAATTAAATGTTCATGTTGCAAGTTTGGGTTTGATCATTGAGAATGATACATGCCATCATATCATGCAAGTTTATGAAGTCATTATCTTGATCTTATGAGCTAAAAGCTACAACCTTTATGTTGAAGTGTTGCATTATGAAACATGAGAACATTCATAATTTTATGTCAATTTGCATATGAAGTCATAGCCCTTATATGATGATATATGCGAGTTACTAGTCATCATTCCATGTCTTTTGTCACCATGATTCACTTATGTGCCAAGTTTGGGTTTATGCATGTTTTTGAGGCTTAAGAATGTAACATGCAAGCTAATGAACACATTTGTGCCTCATTTGCCACCATGATTAACTTGTGGCTTAATATCCATTTTTGTCATGCCTTTGCCAAGTCTCTTCTTTTAATCCATTACGTTGTTGCGAACGTATATGCGAGTTTAAAAGCGTTGGGTTATGTTATGGGTAATTTCTAATGACATGAAAATACAACTTGAAAACATGACTTGAAATATAACTTGGAAGTTGACATGTAAGTATGCATAAAAACATAAGCTTGGGAATTTACCTATTAAGTTAGGTCTACCCTTTGGGAATTTACCTATTAAGTTAGGTCTACCCAAATGCTTGAAAAACTTGTAACATGTTTTGGAAACATGATGAACATGACACTTAGATAATATAAGTGTGGCCAACTCGAGGTTGGGTTGAGTTTGCAACGTAAAACTACCCGGAACCGACCGGCCTAACTAGTAGTTGCAAACAATAGGACCCAATGTGAGAAGTTGGTCATGTTGTGCTTGAACCCGAGGTTAGAACAAGTTGTGGTGTAAAGCTACCCGGAACCAACCGGCTTAACTAGTGACCACAACAAAGTCTAATGTGAGAGGTTGAGGTGCATTAAGTAATTAATGCCACATAATAGGGTAAGTCAATTTGATTAATGACTCTTAACCAAATATGACATGGACAAGTGGGTTAAGTAATTTGATTAGGCTAATGATACTTAACAAAACATGACAAGGTTGGGTAGGTTAAGTAACTTGATTTGCCTAATGACACTTAACCATTTTTATACGACTAGTGGACGGGGTTAAGTTAATCAACACTTAATCAATCCAACACGATAATTTGGTAAGGTTAAGTAAGTTTTCTTAATGACACTTAACCGAAAGATACAGTTAGTGGATGGGGTTAAGATTAGACTCAATTAGTCTAAACATGATAATCGGATGGGGTTAAGTTAACCTAAACTTAATTAATCCCACTTTGTAGTTTAATGGGGTTAAGTTAAATATTTAACCAATCTAACTCGTTAATTTGATGTGGTTAAGTGACCTATACTTAACCAATCTAACCCGTTAATTTGATGTGGTTAAGTGACCTATACTTAACCAATCTAACTCGTTAATTTGATGTGGTTAAGTGACCTATACTTAACCAATCTAACATGTTAATTTAATGTGGTTAAGTGACCTAAACTTAACCAATCTAACTCGTGAATTTATTGAGGTTAAGTTAACCCATACTTATCCAATATAACGAGAAAACATGATAAGGCTAAGTCATGAATCGCTTGAGTACACTTGAACGGTTTGACTAAGTAAATTGATGGGGTCAAGATAATATATACTTAACCAACTTGAGCATGGTTTGTAGGGTTAAGTCTTGGACTTGGATACTTAGCCAATTTTGACATGATTTATAGACGGGTTAAGTCTTGAACTTGGATACTTAGCCAATTTTGACATGATTTGTAGACGGGTTAGGTCATGAACCTGAGTAACACTTAATCCATTATGTGAACCCTAGTTCTGAGGATTAGGTGGATAACCGCAGTTATCAAGGATAGCGGGAATAAGGCTAAGTGGTAAACCTTAGTTGAAGAATAACTAAGTAATGATTCTTAGTCAAGGAACTTTAGACCAGTTCATGGATAGATGAGTAACCTGATACGGTAGGTCATCGTTTAAGTATACGAGGGGGAGCAAGTATCTGATTTAGATAAAGGCTCCAGCCAACTGGGTAACGAAGCAGCGGCTTCGGGGAACGTGAGGATATTCTTGGTATCCCTCTGTGAGCTGCCAGGTAATTATACTAGGATCATGAGAGGTTAAGGTCTGCGTTAGAAGAACCAAGAGTATGCCTTGGTTGCTATACGAGCGACCTAAACACGGGGATGGATAGGGTATACTCGACGAAACACGGTCGTACCCTAGATAGCATTTTTCGTCAGGAAACCTACCATCTTTGGTCAAGCGTGTACGTACTAAAAGGCAGAGAACACCCAATAGACCATAATTGCTATCTAATTATGGTTGCGGTAAGGCTAGGATTGTGGGTTGGCAAGTAGTGTGCTCTCGTACAGGATTTATCCTATCTTGTCTTTCGCTAGTTGAGGGAGGGGTCGCGTGGGACCATAGCCACGTATAGAAAAACAGACCTTAGCATCTGCATCGGCAGATAAACCGAAAGCTCCCGACCGAGTCCTGTATTTCTTGACTTGCCCTGTGACAGGACTCGGATGGCACGATGTGATACATGTGCATACAGTCATGGAAAAACGATTCACGATGAATGCGTGGGAAAAAGGGCGCGGTTGGCGGTTAGCGTAATCCCTAGTGGCCCTAGGTGGTTGAACCCAAACCGAGATATGAAAACGTGCAATAGGTAAGCGTAATCCCTAGTAGCCCTAGGTAGCATAAGTCCTAGTTGTACAAACGATAATTCATGTTGGAAGACCCTAGCTAGGTTTAGGGTAACAGTCCAAACCGATCTTAAGGATCATGGAACTATGTTAAGTTAATATAGAACCTCATGGGAAAGCCCGTATGGTCTACGGCAAGGGACTGAACATTTACATGGAATAAAACATACAAGATTGAGTAACCTATATATGCGATATATTAGTTTGACATGGACCATTACACGACTTTTGAGCAAGGGTCATTCATTAAACGGTGGGGATACTAGTACGGTAGGTGCAGAGCTAAAATACAGGATAGATTTCATGGGACGTTATGTGTGATAGATATCTTGGGGATATCATACTTGATGGGAACCTGACGATGTGATACCTTGTTTTATCTTGACATCGTAATTTATCACGACACCTTAGTTTATCTGAGTTCAGTAGTTCATCCTGTTATTTTGATTTAGCTTATCTATCTTGTTATCATGCTTATGTTCATCTCAGTCTCTCATGTCAGTTAACTTTACTAGTTTTTATGCTGATAGTAGATAGGTGATCGACGCTAATCTATGAATTAGAAAAGCGCGACATTTGTAATAAATTCTGCAAGCATACAGGTGTGTAGCATACAGGTCGAACACAGGGAGGAAAGTTAAATTTTATTATTTATATGTTTCGTGGGCGTGTTAGACGAACTTTGGAGGTTGATTTTGAAAATAAAACAAAACAAAATTAAAACTGTGATTTGATTCAGAACAGATCTAACTGAACCGACGATCAGAACACAATTTCAATGGAAAAGAAATAAAACTATGAATTAGATTTGAATCTAATCAAATCCAATTTGACCTAAGAAAATAATAAAAGCAGAAATTGAAATAACAAACAAGAATTAAAATTAGGATTTCCGCTGAATCTAATCAGACGGTAAATCACTAATGCAAATAAGTGCAAAATACAAATAGTGTTCTACCGAATCTAATCGTATAGACAACACTAGTTGCTAAGAAAACAAAAAAATGCAGAAAATAAAAGAGAAAGAAGAACTTTTATTAGAACAATGGAATAAGAGATGAGATAGGATAGGATGGTGGCTACAATGCCATTACAAGGGTATATATAGGGTAGATAGCCAAACCCTAACCCTAACCCTAATGGTAAATGGGCCTGGTCATTACATCACTAATTAGTTTACAATGAGAAACATAAATGGGCCTTAGATAAATAAAGCAATTTTGGGCCTTTTCTCTTTTTCCTCTTGCTTCCTTGACATTTCTTCATTGATTTGTGATGTGCAAAGCCTTTTTATCACTCCTTTTCTTGTTCAACAGCAACTAGATGTGAGATCTTCATCTACAATTCTTCAAACTGCAAATACACAGCAATTTCATCTCTATTTCTCTACATTTCTGGTCGCATGTGGGCTGGGTTGGAATATCTGTAAAAGTAACAAAACAATACCCAAGTAATATTTATTTATATACAAAAGATAAGAAATAAGAGCATAAAATAAACATATTTCTATGTCAATCAAATACCCCCACACTTATCTTTTACTCGTCCTCGAGTAAAACAAAAAATGAAAAACTAAACTAGATAGGTCACACTTTCGTAGGAAACACGATTGCATTGAGCGTATGCAACAAGCCGTTAAACCTCTAGGTGTCCCTAGTAGGACGAGTGGTGTCTCGTGAGGGTTTTCAGCGGATACTACCCACAAAATCCAAATGCAGTATGCTATGATTCTAATGAAACTACATGAATGCAATGGACATATGCAAAAATAAAAACGAAAAATGACAACACGACTTATTTCAGGCAAGTGGTACAACAAATTAAGTTAATAATTTCTAACCAGTTGATTTTATTTTAGATACCTCGACTTGTCACAAATTTTCAATATAAATCAAGTTTTCAAATGTTAAATTCCAGTTTGGCCAGTTGGTTCGGTCGATAACATAGTGCAGCCATGAAATAAATTCTTAGTTTGTTTGGCACAGTTTGCAAAGTGGTATTCTAATTTCCTCATGTATGGCTAGTCAAATCAATAAGGTCAAGAAGTGTTTGGGTATCATCGCTTATTCTTTATTCTATGAAATTTTAAGATTTATGATTAAGTACATACACCTAAAAAGACCAAGGTTTACCACCCATGCACTGCCTCGCGGACTAACGGAGAGTAGGTAAAGAGCTTGGCGGATTGTGCAGGCCGACTTTGACTTTGTCAACAACGTGTCGGTAATCCTTAGGTGTCCAATCTCATAAAATGAGACCAAGATATTCCAACTTTGACTTTGTCAACAACGTGTCGGATAGAGCTTGGCGGGTTTGCACACCAACGCTCGATATACAAGCAATGTTGGATACCCTTGGAATACTATTATTATTATTATCGAAAATATAAGCACAAAAGAGAGTTACGCGAATTCAACTTAACACAACTTAGTTTTAAAGATTTGAAAAGCCAATATAAGTATTTTAAGTCCTCCACTTATTTAAACAAAGTCTACAATATAGAATAGATTTCATGGCCATCACCTAAGAATCTCCCTATGTACCGGTTACACTATTATCCCTCAAAATTAAACTTTTCATTATATTTCCTATTCGATCTAAGTTGAGAGAGAAAAATACTATCAACTGGCTAAAAATTGTAAACTTATTTTGTTGTATCAAACTAAAATGAGTCGTATTTCAAGAAAAAAAAAATTATGGTATGTCGCTACAATCTAAAATGCATGATGGTCCTACATGAAAAGAAAGAAAGAAAAATCAAAAGAACGCAATGCAGACTTCCCCCACACTAGAACTATACAGTGTCCACACTGTAATTTTTTTCTAAATTTGAAAGACAGTACCCAAAGGTGAATGAGATGCAAAATTATTAGAAGAATGAAATGGAGTTTAGCCACTATATGTGAATGAAAATCATATGTACAATGATATATGTGTTTGCGATGCATGTGACGCAAAGAATTCCACCAACTTTTTCCCCCACACTTGGTTCTAGCCCGATGAGTCCCGTTCCCACTATGTCTAGACATGTTTTCTAACAAGCAAGAGTTTTTGAAAACCATCTCATCTTTATACCTCGATTTGTAGTCTAGGAGATAAATATCTAGGGTCGTCCTAACCTGAAGTTTTTCAACCAAGCCAGCATTCCAAAAGTAATTCATGTATTCAACAAATTTGTCAGTGTAATTTTTCAAGAATTTGTGATCGTATATAAATTCAGTGAAATTTGAAATCTGAGTGTTGTTCAAGACTATGTGATCACATTTCTCAATTTCATTACTGGACAACATATTTTCGACACTGACAATTTCAAGTTCATTTGAAACCTCAAAATCACATTTTTCGAACTCGTGATGTGAATCTACTTCATTTGGCAACTCTTCCTCATACAATCCAAAGAATTCATGTTCGTTAAAACCCTTTTCCACATCTGAGTTTTTGAAAAATTCAACATCTTTATTCTGTTCAATTTCAAAATTTTCAAATGTCTCACAGCCTGAAAGAGGAAGATCAAAATCTGAGTTTAAATCTTTTTCCTGAAAAGAGTTGAAATCCAAATCGTTTACTGAATTTTGAAAAACTTCATCAAGATGATTGTTCTCAATTTCCAAAGTCGTTATTTGAAAATTTTCAATGTCAGTAGAAATTGGATTATTTTCTGATTCAATGCTCATTTGATTTTGTTGCTCTTGTTGTTCTTTAAAAGATTTCATTAAGCAAAGGAGTTCATCAAGCTTTCTATCTTGGTTTTCTACCCTCTCTCTGAGAATGTTAAGATGATATTCTTCAGAATCGTTGATTTGAAAGCTCTCGTGTTGGATTTCTTGATTCTCAAAATTATAGTCCACATCAATTTCATGATAAATATCATTCCCAATGTGGTGGTTGTTTGAATCTTCAGAAAAATGACAATGATACTGGAAATCATTTTGATTTTGAAAATTAGGGTCATAACCAAAACTGTTGAAATTCGATGGGAAATTGAAATTTTGGTTATTTTCAAGATGTTGATATGGGTTGTAATTTTGAAAATTTTGATCGATTTGAAAATCATTTTCAAAATTATTTTCGAATTGGTTTCCAACCCCATGTTGATCAAAGGTACGTTGCGATTCAAAACCGTTTTGATGTGGATGTGGCCCATAATCGAAATTATTGAAATTTGAATTGAAATCGCCATTTCGATTATAATTATGGTTTTGAAAATGTTGGTCATTTTGAAAATATTGAAAATTGTTGACATTGGCTTCACCAAATTTTGGAAAATCTTGCTTCATGAGTTGTATTTCATACTCATACTCTTTAAGCGAACGTCTACTCCGATTATTATCCCACATTTCTCTCAATGATTTTTTTGAATCAGACATTTTAAAGAAATCACGACAAAACAGAAATTATTCTTACTTCAAAATAGTATAAAAGAACGAGTTGTGCTCTATTAATTAACTGACTCAATTAGAAGGGGGGAAGAGGGTCTTATGGCCGTTCACGTATAGTATGAATACTAAGGGATACAACCAATGTTTTACGGGTAGTATGCAACCTCTTTTGCTAATAGTTCAATAAATTGAACTAATATATATCCGCGATCCAATTGTACGAGACAGTCAACTTCACAAAGCACCACTTTTCAATTATATTATTTTGAAAATCAAAATCACGTGTTAAAATTGAAAATCGATGAGAGTGATTAGTTATGGAAAACCGTTCCTCACCACAAATTCAGAAATATCAGTCACAGAACAGACACAGAAATGTAAATTGCAGAATGAAAATTTACATTCAAGCCGCTGCCCCTGCAGAATTTTTTTTACAACAATTGTCTATATATATATTTTTTCTTTTGCAGCAGAGCACCTGTAGTGTTTTAAAAATTTATCACCTTGATCGGCAGTCCTCCAGTGAAATTTGGTAGCGCTAGCGCGTTCACACCCCACTTGGTGTGCAACCGCTCCAACCCATCTGAATCGTCCGCGGCTTTCTGTTGTTGTCCCCTTCTATTAATTGCTTGACTGCGCTGCGGCACGGGTTCGGGCTAGGAGCCCGAAAAAAAATTTTTTAGACCCTTTTTTTTTAAATTTCAGCTGTACCTGTTTTTTTTTTTTTTTTTTTTTTTACTGAAAGAAAAGAAAGCGAATAAAAACAGATGAAAAGAAAAACACAAGAATTGAAAACAAAGAACTAAAAGAAAATTGACTCCGACTTAAAAAGCTAATCTAAGTTCAAAAGAAAAGATAAAGAAAGTAAGGAACTAAGCCTTAAGGAAATAAAATAAAATAAAAAAAAGAACTGTGCTCAAGCACTTGGTAAATCCAATCAGTTCCTCACGTGTTTAAATGAAACCATTGACCCTTTCAAAGCAAAACGAAAGGCTCAGACAATCACTTCTTTGGACAAAAAAATAAAATAAATAAATAATGCAAACAAGGCCGACTTGCTTTCCCCAAATCCAGAGCAAAGGAAAACAAAAAAAATATCGATCGGCTCAAATTGGATTGAACTTTAGGTACTGGTGGGTTCCGAAATCAAGGATAGGGTTTCTGAATCGGTTGTTCAAATTGGTTCTTTGGAGTTCGCGAGTTTGCGTTTTGTGGTGAATCGGTGAACTGTGGTTTGGGTTTGAAATCTAATTTCACGTAGTATCGTTTGATTACTGTGGGTGCGATTGGGTTTATGGCAGGGATTGGAGATGGGTTTGCGTGATGGAGGGATTGTGGAATCTGAGAAGAGGACGGAAGGTGGAGGGTTTGTATATATGGGTTTGTGAATTGACGTGGTACTGTGGCGCTGAGTTTGAAAGGGGAGGTATTAAGATGAGGGTGTGCGTGAAATTCAGGTGGATGGTGTCGAATTTGCAGGGGCTTTCTGCAGTTTTTGTGTAGATGATATTGATGTTCAGGTCGGTGGTAGAAAGTGTGGTGATTGGCGTTTGTGGAAGGGGATGGTACGGGTGAAGTGGTATAGGCTGACGTGAGCAGATGGAGAAGAGCGCAAGTTTGATATGTTGTGGGGTTTGAAGAGGGAAGTGTCGTGGTTTGAACGTTGAAGGGGTTTGGATGGTCTGGAAAATTGCAGAGTTGCGTGACTAACGGACGTGGTAGGTTGACTGCGAATTTGGTGGGTCTGTGCTGAGAAGTTGATGACACGAAGTTATGTGAACTGTTTACAGTTTTGGGTGATGGCGTGGTGGACAAAAGTGGATTGAGCAGTTCGATGGGGGTTTGTTGGTGTTGCGGATAGTGGTTGTGTGTTAAGGACGATGTAGCTTCCTAGTTGGTTGAGATGGTGCTGTTTGTGGATGGAGATTGGTCAGAGAGTATGGATGAGGTGGTTGGGGTATTGAAAACAATGGACGGTCAGACTGTGGTGTGAGAGAGTAATGAGGAGAGAGGATTCTTTGGTTTTTTTTTTTTTTTTTTTTTCTTATTTGAAAGATTATGGCATCATTGAACAACACCAAATCTACTCAATTAAGAGTTTTTTTTTTATATATATAGACGAAAACAAAAGGAAACTAAAATAAATAAAAACTAACACGAATCAGAAATTAAATAAATAACAAAATTTAATCGTCACCTCCCCGGCAACGGCGCCAAAAACTTGATCGACGCTAATCTATGAATTAGAAAAGCGCGACATTTGTAATAAATTCTGCAAGCATACAGGTGTGTAGCATACAGGTCGAACACAGGGAGGAAAGTTAAATTTTATTATTTATATGTTTCGTGGGCGTGTTAGACGAACTTTGGAGGTTGATTTTGAAAATAAAACAAAACAAAATTAAAACTGTGATTTGATTCAGAACAGATCTAACTGAACCGACGATCAGAACACAATTTCAATGGAAAAGAAATAAAACTATGAATTAGATTTGAATCTAATCAAATCCAATTTGACCTAAGAAAATAATAAAAGCAGAAATTGAAATAACAAACAAGAATTAAAATTAGGATTTCCGCTGAATCTAATCAGACGGTAAATCACTAATGCAAATAAGTGCAAAATACAAATAGTGTTCTACCGAATCTAATCGTATAGACAACACTAGTTGCTAAGAAAACAAAAAAATGCAGAAAATAAAAGAGAAAGAAGAACTTTTATTAGAACAATGGAATAAGAGATGAGATAGGATAGGATGGTGGCTACAATGCCATTACAAGGGTATATATAGGGTAGATAGCCAAACCCTAACCCTAACCCTAATGGTAAATGGGCCTGGTCATTACATCACTAATTAGTTTAAATGAGAAACATAAATGGGCCTTAGATAAATAAAGCAATTTTGGGCCTTTTCTCTTTTTCCTCTTGCTTCCTTGATATTTCTTCATTGATTTGTGATGTGCAAAGCCTTTTTATCACTCCTTTTCTTGTTCAACAGCAACTAGATGTGAGATCTTCATCTACAATTTTTCAAACTGCAAATACACAGCAATTTCATCTCTATTTCTCTACATTTCTGGTCGCATGTGGGCTGGGTTGGAATATCTGTAAAAGTAACAAAACAATACCCAAGTAATATTTATTTATATACAAAAGATAAGAAATAAGAGCATAAAATAAACATATTTCTATGTCAATCAATAGGGCTTACTCAGTCTTTTTGACTGACCCGTTTTGTTTCGCCTCTTTTCTTCCGTTTCCCCCCTCCAGGTTACAGGGACGAAATACTGTTGTTTAGTTCGGACTTCTCCTGCTTGAAGGTCATCATGGATGGCTTGGACTTGGCTATGGCTACTTTACTGTTTTTACTTGGGGAATAATTTATGAAAAAGTCTTTATGCTTCTTTACTATTGCAAGACAGGTTTTGATGTACTCTGATGTAAAAGGCTGTAGACCTTAATTATTAAATGTTTATGAAAGTTCAATTTTTACTTCCGCTGTTTTTATATGCTCTGTCTTGTGATATTTCTGTGCTTGTTTACCAATAATGCCCCTCTAAAGCTAGTGCATTCCCTTGCGAGTGACCCTAGCGGAGGCGGGGTGTTACAAAAACAGACCTTGATATCTGCATCAGCAGACGACTTAAAGCTCACGACCGAGTTCCGTATTTCTTGATTTGCCCTGGCACGGAACTCGGATGGCACATTGAGGAACATGTGCATCTAGACATGGAAAACGATTCACGATACATACGCGAGAAAAAGGGCGCGGTTAACGGGTAGCATAATCCCTAGTGGCCCTAGGTGGATGAACCCAAACCGAGATACGGAAACGTTCATTAGGTAGCATAATCCCTAGTGGTCCTAGGTGGCATAAATCCTAAGTTAATGCGCGATAGTTCATGATAGGGAAACATAACTAGATCAAGGGTAGCAGTCCAAAATAACCTCAAGGATAAAACGTTTACATGCGAAAGCCCGTATGGCCTACGGCAAAGGACTGAACTTGTACATGGAAAGAAACATACGAGTTGTGAAAACCTACATATGCTATATATTAGGTTGACATGGACCATTACATGACATTGGGCAAGGGACATTCATAGTTAACACGTGGCGTGGGTTGGGATACTAGTACGAGAGGTGCAGAGCAAATATACATGTTAGGACCAGGAGAAATATACATGGTAGATACTGTGTGATGTTATACAGGATAGATGCCTTGGGATTGTATACTTGATAGAAACCTGACGATGTGATAACTTGATTTATCATGACACCGTAGTTTATCATGATATCTTAGTTTACCTTGCTACAGTAGTTCAGCCTGTTACCCTGGTTTAGTTTATCTATCTTGTGGTCATCCTTATGTTTACTTTCAGTTTATGCACGTCATGTTACCTTTACCTGTTTTTATACTGGAAGTAGATAGGACTTACCAGTCTTTATGACTGACCCCGTTTTGTTTCGCATCTTTGTCTTCCGTTCCCCCCCCCCCCCCAGGTTTCAGGGAGGAAACAATGTTATCTAGTACGGACTTCTTCTGCTTGAAGGTCATCACGCATGGCTTGGACTTTTCTTCGCTATGGCTACTTTACTGTTTTACTTGGTGAATAATTCATGAAATGGTTTTATGCTTCTTTATTATTGCAAGACAGGTTTTGATGTATTCTGATGTAAAAGGCTTTAGACCTTATTTTATAAGGTAATGAAATTTGTTTTACTTCCGCTGTTTTATATATATTTATGTTATGTCTTGTAATATTTCTGTGCATGTTTACCTCGATAATGCTTCACCAAACCTAGTGCATTCCCTTTGTGAGTGACCCTAGCGGAGGTGGGGTGTTACATTTGGTATCAGAGCAGAAGGTTACCAGGCTGGGCAAAAGTTTTTAAAACCTTCTGAAAACTATTTGAAAAACCATTTACAAAGAAGCATTTTCAAGAAAAGTTTTGTTTTAAAATGCTATTCCCCAAAGGCCATTAGCACTATCCTTTGATTCCTTGATCGAATCTCTTTTCCTTTCTTTCCTCCATCCGTAGTCATAGTAGTTCTAACTGTGACTAATCTTTGTCTAGCCACGTAGGTGTTTTCCGTACGATGGAGGTGGTTCTCAAGAGACCTGTTGCCGTGGTACAAGGAAGGATAATAAGAGTAAGGATAAAGGACACGAGCTTAAGGATAAGCAACTGTTGGAATGGCTTAGTCCATCAAGGAGGACAAGGACAAGATCATCGGAGAGGGCAATTGTACGCTCCCATTTCTAGGGTACCGAAAAGAAATAGTACCGTTTCTGGTAAAGGTTTAGTCGTTCTTTTCTATCATCCCATCCAGACTTGGTCTTGATCATCGTATCATTTAAGTCTGCTTGGATAGTTGAGTCTCTGCACCTTAGTACTAGCATGGTAGAGGATCCCAGTTTTTGTCCCAAAAATCTGGTTGGAGAGTTGGTCCATTTCTTCATGACTAGTTTGGATTTGAGAATGACATGTCTCGGCTACGGATGGATTCTAGTGATAAAGAGGTCACCCAATAAGGGGTGCCATTCTCAGTTTGGGAAAGAGGGTAGTTAGGCTCTTGACTCACCTTGGTGATACCCTCGAAGTCTCGTGTAACCTTTTGGGTTCTGTCATGGTTAGTTACCTAGAATCTCTTGATGCATTTATCGGAAATCTCTGATCCAATCGAGTAACGTCCGCCAATAAGACGGATGGGTTATTCCACTTGAGCATGGGTTATAGGAACCACCCTAGTAAGTGCACGTGTTAACATGGATTGACATCGGTAAACGAGATCCAGAATTCACTAGTGAATTTTGGAGAGCTTGCATGAGTATGCAGATATTGTTGAGCCAAGTATACTAGGGAAAGAATAAGTGGAAGTGGAACGAGAGGCGACAATGAAATGAGTTCCAACTCATACCGTGGAAATAGGAATCAAGAGGCTACGAAATCATGAAGTCAAAGGCGGTCAAGGCACAATGGAATTAAGCTCATGGGAATGCAGCTTAGACGCGCGCATCCAGTCTCTTTTTAAGAGTATATCTTTGATCCTTGGTTCTCCTGTAGAGCTTGCTTGCATGCTATCGCTTGGTGGATATCCTCTCGGCCCTGTTTCTGTTAAAAACTCGGGAAGGAGTTTGTCTTGTTTATCTCCTCGATCTTATCTTGGGAACCTTAGGTAGAACTCTATGGATGTAAACATGTACTTGAAACATGTTATGATTGATATGGTTGCAAATGATTGCAAGTGGTTGCTCGTGGATGCGCGAATACACATTAGATACTAGATTGACGCGGTATCGTTTCATGTTGCATATGCACGAGTATTTATACTTGTTTATGGATGAAATTGAATGTGTTATCATGCGGATGTTGCATATGAATGAATGTTTGTGCACACATATAGTACTTATATGACTAGGACTATTTGCATACATGTTGGACTCATGGCACTAAACATATTTTGCATTAGAAAGATCATTCAGGCCTGATCATTAGCATTAGCTAAGGAACATATACACACACGTTTTGCATATATTCATATGGCATTAGAAATCGTCTAAGGACCATGGTTGCCTGTGGATGATGTTTTGAGTAGATGGATGATGGATGGTAGGATACATTCTTCCTAACTTGGAGATTTCGGGGATGAAATCCTTAAAGGAGGGGAGAATGTAACAACCCGAAATTTAACCACATGTTAAATCAAGAATCAAGGAAAAATTTAATTATAAAATCTGAATCAGGAGAAACGGGCTATGCCATTGCGTTCTCCTCGGAAAAATACGCGAAATAGAGTCCGAAATTTCGTAAATCGGAGTCCGTATGACCAAGATATGACCTCGCGAAGTTTCACGAAAAATTCGAAAACGAAAACAGATTCAAGTTTTAGAATTCAGAAGAGGCGGGAAACTTTCCCGCCAGACCAGGGGAGGTCGACTGGGGAGTCGACCCCCCTGCCAGCCGGGTCGACTGGGGAGTCGACCCCAGGGTCGACCTGGGGGTCGACCTGCCTGGTCAGACCCAGGCAGCCTGGTGCACCTGTTTTGCTGTTTGGCTCGGTTTTGGAGGCTTGTGACGATTTTTGAGGGCTTGGATCTATCCTAGGGTTAATCTAACGGCCTAAACTACTCCTAATCTCTATAAAAAGACCCTAAGCCTACCCTAAACCCCTCATAAATCACTCTTGCAACGAAGTGCTGCCCAAATCTACATTGATCATGGCCTTCATCCCCTAATTCAAGAGCCTATGCATTCAACCAAGATCCGAATCAAAGGTTCTAGCTTGCTACATCAAATCAAGGGAGTGGATCAACGTTGCTATGGCGATTTCATGACGGTTCATCATCAAAGGAGCCACCTTTCTTCGTCAAAATGATTCATGCTCCTAGGCCTCTTGCCACGCTATGTAAGTTCTAGCTAATTGTAGATTCTAACGGTGGTTCTAATGTGACATGGGATAAAATGAGATGTAACATGAGTATGTAAACCCATGAAAACCTAGTTTGCCCCTTTATCATGAACACATGACTTTGGGTTATGTTTTAGTGACTTAATCATGCCACCCATGTTATGTATAACTTAGTATAACTTGCAAGTTTGAATCTTTATCTATGGAATGCTAGCATGAACCTTTGCGAACCATTTGACTTGTGAAACATTGGCAAAGATTTGACTTTGGGGCTTATGCATGTAAATGAACCCAAACCCCTTATGTATCATGCATGTTTGTTGCCAAATTTACTTATGACACTATGCATGTTTGTGGCCAAATCTTCTTATGAAACTATGCATACTTGTGGCCGAATTCCCTTATGATAAGATACTATGCATGTTTGTGGCCAAATTCCCTTAAGATACTATGCATGTTTGTGGCCAATATGTTGGCATAATACCCTACTATGTGACTCGCTTCCACTTGGGTTGGAAATACGTTTGGGTAGCTTAGGAGAACGTGAGTATGACATGAAAAAAAACTTGACATGGGGCTTACATGAGAACATGACATTCATGATGCATTTAAGTATGATCATGACACGGGGAAAAACATGGAACTTGAACTAGATATGGGTGGGTTGTAAGTGTAAAAAGACACTAGACCAAACATGAAAGTGGCCAACTCGAGGTTGGGTTGAGTTTGTAGCATAAATCTACCCGGACCCGCCCGGCTTAACTAGTGGCTACAAACAATAGGATCCAATGTGAGAAGTTGGTCATGTCGCGCTTAAGACCCGAGGTTAGACTAGGTTGTGGTGTAAAACTACCCGGACCCGCCCGGCTTAACTAGTAACCATAACAAGGTCTAATGTGAGAGGTTGAGAGTGCATTAATTAAATTAATGCCACATGATAAGGTTAAGTAAAGTTGACTAATGACACTTAACCGATATGACCCGAATGGGTAGGTTAAGTGGGACCGGGCTTGATTCCTTAATGACACTTAACCATACAAGACAATTAGGGGATGGGGTTAAGTAATTTACGCTTAACTAATCCGACTTGGTAATTAGATGGGGTTAAGTAATTAAGACTTAACTAATCTAAACACGGTAATTAGATGGGGTTAAGTAATTAAGACTTAACTAATCTAAACACGGTAATTAATGGGGTTAAGTAATTAAGACTTAACTAATCTAAACACGGTAATTAAATGGGGTTATGTAACGTATACTTAACTAATCTAAACATGGTAATTCGACGGGGTTAAGTTAAACACTTAACCAATCTAAACTTGGTAATCCAATGAGGTTAAGTAACCTACACTTAACCAATCTAATATGTGGACCTGGTAGGGTTAAGTCGCAATACCTTTTAAATTAGGCTTGACCATTGTATACGATTAGTGGATGGGGTTAAGTTAACCTATACTTAACCAATCCGACTCGATAGTCTAAGGGGATTAAGATAATCTATGCTTAATCAATCTAACATGATAATCTGATAGGGTTAAGACAAATAAATACTTAACCAGTTTGACTTGATAAGGATAAGTCATGGGCTTCTTGGTACACTTAACCAACCTGTAGGGCTAAGCCTTGAACTTGAGTACTTAGCCGATCTTGACATGATTCGTAGGCGGGTTAAGTCATGAACTTGGAAAACAACACTTAACCCATTTGACAAAACCCTAGCTCAGGGGACTAGGTTGGAAATCGTAGTTAACAAGGATAGCGGAAAGAGGAGCTAAGTGGTAAACCTTAGTTAAGGGTAACTAAGTAATAATTCTTAGCTAAGTACATGAGACTAGTTCATAAAGAGATGAGTAACCTGGTACGGTAGGTCATCGCCTAGTATACGAGGAGGAGTAAGTTATCTAACTTGGATAAAAGCTCCAGCGAACTGGGTGACGAAGAGGAAGCTTCGGGGAACGTGAGGGTACTCTTGATATCCCTCTGTGAGGTGGCAAGTGGTCCATGAAACCCGGCTTCACAGGGGTTAAGGTCTGTGGAAGAAGAGCCAAGAGTATGCCTTGGTTGCTATGCGAGCGACCTAAAGACTGGGATGGATTAGCGTGGAGTCGACGATACTTGATTTTGCCCCGGGATAGCATGTCGCCGACTACCTACCTTCTTTAGTCAATCGTGTACGTACGGAAAGGCAGGGAACTCCCAAAAGACCATATACTAGCTATCGAGTTATGGGTGAGGTTGGCTATCTGGAAGTGGCCATCGATGGGCCTTAGTGTAGTTCTCATACATGATTTTTCTTGGATTGCCTTTCAGTAGTTGAGGGAGGGGTCACGTGGGACCATAGCCACGGGTACAAAAACAGACCTTGATATGTGCATCAGCAGACTATTTAAAGCTCCCGACCGAGTTCCGTATTTCTTGATTTGCCCTGGCATGGAACTCAGATGGCACATTGAGGAACATGTGCATCTAGACATGGAAAACGATTAACGATACATACGCGGGATAAAGGGCGCGGTTGACGGGTAGCATAATCCCTAGTGGCCCTAGGAGGCTGAACCCAAACCGAGATACGGAAACGTTCATTAGGTAGCATAATCCCTAGTGGTCCTAGGTGGCCTAAATCCTAAGTGAACGCGCGATAGTTCATGATAAGGAAACATAACTAGATCAAGGGTAGCAGTCCAAAATAACCTCAAGGATAAAACGTTTACATGGGAAAGCCCGTATGGCCTACGGCAAAGGACTGAACTTATACATGGAAAGAAACATATGAGTTGTGAAAACCTACATATGCTATATATTAGGTTGACATGGACCATTACATGACATTGGGCAAGGGACATTCATAGTTAACACATGGCGCGGGTTGGGATACTAGTACGAGAGGTGCAGAGCAAATATACATGTTAGGACCAGGAGAAATATACATGATAGATACCGTGGGATGTTATACAGGATAGATACCTTGGGATAGTATACTTGATAGAAACCTGACGATGTGATACCTTGATTTATCATGACACCGTAGTTTATCATGATATCTTAGTTTACCTTGCTATAGTAGTTCAGCCTGTTACCCTGGTTTAGTTTATCTATCTTGTGGTCATCCTTATGTTTACTTTCAGTTTATGCATGTCATGTTACCTTTACCTGTTTTTATACTGGAAGTAGATAGGACTTACCAGTCTTTATGACTGACCCCGTTTTGTTTCGCCTCTTTGTCTTCCGTTTACCCCCCAGGTTTTAGGGAGGAAACAATGTTATCTAGTACGGACTTCTTCTGCTTGAAGATCATCACGCACGGCTTGGACTTTTCTTGGCTATGGCTAATTTACTATTTTACTTGGGGAATAATTCATGAAATGGTTTTATGCTTCTTTATTATTGCAAGATAGGTTTTGATGTATTCTGATGTGAAAGGCTTTAGACCTTATTTTATAAGGTAATGAAATTTGTTTTACTTCCGCTGTTTTATATATATGTGTTCTGTCTTGTAATATTTTTGTGCATGTTTACCTCGATAATGCTTCACCAAACCTAGTGCATTCCCTTTGTGAGTGACCCTAGCGGAGGTGGGGTGTTCCATATACCGGTTTAATTCAAATTAAATAAAATAAATATATAATAGAAAAATAAAAGGAGAAAAACATGGCACTCTTATTATCACCAACTAAACCAAACCCCGTGGCCTTTCTGTTCAATTTTAAACCGCACCTCCCCCTTTAAAAGCTTCAACCTCCGTTCCTTTTTCCCAGTCCAACACAAATCGAAACCAAATCGAAGACGTTAGTTCCTCTTCTCATACAATAGTCTCCGCTCCCAAAAACCAGAATCGAGAGCGATGTTGTCAGGGAGGATCGATGTTCGACGGCTTCAGATTTTTGGGGCAACAAGGCGCTCGCGAATTCATTCAAAAATTAGGGATCTGAAGCACGATGGGAGTTCGACGAGTGGAAATTTGTTGATGCCTGTAGCATCTAGGAAGGGTCGCGATGGTCATTTTGGGTTTTGTGAAGACCAGTAATGTAACGAAACGGGTTTCGCCCGACCTTAATCGATCGCAAAATCGATCAAGTCCGTTTAAAATCCGCATACGTTAACTTTGGGAATACAACACATCAGAACAATAACAGCAGACTTTTATTACATCATGATAATATAACATCAGAGTACAGAATATATCAGAGTGC
The DNA here is from genome assembly GCA_030737875.1 of Allium sativum. Classification (NCBI taxonomy): domain Eukaryota; kingdom Viridiplantae; phylum Streptophyta; class Magnoliopsida; order Asparagales; family Amaryllidaceae; genus Allium; species Allium sativum. The sequence goes on along the minus strand of CM060911.1, from coordinate 84,891,942 downwards.
ATCGAAATTTTAAATATGGCGGAAGAAAATTTTACAATAAATTTAATACAGTGCAGCGGAAATAAAATAGATACAGCGGAAGACTTCCAATGTTCGGGACACAGCTTTAAGCTTCAATCCTGGATCCTGCTGAAAAGATAAACCTGTAGACACTGCTCGACTGCCCGTGTGGAAAGAGGGCACCCGAGTTTGCAAAAAGGTGGAAACAAACAACGGGTCAGTCGTGGGACTGGTGTGAGAATTCTTAACTAATAAATCACTATTAATAGGGCAAATCCAAAGACCACGCCGCTAATGCGGAACGGGTTTACTCTAATGGATTGCCGTGCATAACTTAAAGTAAATCGTAAAACAACGCAATGCTTTTTAGAAAAATGAAATCACCATAAGACTCAGGTCCCATCACACAATGCAACGCACACCAGAGGATAAAGTTTTACCTTATTGTGATCAAACATGATAAATACGGCAAATACGAGTTTGATATTATTATTAGTGTGTATATGTTTAAAAAAACAATTTCAATCATAATGTATCAATCCTAGGAAGCATAGGTACCATATGATATGCCTCCGTACAAGTAATACAATCAAAACAGAATGGCGCGTATTGGAAATTGGTTTCCATCATGAGTCAAGGCTAGGGAGGAGCTCCTTACCGATTCGAGACACTCTAGTTAATGCCTCAGGATTACCCGCAGTTAACCCTTGGAAATGGCGGGCCGGTCCTCAAATACAGCTTAGAGGATTGGCAATTCCTAAGCATACGTTCCCCGGTCCTATAGGACCTATCTGAGGCGCCTCATTCCATCATCCACATAAGTAAAATGTCAGGGCTGGTAGGTCACTGACACCACTCTAGCTAGAAAGAAACGTGCTGCTCTCCCTGCGTTCCCTTCTCCCGTTTTAGACTCTGCCGGTGTGTGAGGCTCGTGAAGTCACGTCATACACAAAGCCATACCTAAACAGGTTATGCTTTGATCATCCCAAAAGGCCTGCTTTTCAACAAAGCCTTGATCATATGCATCTTAGCATGCCACATCATCACTCCATATCACACTACCAATCCTTTGCCGAAATATATGAATGGGTGTTAAGCAAGAGAATAAATTCTCCGCCACCAAACATCCATACATTAGACAAAAGATTAATAACATGATATAAATGGAGTACGATGTCAGACACACAATCCATTTATAAGCTTATGCTCTGGGTCTGCGCGAAAGCCTAATCCGTTCAATCAACATGTTCGTTCGGACGACGACCATGACCTTGACTTGGGAGCAAATCAATTCAAAGTCTCAATCACTGTCCTCCTGAGGGAAGATTGTCGGTCTTCATTAGTCGTCGTCTTCTTCAATTCTCATCGTCGTTTGATTATTTGGAATGAGATTAACTCCGTCTTCCCAAATAATCTTCGTATATATATATATATATATATGTAAATATATTGAAAACTCTTCCTTATCGTTATTTCTAATTTATAACGATTATTTCCTATTTTATTTAATTAAAAATAATTAAATCTTTAATCAACTACGATTCAGATCAAATGGCGATTTTGGCGCTGTTTTCAACCAATTTTGATTTTCACCTATCTCAAAATCTAACCGTTGGATTTTGACGTATTTTATATCCTTGGAAAGATTTTTCAACACGGTCCTAACGGTTTCAGTTTCAAGAAAATCCGATGGTCGGATCTCCTTGTATAGTCATTTAAAGATATAATTTTAAAACGCGAACTACCGCGCTCGATTCGTTTAATTTTAATTATATTTATATATAAATATATAAACATAAACCGTTTAACTCTTTATTCTAATGAATATTCTCCTTCTTTATCCTTTCATCCCTTTTTATACAGGAAAATGTAAGTCATACTTGAATGATGAATTCTTCCTTTTTAATTCCTTTAATTTCTTTTAATTTACGGTAAAATGTAAATTATATTTCCTCGTCCAATTCCTTCTTTTAATTCCATTCTTACATGAAAAGGGTAATTTATAATTCATCATTCTTAATTACATATAAAAATATAAATTTCATTTACAATGTAAATCCTACTTTTTATTTACATTATAAAGATGTAATCTTTGTTTACAATGTAAATCCATACATTCATTTCATAGAATAAAATGAAATAACACTCATGCGGATTAAATTCATTCATAATTTACATAATAATATGTAATTTATTTCATACGATGAAAATTCACTCATAAATTACATGTAAAAATGTAATTTATTTCACGCGGTCTAAATTCATTCATAAATAACATATAAAAATATTATTTATTTTATACAATGTAAATTCATTCATACATAACATATAAAAATATTTTTTATTTCCTAGGCCAAAAATTCATTCTTTAACTTCAAATGGCGATGCAATTTATTTTACATCATAAAGTTTCATTCTTTTACCTACAATGTAAAAATATTCACTTTTATGTTTACGATGTAAAGATGTCAACTTTTTCTCTTTATAATGTAAATTTTATTTTTATTTTTCAATGTAAAAATATTATCTTTTCTATTTTATCATATAAAAATGATATTTTCTTTCTTTACGATGCAAAAATATCAACTTCTTCTATATTCATCGTAAACACTCATCTTTTTATTTTAATTTCAAAAAGATTGTCTTTTTACTTACATCGTCAAATTTCATCTTTTTATTTACAATAAAAATATTGTCTTTTTATTTTCAACGTAAAAATGTTGCCTTCTTATTTACAACATAAAAAGATGGTCTTTTAATTTCTACATAAAAATGTTGTCTTTTTATTTACAACATAAAGAGATGGTATTTTTTTACTTCAATATAAAAATTGTAGTCTTTTTATTTACAACATAAAAAGATGGTCTTTTTTTTTACTTCAATATAAAAATTGTTGTCTTTTTATTTACAACATAAAAAGTTGGTCTTTTTACTTTCAATATAAAGATATTGACTTTTTGTTTTCAACATAAAAATATTGACTTTTATCTTCAATCATAAAAAGATTGACTTTTATTTTCAATCATAAAATAATGAGAAATTATCCTACATTGTAATTACTATATAATTCACATTAAAAATAATGTAAGATGTACACTCAGTGAAATTCATGCATATTTACATTAGGAAAAATGTAAATTTTCACTTTCTAATTATAATGTGAAATCCATTCTTTTTATTTCATAAAAATAATGATGTAAATCTTCCTATGGTGATATTTTCATGTATTAACATTAAAAATAATGTTAACAAATCCTACGGTTAGATTCCTCTTAAATATTAACATTAAAAATGTTAATGACAACCCATAGTGTTATATTAACATTAAAAATGTTAATAGCATCCTACGGTTAAATTTACTATTTAATTTACATTGAAAATAATGTAAATTCATACATGCGGTGAAATTACTCATTATTAACATTAAATAAAATGTTAATTTTGTCCTATATAATAATTTTCATAATATTAACATTAAAAATGTTAATTTCATCCTACGGTGAAATTTCTATTTAATCATTAAAAATTGTTAATTTTCATGCATAGTAAATTACTTATTATTAACACCAAAATAATGTTAATTACTCATACAATGTAAATTCTTATTTTTAACATCAACAAAAATGTCAACTTTCCCTACAGTGTTATTCTTTTTAATATTAACATTAAAAATGTTAATGTCCTCCATGCGGTTAAATTACTTTTTATATTAACATTAGAAATGTCAATAACATACTGTGGTCAAATTACTTTCTAATATTAACATTAGAAATGTTAATAACATACTGTGGTCAAATTACTTTTTAATATTAACATTAGAAATGTTAATAACATACTGTGGTCAAATTACTTTTTAATATTAACATTAGAAATGTTAATAACATACTATGGTTGAATTATTTTTAATATTAACATTAGAAATGTTAATAACATACTATGGTCAAATTACTTTTTAATATTAACATTAGAGATGTTAATAACATACTATGGTCAAATTACTTTTTAATATTAACATTAGAAATGTTAATAACATACTATGGTCAAATTACTTTTCAATATTAACATTTCTACTAATATTAACATTTAGAATAATGTTAATTCATCCCATGATAAAATTTCTCATTAATATTAACATAAAAAAAATGTTAATTGCATCCTGTGGTTGAATTTTATATTATTAACATTAAAAGTTTTAATTTACATGCGGTGAGTTTACTTTCTATTAACATCAAAATAAATGTTAATTTTTTTTCTCTATTTTCATTTTACATAAAAAAAGAGAATGTAAATTTCATCACAAGTCACATAACAACATCCAGACACAACAACAGGATCAAATACAATAACTAACATCGAAGTAATTTGCAAGATGGGATTTCACACAGCATATGCAAAATCAACATAGCATGGTTAAACAAATAACACATAATTAATTAATTTTAATTAATTCAAATTTAAACCTTAAAATTTCAGAACTTATCTCATGTCAATCTAAGCAATTCAGATTCAACAACATACAGGGTGAATGGTTCAGATCCATGTTCTAAATATCATGTCTTTTTAGATCTACGATCAACAACCAAGCAAATAATAATTAAATAATTAAATTAAATTTAAAAATAAAACTCTCACCTTGTTTGGATAAGAATTAAAATAAATCCAAATAATTTTCAGAATGCTCCAATCAATCATAGCAGATCCCACTCGTCGTCACGGTCCTAACGGATCTGAAATTTTCAGATTCGGGGTTCGTACGCATTAGTTATCAACGTTTTTACATATACAGATTTTTAACAACTACAGCAGCAACGCTTAAAAGCGTGAGGGAAATCTGAAATAGTTCATACCTTAAAACCCACTTTTGTTCAAAAATTCAAATCCGATTTTCTGGAGTTGTAGTTGATGAAACGACTAGCCGTTTGTTGGAGAAGGACCGGCTCGGAGAGGGCTTTGATCGGCCAAAGGGGGTTGCGTTCGGCGGCGGTGTGTGGGGCCCAGGGGGCGCGAACGACGGCGGCTTCTTGGCCTTGGTGGCGGCGCTACGGTGCACGGGGAGGGGCGAGACTTGTCGGAGATCGAAGAGCTCGGGAAGAGCTTCGAAATGAGTACTCACACGCTAAATTTCATCGAAAAATTGAAGAAAAATCGAAGCTCAAAGTTTGGAGCTTCTATGGGTTTGGCGGCTACAACATACGGAGGAAGAACATGAAGGAGGCCCGACCTTTATATAATATTATAATATTAGGGTAAATTAATTATTATTTAATTAGCCCGCTTAAGCCCGTTTTGGTCCAAACTCCGATTTAGGCCTGCTTACTGTCGTTCTTAAGGTTTTGACACCTTCTGAACGCAATGGGCTATGTCCCGGGGTCCAATTTCGAGGCCTGTTATGAGTTTTGGAATAATTACATTATTTTATTAATATTTTAATGTGTACCGTACGTGAAAATTCACCGAGGTCACAAATTAACTTCAAAAATTCTCGAAAAATATATTTAGCTATGTTTTGATGCTGTGGACCTATGAAAATTAATTTCGCTAAATTCTGAGTCCATATAGATTTTTAATGAATTTTTAAAGTCAAAAATTTACCTGTTTACACTGAAAAATCAATTATAATTATATTTTAATTCTAAAAATTACCAAAAAATCATTTTTAGCTTTGTTTTGATGATACGAATCCAACAAAATTTATTCCGTTGAATTTTGAGACTATTTGAAAAATGACTATTTTTAAGGCTAATATATTTAATATTAAAAATACATTTTTATAAAAATAATTTTCGAAACTCAAAATATATAAGTATTTACTTTTTTTCAATACAGAAACATCATTTCGAACTCAATGGAAGTGGTTTCGAGTCGAAATTCCTTTATATGCAAAAAGTAGCATTTTTGTCCTATGCAAATTACCCAACGACCTTTCTAAAAATTGAATTGGCCACAACTTTTGATTTCCGCTATGAAATTTCGATTTTTCGGATTCGTTGGAAAGATATTTTTAAATAGATTCTAATATTTTTGGTTTCACTAAAATCCGTTAAATTTTGCGTCCTGTACGGTCAGTCAAAGTTCAAGTTTGACTTTTCAAACTACCGAGCTATTTCTAACTCTTTTTATAATTAAAATTAATTTATTCATTCTAACTTCGATTTAAATCAAATTTGTGATCATTATTTTTTAAAATAGATTATCTTAAATATCAAAACTCATTTAAAATCACTTAAAATAAAATTTTAAATTGGCCCCAAAATTCAGGGTTGTTACAGTCTCCCCCACTTAAAAACTTTTCGTCCTCGAAAAGGGACGAAGCTAAAAGTTGATTAATTAACTTACTAATTTATATATATATATATTCTCCATTGGTTTAAATAATTTCATTAGTTGATTAACTTTCAAATATATAACTTTTTATATATTCAAAATCATATTTTCCAAAATAAAGTATAATTAATCACAAATACGTATATTATAGGCTTGCTACTCCCAACTCATTCTAGGGCATTACTAACCCTATCTCTAATGAGTTTTCTCATTCTAGGATACTGCTGATCCTATCTCTAATGAGTATTCTTATTGGATGTTACTAATCCAATCTCTGATGAGTCTTTTGTTCAGTTCTAATGAGTTGTACCCCAAAGATTTGAGCTAACCAAAGCTCCGATACCAACTGTAACGAGACGGGTTTCGCCCGACCTTAATCGATCGCAAAATCGACCAAGACCGTTCAAAATACGCATACGTTAACTTTGGGAATACAACACGTCAGAACAATAACAGCAGACTTTTATTACATCATGATAATATAACATTAGAGTACAGAATATATCAGAGTGCATCGAAATTTAAAATACAGCGGAAGAAAATTTTACAATAAATTTAATACACTGCAGCGGAAATAAAATAGATACAGCGGAAGACTTCCAATGTTCTGGACACAGCTTTAAGCTTCAATCCAGGATCCAGCTAAAAAGATAAACCTGTAGACACTACTCGACTGCCCGTGGGGAAAGAGGGCACCCGAGTTTGCAAAAAGGTGGAAACAAACAACGGGTCAGTCGTGGGACTGGTGTGAGAATTCTTAACTAATAAATCACTATTAATAGGGCAAATCCAAAGACCATGCCGCTAATGCGGAACGGGTTTACTCTAATGGATTGTCGTGCATAACTTAAAGTAAATCGTAAAACAACGCAATGCTTTTTAGAAAAATGAAATCACCATAAGACTCAGGTCCCATCACACAATGCAACGCACACAAAATGATAGAGTTTTACCTTATGGTGATCAAACATGATAAATACGGCAAATACGAGTTTGATATTATTATTAGTGTGTATATGTTTAAAAAAACAATTTCAATCATAATGTATCAATCCTAGGAAGCATAGGTACCATATGCTATGCCTCTGTACTAGTAATACAATCAAAACCGAATGGCGCGTATTGGAAATTGGTTTCCATCATGAGTCAAGGCTAGGGAGGAGCTCCTTACCGATTCGAGACACTCAAGTTAATGCCTCAGGATTACCCGCAGTTAACCCTTGGAAATGGCAGGGCCGGTCCTTAAATACAGCTTAGAGGATTGGCAATTCCTAAGCACACGTTCCCCGGTCTTATAGGACCTATCCGAGGCGCCTCATTCCATCATCCACATATGTAAAATGTCAGGGATGGTAGGTCACTGACACCACTCTAGCTAGAAAGAAACGTGCTGCTCTCCCTGCGTTCCCTTCTCCCGTTTTAGACTCCGCCGGTGTGTGAGGCTAGTGAAGTCACGTCATACACAAAGTTATACCTAAACAGGTTATGCTTTGATAATCCCACAAGGCCTGCTTTTCAACAAAGCCTTGATCGTATGCATCTTAGCATGCCACATCATCACTCCATATCACACTACCAATCCTTTGCCGAAATATATGAATGGGTGTTAAGCAAGAGAATAAATTCTCCGCCACCAAACATCCATACATTCGACAGAAGATTAATAACATGATATATAATGGAGTACGATGTCAGACACACAATCCATTTATAAGCTTATGCTCTAGGTCTGCGCGAAAGCCAAATCCGTTCAATCAACATGTTCGTTCGGACGACGACCATGACCTTGACTTGGGAGCAAATCAATTCAAAGTCTCAATCGCTGTCCTCCTGAGGGAAGATTGTCGGTCTTCATTAGTCGTCTTCTTCTTCAATTCTCATCGTCGTTTGATTATTTGGAATGAGATTAACTCGGTCTTCCCAAATAATCTTCGTATATATATGTATATATATGTAAATATATTGAAAACTCTTCCTTATCGTTATTTCTAATTTATAACAATTATTTCCTAATTTATTTAATTAAAAATAATTAAATCTTTAATCAACTACGATTCAGATCAAATGGCGATTTTGGCACTGTTTTCAACCAATTTTGATTTTCACCTATCTCAAAATCTAACCGTTGGATTTTGACGTATTTTATATCATTGGAAAGATTTTTCCAACACGGTCCTAACGGTTTCAGTTTCAAGAAATTCCGATGGTCGGATCTCCTTGTATAGTCATTTAAAGATATAATTTTAAAACGCGAACTACCGCGCTCGATTCGTTTAATTTTAATTATATTTATATATAAATATATAAACATAAACCGTTTAACTCTTTATTCTAATGAATATTCTCCTTCTTTATCCTTTCATCCCTTTTTATACAGGAAAATGTAAATCATACTTGAATGATGAATTCTTCCTTTTTAATTTCTTTAATTTCTTTTAATTTACGGTAAAATGTAAATTATATTTCCTCGTCCAATTCCTTCTTTTAATTCCATTTTTACATGAAAAAGGTAATTTATAATTCATCATTCTTAATTACATATAAAAATATAAATTTCATTTACAATGTAAATCCTACTTTTTATTTACATTATAAAGATGTAATCTTTGTTTACAATGTAAATCCATACATTCATTTCATAGAATAAAATGAAATTACACTTATGCGGGTTAAATTCATTCATAATTTACATAATAATATGTAATTTATTTCATACGATGAAAATTCACTCATAAATTACATGTAAAAATGTAATTTATTTCACGCGGTCTAAATTCATTCATAAATAACATATAAAAATATTATTTATTTCATACAATGTAAATTCATTCATACATAACATATAAAAATATTTTTTATTTCCCAGGCCAAAAATTCATTCTTTAACTTCAAATGGCGATGCAATTTAGTTTACATCATAAAGTTTCATTCTTTTACCTACAATGTAAAAATATTCACTTTTATGTTTATGATGTAAAGATGTCAACTTTTTCTGTTTATAATTTATTTTTATTTTTTTAATTTTTCAATGTAAAAATATTATCTTTTCTATTTTATCATATGAAAATGATATTTTCTTTCTTTACGATGCAAAAATATCAACTTCTTCTATATTCATCGTAAACACTCATCTTTTTATTTTAATTTCAAAAAGATTGTCTTTTTACTTACATCGTCAAATTTCATCTTTTTATTTACAATAAAAATATTGTCTTTTTATTTTCAACGTAAAAATGTTGCCTTCTTATTTACAACATAAAAAGATGGTCTTTTAATTTCTACATAAAAATGTTGTCTTTTTATTTACAACATAAAGAGATGGTCTTTTTTTTACTTCAATATAAAAATTGTTGTCTTTTTATTTACAACATAAAAAGATGGTCTTTTTTTTTACTTCAATATAAAAATTGTTGTCTTTTTATTTACAACATAAAAAGATGGTCTTTTTACTTTCAATATAAAGATATTGACTTTTTGTTTTCAACATAAAAATATTGACTTTTATCTTCAATCATAAAAAGATTGACTTTTATTTTCAATCATAAAATAATGAGAAATTATCCTACATTGTAATTACTATATAATTCACATTAAAAATAATGTAAGATGTACACACAGTGAAATTCATGCATATTTACATTAGGAAAAATGTAAATTTTCTCTTTCTAATTATAATGTGAAATCCATTCTTTTTATTTCATAAAATGAATGATGTAAATCTTCCTATGGTGATATTTTCATGTATTAACATTATAAATAAGGTTAACAAATCCTACGGTTAGATTCCTCTAAAATATTAACATTAAAAATGTTAATGACAACCCATAGTGTTATATTAACATTAAAAATGTTAATAGCATCCTACGGTTAAATTTACTATTTAATTTACATTGACAATAATGTAAATTCATACATGCGGTGAAATTACTCATTATTAACATTAAATAAAATGTTAATTTTGTCCTATGTAATAATTTTCATAATATTAACATTAAAAATGTTAATTTCATCCTACGGTGAAATTTCAATTTAATCATTAAAAATTGTTAATTTTCATACATAGTAAATTACTTATTACTAACACCAAAATATTGTTAATTACTCATACAATGTAAATTCTTATTTTTAACATCAACAAAAATGTTAACTTTCTCTACGGTGTTATTCTTTTTAATATTAACATTAAAAATGTTAATGTCATCCATGCGGTTTAATTACTTTTTATATTAACATTAGAAATGTCAATAACATACTGTGGTCAAATTACTTTTTAATATTAACATTAGAAATGTTAATAACATACTGTGGTCAAATTACTTTTTAATATTAACATTAGAAATGTTAATAACATACTGTGGTCAAATTACTTTTTAATATTAACATTAGAAATGTTAATAACATACTATGGTTGAATTACTTTTTAATATTAACATTAGAAATGTTAATAACATACTATGGTCAAATTACTTTTTAATATTAACATTAGAAATGTTAATAACATACTATGGTCAAATTACTTTTTAATATTAACATTAGAAATGTTAATAACATACTATGGTCAAATTACTTTTTAATATTAACATTAGAAATATTAATAACATACTATGGTCAAATTACTTTTTAATATTAACATTTATATTAATATTAACATTTAGAATAATGTTAATTCATCCCATGATAAAATCTCTCATTAATATTAACATAAAAAATATATTAATTGCATCCTGTGGTTGAATTTTATATTATTAACATTAAAAATGTTAATTTACATGCGGTGAGTTTACTTCCTATTAACATCAAAATAAATGTTAATTTTTTTTTCTCTATTTCCATTTTACATAAAAAAAAAGAGAATGTAAATTTCATCACAAGTCACATAACAACATCCAGACACAACAACAGGATCAGATACAATAACTAACATCGAAGTAATTTGCAAGATGGGATTTCACACAGCATATGCAAAATCAACATAGCATGGTTAAACAAATAACACATAATTAATTAATTTTAATTAATTCAAATTTAAACCTTAAAATTTCAGAACTTATCTCATGTCAATCTAAGCAATTCAGATTCAACAACATATGGGGTGAATGGTTCAGATCCATGTTCTAAATATCATGTCTTTTTAGATCTACGATCAACAACGAAGCAAATAATAATTAAATAATTAAATTAAATTTAAAAATAAAATTATCACCTTGTTTGGATAAGAATTAAAATAAATCCAAATAATTTTCAGAATGCTCCAATCAATCACAGCAGATCCCACTCGTCGTCACGGTCCTAACGGATCTGAAATTTTCAGATTCGGGGTTCATACGCATTAGTTATCAAAATTTTTACATATACAGATTTTTAACAACTACTGCAGCAACGCTTAAAAGCGTGGGGGAAATCTGAAATAGTTCATACCTTAAAACCCACTTTTGTTCAAAAATTCAAATCCGATTTTCTGGAGTTGTAGTTGATGAAACGACGAGCCGTTTGTTGGAGAAGGACCGGCTCGGAGAGGGCTTTGATCGGCCAGAGGGGGTGGCGTTCGGCGGCGGCGTGTGGGGCCCAGGGGGCGTGAACGACGGCAGATTCTTGGCCTTGGTGGCGGCGCTACGGTGCACGAGGAGGGGCGAGACTTGTCGGAGATCGAAGAGCTCGGGAAGAGCTTCGAAATGAGTACTCACACGCTAAATTTCATCGAAAAATGGAAGAGAAATCAAAGCTCAAAGTTTGGAGCTTTTATGGGTTCGGCGGCTACAACATACGGAGGAATAATATGAAGGAGGCCCGACCTTTATATAATATTATAATATTAGGGTAAATTAATTAGTATTTAATTAGCCCGCTTAAGCCCGTTTTGGTCCGAACTCCGATTTAGGCCTGCTTACTGTCGTTCTTAAGGTTTTGACACCTTCTGAACGCAATGGGCTATGTCCCGAGGTCCAATTTCGAGGCCTGTTATGAGTTTAGGAATAATTACATTATTTTATTAAAATTTTAATGTGTACCGTACGTGAAAATTCACCGAGGTCACAAATTAACTTCAAAAATTCTCGAAAAATATATTTAGGTATGTTTTGATGCTGTGGACCTATGAAAATTAATTTTTCTAAATTCTGAGTCCATATATATTTTTAATGAATTTTTAAAGTCAAAAATTTACCCGTTTACACTGAAAAATCAATTATAATTATATTTTACTTCTAAAAATTACCAAAAAATCATTTTTAGCTTTGTTTTGATGATACAAATCAAATAAAATTTATTTCGTTGAATTCTGAGACTGTTTGAAAAATGACTATTTTTAAGGCCAATATATTTGATATTAAAAATACATTTTTAAACAAATAATTTTCGAAACTCGAAATATATAAGTATTTACTGTTTTTCAATGCAAAAACATCATTTCGAACTCAATGGAAGTGGTTTCGAGTCAAAATTCCTTTATATGCATAAAGTAGCATTTTTGTCCTATGCAAATTACCCAACGACCTTTCTAAAAATTGAAGTGGCCACAACTTTTGATTTCCGCTATGAAATTTCGATTTTTCGGATTCGTTGGAAAGATATTTTTAAATAGATTCTAATATTTTTGGTTTCACTAAAATCCGTTAAATTTTGCGTCCTGTACGACCAGTCAAAGTTCAAGTTTGACTTTTCAAACTACCGCGCTATTTCTAACTCTTTTTATAATTAAAATTAAGTTATTCATTCTAACTTCTATTTGAATCAAATTTGTGATCGTTATTTTTTAAAATAGATTATCTTAAATATCAAAACTCATTTAAAATCACTTAAAATAAAATTTTAAATTGGCCCCAAAATTCAGGGTTGTTACAAGTAACCACGACTTTGAGATGGCCAGCGAGTTCGAGCAAACGATGGTGGCAAGTGGTGAAGACGCGATGAAGTCGTTTGGGATGTCGATGTTCCGATGGGATGAAGCGAGCATGTGGAGGATGAGGTCAAAAGGGATGTCACGATGTGGTGAAGGTCAGACTGTACGGTGAAGTTTGATCGGTGTTGAGGGGTCTCTGGCAAAAGAAAAAGGAGCGGTTGACCTAGGTTTTTGCTAGCATTGGAATTTGTGGGGTACAGTGAGGTATGGAGCATCAACTGATGGGGTAAGACTCACTAATGGTGGACGCAGCATCAAAATTCCAGAACTCGAATTCTCCAGGTCGTGGGAAAAATAAATAGGAAGGCAAGTTCAAGGGGTTGGTGATAGTCGAAGCAGCTCACATAGAGAAGGTAATATTTTAGTGTTAATTACAGTAAATAACCAAATAGATTGAAATCTAAATATTTTAAGTGACATCTATATTATCCTACAGCAACATTAGTAAATGACAAGTTAACCCTTATTGTGACGAGAAGGAATTTCGCTCGGTCCGAACCAGTCGCTAAACCGATCCAGGCCGTTCGAAACGCCCTATCGTTTGAGAACAGGACAAAACAGAACACATACAAAAGAACATTTCACTGTATATTACAATAATGCATCAGATTACAAGAATATACAGAGTATAAAGGAATATTACACAGAAATATCAGAGATTAACAATAAGTTACATAGCAGCGGAAAAATAATACAATACACAACTAGAATGAGATATACGGATACAAAGCTTTCCGGATATCGTTCCAGCTGTAAACCAGGATCCTGTGAATATAAATCTGCAAAACCAAAACTACTAGCTGCCCGTGTCAAAATAGGGGCACCCAGAGTTTTAGTTAAAACAATAAACTCCAGGTCAGTCATGGGACTGGTGTGAGAACTAAAACAGTTATTAATCTTTATTTGAAAGTTAGGTAAATCAAGGGACCACGCCGTATAACACGGAACGGGCTTCCTCCCAAGAATACCAGTGCATAAAACAAACAGCGCTATGCTAAATAAAGAAAAATGAAGCTGTTATAAGACCCAGATCCTATCACACAATGCAACGCAAGCCGGGGGATAGGGTTTTCCCTTATAACAGCCAAAGAATGCTTGATACGTTTAAAACAAATCATTTGATACTATTATAAGTGCATAGTGTATAAAACAACTTCAAATCATAAGTATCAATCATAGGCGGCATGGGTACCATATATCATGTCACCATACTAGTTTTACAATTAAAACCGCAAATGTCACGTATTTGGAAATTGGGTTTCCGTCTATGAACCGAGGCAAAAGATAGTCCTCAACCGATTCGAGACAATCTAGCCTACCATGTCTCAGGAACAGAGCTCGAGTGTCCCTTGGATCCTCAGGGCCAGTACACCGATGTGGATTAAACTTAAACCCTGAACATGCGTCTCCCCACCCTATGAGGTGCAAGTCTGGTCCGTCTGCCGACCAGAATGCATCGGCCGAAACCGATATAACCGAGGCGCCTCGCAACAGCAACAACCACATAAGTCAAACTCGTCAGGGCGTGTAAAACCACTGACGCCACTTCTAGCTAGAAAGAAACGCATGCCCTCCCTGACGTCCTCTCCCGTTTTTGACTCATACCGAGGTGTGAGGCTCGCGAATTCACGTTGTACACAAAGCTACGCCACACAGGCCGTGCTTTGATCATCAACCACAAGACTTTGCTTTTCAACAGAAGCCTTGATCAATTGCCACTTACGCATGCCACACTGGCAATTCACTCCATGCGACTGATGTCCATCGATATACAACTTCTGAGCTCGTACGTCTCAGAGAAGGGCGTTAAGCAAGAGAATAAATTCTCCGCCGCCAAACAGATGTATATTTAATAGAGATCAATCAACACAGAATAAAATCCAGCGTCAGACACACAATCCATTTACAAGTTCGTTCTGGGTCTGAACGAAACCGGAGGCACTTTCCTCGCATATCCATCCATCTCCAGGTACGTCTGGACGATCACCAACTGATTCCCTCATCCTGGGTGTACAGCCCAATCAAGATCATCAGTAATCACCCAAACGATGTGAAGACTTCCGGTCTTCAACCACCGTCTTCATCTTCGACATCTCGTCGAATCGGTTATTCAGAATGGGTATAACCCGGCCTTCGTGAATAACCCACGTATATGATAAACAAATGTTACACAAACACAACGAATGCCTCATTCCAATTCAGAATATTCTTTTATTCACAAAAATCACATTCTTAGGGAAATGTTCCCATTAATTTTATCAAAGATAAATTCTTCTAAATTTATCCTATAATCTTCCTTTGGATATCATTTCAAACTAGTCGGGATTAGCGAACCACACCGAAGTAATTATTTGTTTTATTTCCCAATCCTAACCTATATATCCCATGGAGTAAAACTGGTGATACTCCATATCTAACACCACGGTGTTATCGGTAAAATTAATTACCATTTCACGTTCAAATCTAATTAAAGATTTAACTATCGCTTTGGAGCAAAACTGGTGATACTCCACTCTCGATCACTTTTCAGATTTGATAATTTAAATTATCAATTCACATTTTAATCTAATTAAAGATTCATTAAAACTCCACTTAGTTTTAATCTTTTCAGAAATCGATATCTTGCCTTTAACTGGGTTAAAGAACCAATGTCATCTAAAACACGATTCACGATAAACCCAAATCACATTTGATATTAAATACAAGGCTCGGAATAGAAAGTATATCGGCTTATATTCAATATCAAATCATGAAACCAACAAATATCGTATTGGAAATAACGATATAAAATATATCTTTCAAATTCCCATAAAAATATCTGTATAGTCACGAAATCCAACATCGAAATATCCCGAAGATAATTTCGATTCAACTCCAGTCCAATCCACGTATTGGAAATATTGATTATTTTCAAAATCACTTTCAAATTCAATTTATTTATTTTAAAAATAAATTGATTTTAATTCTAGTTCAAAACTAGTTCATTTCGATAAAAATCTATTTTTATCTTTTCAAATATGGAGTTTTTCAGCTCAATTTTTCCCAAATCATATATTATGATTTTACACAAATTATAGATATTTTTAATAATTTTATCAAGGCCCGTACAGTCGATTTCCATCAACGGCCATCGAACTGCACTTACAGCGACCTTTTTCAAATTTGATTTGGACATAATTCCAAATCCAACCGTTAGATTTCAAATTTCTAATATTCATTGGAAAGCTCTTTTCGATACGAACCCAACGGTTCCGGTTTTAGGAGAATCCGATGGTCGGATCTCCCGCAATGTCCGTTTGAAATAAATGGTCGAAATTCACGAACTGCCGCGGCGCGGCGCGTTCTATTCAGGCCATTATATTATATATATAATATATATTTCGTCGATTTCTATTTAAAACGAATTTTATAAATCGTTTTAAAATCGTTTCTGAAACAATTCAACTTCTATATTCAATTCAAATCAAAATTGAATTCTTCTTTATAAATCCGTTTTAAAATTCATTTCTATTCAATTCAAATTTTAATTCAATTTGAATTCATTTCAATTCACTTTCAATTCAATTTGAATTCGTTTTCAATTCAATTCATTTCGAAATCGTTTTCAATTCAATTCATTTCGAAATCGTTTTCAATTCAATTCATTTCGAAATCGTTTTCAATTCAATTCATTTCGAAATCGTTTTCAATTCAATTCATTTCGAAATCGTTTTCAATTCAATTCATTTCGAAATCGTTTTCAATTCAATTCATTTCGAAATTGTTTTCAATTCATTTCATTTCGATTTCGTTTTCAATTCAATTCATTTCGATTTTATTCGAATTCAAATTCACTTTCTATTCAATTCGAATCGAATTCATTTTCTATTCAATTCGAATCGAATTCATTTTCTATTCGATTCGAATTTACTTCAAATTGATTCAATAAAATTTCCATTTGAATTTTTAATCTAATTCAATTTGAATTTCTTTTCAAAATATTAAATTTTGAAATCACTTTTCAATATTCATTATAAAACGAATAAAATCGATATAAACATCGTTCGCGTCAAAATAACGCATCTCTAATCAACACGGCTTTATATTTCAATAATTCGTTATTCTATTCAACAAATGAATATTTGTTCTATTCAACACATGAATCTATATTTCTTTCAACACACGACTAATCTCAACACATGAGTACTGTCGACACATCACTATTTTTTTTATGTAAAATATTTTATAAAACTATGGTATCTATCGTTTGATTTTTAATTAGACTTCTACTGGGAAGTAGTTCTAATTTTAAATATGATAAAGATGTAAATTTTATTATATAAAATATTTCACTCAACACCTGAACATCGTCAACACATGACTATTTTTATATTCAACACATGAATTTTCTTTTATAATATTTCTTATTTTCCCTATTGGAATGAGGCCCAATCAATCACCATACAACGTTAATTATATGGATTCCATACAACACATGTATATAATAGCATTGATAAACAATCAACCATCATCCAAAGTGCACCACACTGTATAAGCATCAGATATAGATATCTAACGCTTATAACAGCCTGTCAATCAATCGATCGACATATTTAATCAATCAGGATGAGTGAACTTCAAATTTCATCCCAACACCCGTGTGGGGTTTCAAACAATCAAACACAGATTTTATTTGTGCAGTTGGGCGACGTGCAAAATTTATCGACCCAATCGATATCAGTCAAATCAGTGTATATAAACAAATCGGCCGATTTGTTTATAAATATTCATTTATCCATTTTCACGTTAAAAATTATATTTTTAACGATAAAACATTTTATTTTAACACCTGAATTTCTATTCAGTTCATTTATTCAATAAAATGATATTTTTATTTTTCTAACATATTTTAGAAAATTTCGGCGGCATAACGGCACGATACTAGAAACGGGACGAGGCCTAGCCTTATCCCCGGTCTAGTGAAGGCCCACGCCATTCACACATCAATCAATCCATTCCATTTCACCAAACAATTCAATTCAAATCAATAAACTAACCAACTACTCAACCAAACAATTTACAAACAAACCATCCATGGTCTGTGGATGACGGGTGTCGGGTGCGACTAAACACCGTCTGCATCCTAGTATATATATATAACTAGAAAAATTAAATTGAAAGGTGAGAAGCTCTCACCTAAAGCTATCCAATCATCTTGACTCTTCTTTGATTGAAATTTTCTTCGTTATCCCATCTTCGTCATCTTCGTTGCCCGTAGTTACTACATATATAAAAATCACACATTTTTATATTTTGATGTCTTTAAAATAAAAATCACATTTTTATTTATTCATTTTCAATTTAAAATCATATTTTTTTTATAATCACTCATATATTTAAAAATCGAATTTCTTTACTATGCTATTCAATATTAAAAATCTCGCCTTTTCTATTTTTAAAATCTAATCTTTTCTATTTTAAAAATATCGTCTTTTCGTCGATAAAGATTTTACCTTTTCTAAAATAAAGATTTCGCCTTTATAAAAATAAAGTTTTCTCCTTTCAAAAATAAAGTTTTCGCCTTTATAAAAATAAAGTTTTCTCCTTTCAAAAATAAAGTTTTCGCCTTTATAAAAATAAAGTTTTCTCCTTTCAAAAATAAAGTTTTCGCCTTTATAAAAATAAAGTTTTCGCCTTTATAAAAATAAAGTTTTCTCCTTTCATCACTATAGATTTCATCATTATAAAAATTACCACTTTATCTCAACATATATAAAGTAAAAATCATATTTTTATTTCGCTACATATACAAAGATGATATTTTTATATTCTCTATCCCATAAAGATTATATTTTTAATACTTTAAAAATATAAAAATCATATTTTTAATATTTCTATATAGCAAAGATTATATTTTTAATACTTTAAAAATATAAATATCATATTTTTACTTCGCTGTTCAATATATAAAAATCACATGATATATTTTTTTAAAACATTCCCATATATTTTCAAAACCTTGTGATATATACATATTCAAAACTTTGTGATATAGATATATTTTCAACAATGCTAATTTTTATTTTTGCAAGTTCAAATCTTTTTTCTTTTTAAAGTTTAAATCTTTTTCTATTTAAAATCAAAAAAAAAAAAATCAGTTTAAAAAATCCTAAAAAAAACCAGTTTAAAAAAAATCCACTATTTTTATAAAATAAAAATAAAATAAATAAATAAAAAAAACTTACACGGGGGGGCTACGGGTTTTTTTTTAAGGGGAAGGGTTATATTTTTTTTTTTCTATTTCTAAACTGAGAATAAGGGGAAGGGATCGCGATAGGAAGGGGGCGTGCGATCTTTGGCCAGAGGAGGGGAGCGGGCTGCGGTGGTCAGCGCCACCTTGGGTGGGCGCGACGGTGGGAGTCTGATGCGAGGCGGTGGCTAGGGTTTGGTGGCGTGCCGATTTGGGTGCGAGGGGATGCGGTCTTCGCGAGGAGGGGAAGAGAGGAGAACGGAGGACGAGGAGGAGAGGGGGGCGACGCCCATGGGGAGGAGGCCGAGGCGCCAGCGGTGGCTCGAGCTGCTCCCTCCATCGCGGTTTTTTTTTTTAATTTAATTATTTAATTCAATTTAAAGTTGACTTTCCGTTTTAACTCGAAATCAAGCCCACCGACTTTCGCCCCTAGCTAATTACCCCCATTCCGAACACAATGGGATATGTATCGCAAGCTGATTCGACTGTTTGAATCAGTTTCCAATAAATTTACATTTAAATCACTGTATTGAATTTTAAACGTACATTTCAAATTACTGGGGCCACATACTAACTAGAAAAATTCCAGAAAAATATTTTCTAGCTTCGTATTGACAATACGGTCCTAACAAAACTAGCTTCGTCGAATTCTGAGACTGTATGAAAAATGGTCAATTTCCAGTCGATTAAAATCAACTAAAATGGTCAAAACACGTTTTCCTTTGCCACGCTCACATATTGATTCAAAAAATTATGAAATTTGAAACCTAGCAATAATTGGACATCACGGACCCAACAAAAGTGGTTTCGTCGAAATCCGAGGTCATTTGCAAAATGTCCATTTTTAAGGGCCTGAATTCCATAGCGACTATTCAGAATTTTCAACTGGACATATCTTTTGATTCTCGCTACGAAATTTTGATTTGTCGGATTCAGTAGAAAGATATCACCAATTAGATCCTAATGTTTTTGGTTTCACTAAAATCCAGATTGTTTTGCACCCGGTACATTCAATTGAAATTTGAAATCGAATTATCGAACTACCGTGCCATTTTCAATTCTATTTATAATTATTTATAAATATTTATATTCTAACGACGACGCGTATAATATATACGTCGAATTATATTCAAAATAAATTTCTCGTCGTTTTTATTTAAAATAATTCATTTTAAATATTCAAAATTCGCCAAAATTGCCAAAATAAAAATTTCAAACTGGCTCGCATTTTCGGGTTATTACACTTATATCTCTAGTTTAGTCAATAATCGTAATAGCTCCTAAAGTATAAATTAACCCGAACAAGATCATTGTTATGTTCGAGCATTTGTGTCTCATTTCTATCAAAGGTTAGGTAATAACGAAAAGAAGAAATGGTATTATGGTAAATTTAAGTTATTTACAATAGTTTGTAAAAATTGTAAAGCTAATATTATGTCATACGAAATCAAAATCAGATAAATTGAAGTCTGTTGAATTGGTATGGACGAAGAATAAGCTATGGAATAAATTGGAAGTTATTTGGTGGAAGTTGGATTTTTCGGTTAAATTGAACATCAGTTAATTTAATCGAAAAACATGTTGCTAGTTCGACAGAAAAATCCTGGTGAGTAAATCTCACCTTTTATTTAGCATTTTTTTATATAGTTAAAAATAATTGTTATGCTTGTTTGAATGTTGTCTGATTTTTTTAATATATATATATACATAGTTATTTAGGATTGGTTGAATATTATATATATATATATATATTGGGTTGATGATTGGTTGGATTCCCGCAGTTTCATTAGCGGATGCCCGCGGTACCATAGCGGATGATTACCCTATACGCCCCATGCTATGATTAGTGGATGACCTTCTATACCGCGATATCCTGCCTCGAAGCAGGATGGGTATTATTTATGTGCTAACGTCTGTGGATGCAGGAAAATAGGTTGGAGGAATCCAACTGGATTCCTCAAAAATATATTATTTGTTTGTTGTTTCTTTGATTTCATATATATTCATATATTATGTGTTAAAAATCAAATGATTGTAAATTGGTTGATTTGATTGTTTAAAATATCCCTGGGGCTTGAATATTGACTCATAAAAATATCGAAAAAGATATTTGAGATTTAAAAAGGGAATTCTATTTTTATAAATAGAATTTGAATTTTAAATAAAACTATAGAAAATATTAACTTGTTTGAATGTATATAAAACAAGTATGGAATTTATAAACTTTGTTTATAAATGAAAAGATGGGATTTGAATAGAATTTATAAACTTTGTTTATAAATGAAAATATGGGATTTGAATTGAATTTATAAACGTTGTTTATAAATGGAAAGGTGGGATTTGAATTGAAGTTTTAAACGTTGTTTATAAAAAAATGCCGAGAATTCAAATGGACTTTGAATATAAGGAATTGAAATAGAATTTGAATAAAAGAATTCAAATGGAGTTTAACTATAGAATTTGAATATAGTATTTCAAATGGAATTTGAATATAGAAATTCAAATGAGATAGAAGATAATAGATTTGGATAAATAGAAGTGGAATAGACTAAGAAGTTAATTAACAGATTTAATTAACAAATTTAGTTATAACGATTGGTATAGTTAAAATAGATTGGACAGGTATAGACATACAGGAGACATGTATGGAATAAAGTATAGAAGTGAAATAAATAGAATGCCCGACAAAAAGGTACGTATTTAATTCACATATGAGATTTTATGCGCCGTATCGGCTAGCCGCTTGGCTTTTTCTTTTTCTTTTTGAGATGAGAAGGACCAGGAAAGCTATTTGAAATTTCCCGATGCTCCCGGTACAAAGGAGGTTATGGCGAATTTTTCCGGGAATTTATGGAGTTAGAATATTTTTAAGATAATTTGATAGTTAGAAATCAACGTATCGATATATAGAAGTCGATAAGGGAATGAACTTAGAAATAGAGCAGTATAATCAAAAAGGATGACTAGGAATAAAATCTCGAAATAATAGAAGAGAAAGTTTATGTGTGTTTAAAAGTGAATCAGTAGTTGTATGGTATTGATTATTCGAGTAAGTAGTTTTATCTGTTTTGACGTTATAAATGTTATTCAGTCAAGGTTTGAGAGGTAGTTATACCCCAACTTGATTGATTTCATTATTAGCAAATAAATAGTAAGATTCTAGGCTCGAAGATCAATGTTGGATAAAAGTTAGTTGAATACAGTATTTGGGTTGTCGTAACGATGTTTTACACAACACCTGTTTTGACCCAAATAAGTGTAAGTATAGGAATAAACGAGATTGGAAAAGAGATAAGTAATTGGAATATTTTCCAATTATAACTATCATATATTTTCTAAAGTTTAGAAAATAAAGGAAGGCGATATTCAGAAATGTTTTCCAAATAACGTAAAAGGCCAATATGGTTATTGAAAATATTTGGTTAACAAATATTGATAAGAAATAGAGAAGAGATTTAATTAATTGAATATTAATTAAAGGTTCAGTGATTGTTGGATGTTTGGATGAACACTTGTTTTATTCGATAGTTAAATCATCGACTATCGAAACACTTTTTTTTATTCGATAGTTAAATCACAGACTATCGAAGTTTTGACCATCGTTGTCAATATGGAGAGACCGGTTGGATTATTATCCGAAGAACCACTCCGTATTGGCAGTAGCGTGCGAATCAGATTATATAAAGATAATCGAAGACGGAGTAGAGTGCAAGGACTTTTTCTATTTATAGAAATTGTACCTTCAGTTCATCCTGTTCCTGGGTGACTTGTATGGATGAATGTCTGACAGAGTATTTCCGAAAGGTCATGTACATTGATTTCTTCAACCGTGCCAAGAGTGGAAGCGGAGAAGGAAACTTCTTTTAGCTAACACGTAATGTACTGTTGAGGACGTCAATCGGTGATTTGATGGATTTGACGATGTGGCATTCGAAGTGAATCTGGTGTGATGATAAAGCATAGCTTCTAGCCTCATCAACCGGTAAATGAGAGCAATCGGGCAGGCAGCATGGCTATGTAGGTCGCACCTATTAGGGTGTAAAATCGCCTGATCTAGAGTTTCATTTATTTCAAACAAATCTATTGTCAATGTTGTCCCATTCGGGAAATGGTTGCTGATCCCAACCGTTGGTGATATACATTCGATACACTCAAGCGAAATGAGTGGTCGGTCATGTATGGCTGAGTTGCAAGATGTTCTTGTTGAACTCGGTGTATTCTACTCTAGAGATATACCAGCGGAAGGTGATTCCATACCTTGTCATAGTTGGAAATCAAATACCCAATACGTGCTTACGGTTTATGATTATATATTATTATGTGGAACGTGAGATGCAAACGTTCCACTAGATTGTTATTTACTTGATTTAGACATTATTATAATATCAAAAGAGTTTTGATATAAAGATTATTATTCCTTTCGAAGGGATTTTGAAAGTTAAATCAAGTGTTTGGATTCTCATAAGGGAAAAACCCGTTCCGTGTTATACGGCGTGGTCTTATGAGATATCATTTAGTTTTCTAAAACTGTTTTAAACTGTTTACTCATACCAGTCCCATGACTGACCCGAAGTTTATTTTGTTTTGTTCTACCAAAACTATTGGGTGCCTAAATTTGTATGGGCAGTCAAGTATTTCAGGATTTTCAGATATATCTAAAGGAGCTTGGAGCAGGAGGCTTCAGCGTTATCCAGTTATAGTTGTTCCGTTGTGTTGTAAGTGTTGTACTCTCATAAGTGTATGTTATACAGTGAAGATTTTGTATTTCAAAGATATGATATATTATATTTTGTTCCGCTGCGATGTGAGATTCTGTGTTGTTATTTCTGTTCTTCTTCTACCTCTTTCTTCTAAAAAAAAAATGTTTCATATTTTCGTGATATTTGGGTTGGACGTATGATGTATATAGTCAACTCTGATGTTACGGAAATCTGGGTCGTTACAATATGGGTAAAAATTCTATTTTTACATCGCTACTATATAGATAAAAATTCTATTTTTACATCGCACTATATAGATAAAATTTATATTTTTACATCGCTACTATATAGATAAAAATTCTATTTTTACACGCTATTCTTTATAAAAAGATTTCGCCTTTTCAAATATTAAGATCTCGCGTTTTCTATGAACAAAATCGTATTTTGACTAGCATAAAAAACATATGCTTTCGTTATTAAAAATTAAATCTTTCTCCCTATTAAAAATTAAAACTTTATAGGAATAATAGAAGCTATAACGCAAAGAAAATAAAAGAGAAAAAAGAAGAAGAAAATGCACCAATGTCTTTATAACCAATCGGAGAAGGAGGGGGTTTTGGGGTGTTGCGCAGGGGGAGGGGGTCCTGCACTATCGGAGGCGGTTGGGGATTTGTGCGTCGGCTAGGGTTTCTAGGCTGGAGTGGTGCGGTCCGTGGAAGAATGGAGGGAAGGAGAAGAAGAGGAGGACAGAGAAAAGGGGGTCGGGGGAGAGGAAGGAGTGGCGGCGGATGGAGGAGTTGCGGTGGAGGCAGCATCGCCCCTAGCGACGGCGAGGCGACAAGGTTTCGTCGTCGTTTTTTTTTCTTTTCCTTTCGTCTGATTGAAAATAATTGAGGGGGGGCCAACGGGTTTTAAGGGGAAGGGGAGAGAATATTTTTTTATTAATTTATTTTCAAAAAGTTGACTTTTTCAAACGACCTCCAAACAAGGCCCACCGCCTGTCGTCCCTAGCGTTTTACCCCTATTCCGAACACAATGGGATATGTATCGTAAGCTGATTCGACTGTTTCGATCAGTTTTCGTGAAATTTACATTTAAATCACTATATTGGATTTTAAACGTACATTTCATTTTACCGAGGTCACATGCTAACTAGAAAAATTCCAAAAAAATATTTTCTAGCTTCGTATTGATGATACGGTCCTAACAAAACTAGTTTCGTCGAATTCTGAGACCGTTGGAAAAATGGCCATCTTCCAGTCGATTAAAATCAACTAAAACTGGTCAAACGCGTTTTCCTTTGCCACGCTCACATATTGATTCGAAAAATTATGAAATTTGGAATCTAGCAATAATTTTACATCATGGACCCAACAAAAGTGGTTTTGTTGAAATCCGAGGTCATTTGCAAAATTTACATTTTTAAGAGCCTGAATTCCATAGCGACTATTCAGAATTTTCAACTGGACGTATCTTTTGATTCCCGCTATGAAATTTCAATTTTTCGGATTCGTTGGAAAAATATTCCCAATTAGATCCTAATGTATTTGGTTTCACTAAAATCCGGATTGTTTTGCACCCGGTACATTCAATTGAAGTTTGAAATCGAATTATCGAACTACCGCATTTTCGGGTTGGTACACATTCTTTTTAGCTTGTTAATGGAAATAAAATAATCATTTGTTGAATTATATTTCTGTACATTGAAAATGACATAACATGTTAATGAAAATAAAATAATCATTTGTTGAATTATATATCTGTACATTAAAAATGTTATTCTTTTTAACATGTTAATGAAAACAAAATAATCATTTGTTGAATTATATTTCTATACATTAAAAATGTCACTTTTTAACATGTTAATGAAAATAAAATAATCATTTGTTGAATTATATTTCTGTGCATTAAAAATGTCATTCTTTTTAACATGTTAATGAAAATAAAATAATCATTAACTTTCAACCATTAACTTCAAATTGATGTAACGGGAGATCCAACCGTCGGATTCTCCTAGAAGCAAAACCATTGGGTTCGTATCGAAAAGAGCTTTACAATGATTATAAGAGATTTGAAATCTAAGGATTGGATTTGGAATTATGTCCAAATCAAATTTGGAAAAGGTCGCTATGGATGCAGTTTGGTGGCTGTTATTAGAAACCAACTGTAAATACCTTAATAAAATTATTAAAAATATGGAAAAATTATGTAAATCATACTTAATGATTTAGAAAGATTTTGGATGAAAAATTCCATATTTGAAAAGGTAAATATATATTTTTATCAAAATGAACTAGTTATTAACTAGAATAAATCTTTAATTAAGATTTAATGAAGTTTTCCAATTAATTAATATTTATTCAGAATTAAATAAAATAAATTGGATTTTGGGTTTGTCATGAATGGTGTCTTAAATAACACTGTTCTTAAACCTTGTGTGAAAAGAATAAATCTTTTAGTTAATATTTAGAGAATTTACAAATTAATTATTGATTAATTAGAATTGAAATGAAAGTTGATTGTGGGTTTATTGTGAACTATGTTTTAAACGACATTTGATCTTTAATCCCAATTAATAGTGAGAACATAATCTCGAATTTATAAATCTTTTATTAAGATTTAAGTGGAATTTATAAATCATTTATTAAGGTATAAATGGAAATTTTCCAAAATAAAGTTTTCCAATTCAATAGAATAAATTGGAATTGAAGGGAATTCGATTTAATAATAATCAAGATGAGCTTCTGTAAAAGAAAACCGTTACTATATGTAAAATTTAAAAGGCTTTATCGCTATTCCATTTGTATTATTAGTCTAATACGGAAATTTATAACGATTATATATTGATCAGTTTTCCGTGTAGATTCCATTTTTATGGAAAATGATTTGGGTATATCGTGAAATGTGTTTTAAAGGACACTGGTTCTTTAACCCAAGTAAAAATAGGATTTATTTCCTAAAATTTGGATAACCATCAAGTAAGGATTTTTGAGATTAAAACTGAACAAGAGTTTTAAATGAATTTTTAATTAGATTAAAATGAGAATGGGATAAATGGGTTGGGATGTGAAAAATATAAATGAATGATTACTTCGGTAAGGTTCGCTAATCCCAACTAGCTTTACAAACCTTTATTTGGTTTTAAATTGATAAAGGATAAAATCAAATCTTTTGAATGGATATACGAATGAAGATTAAAGAATAAATTTGAAAGAATTTATCTTTGATAAAATTAATGGGAATCTTTCCTTAAAAATGTGAATATTTTATTAAAAAAATATTTTGAATTAGAATGAGGCGTATGATGTGTTTTTATAGCACTTGATTATAAAATACGCGAATTATTCGTAAAGACTGGGTTTAACCCATTTTGAATAATTAATACGACGACCAAGAGTCGATGATGAAGACCGTAGTTGAAGACCAGAGTTCTTCACATCGTTTAGATGATTACTGATGTCTTGATTGGGTCGTAAACCCAAGACAAGGTAATAAGTAGTGATCGTCAAAACTTACTTGGAGATCGACGGATATGCGAGGACCTCTCTCCTGTATTGGACATACGGGACGAGGAATAAGGTACCTCAGGTTCCGTTCAAACCCATAACGGACTTGTAAATGGATGTTATGTCTGACGTTGTATTCCTTTATGTTGTATTCGTTGATCGTTGCTAAATATATATCTATTTGGTGGCGGAGAATTTTTTTTCTCTTGCTTAGCGCCCATCTCCAACACGTACGAGCTTAGAGGTTATATTGGCAAAAATCAATGGTATGGTATGGATTGACAATGTGGCTTTGCTAAGATGCAAATGATCAAGGCTTTGTTGAAAAGAAGAGTCTTGTGGATGATGATCAAAGCACAGCTTTAGTTAGCACAGCTTTGTGTATAGCGATACTTCGCGAGCCTCACACCCCAGTATGGACTAGAAACGGGAGAGGACTGTAGGGAGAACATGCGTTTCCTTTGAGCTAGGAGTGGTGTTATGGTATGGAGCCCAGACATTTTACTTATGTGGATGATGGAACGAAGCGCCTCGGATATCGAGTCCCTAGTGGCTTAGATTTACGTCCCGTAGGGCGGGGAAACGTATTATTTAGGCATAACTAATCCACTAAAGTATTTGTAGACCAGCCCTGAAGAACCAAGGGTCACTCGAGCTCTAATCCTGAGGCACGCGCTAGAGTGTCTCGAATCCAGTAAGGACGATCCCTTTCCTTGGTTCATAGATGGAAATCCAACTTCCAATACGACATCATGCAGTTTTGATTGTAGAGCTAGTATGGCGACATGATATATGGCACCCATGCCGTCTATGATTGATACATTTATATTTGAAGTTGTTTTTGACACTATACACTTATAGTAATATTAATAATAAAAGATGAAATTTCGCGTATCAAGCATGTTTGGCTATTATAAGGGAGAATTCTATCCTCCGGCTTGCGTTGCATTGTGTGTTGGGACCTGAGTCTTATAATAGCTTCATTTTTCCAAAAAGCATTGCGTTGTCTTATTTTAAACTAAGATTCATGTGGAGGAAACCCGTTTCGTGTTATATGGCGTGGTCCTGTGATTTACCAAATTTAAAATCAAGCTAATAATTGTTTTAGTTCTCACACATATCCCATGACCGACCTGGAGTTTATTGTTTTAACCTAAACTGTAGGTGCCCCTATTTTCCACACAGGCTGCTAGTAGTTTTGGTTTTGCAAATATTATATTCATCGGATCTTGGTTTATAGCTGTAGCGATATTCGGAAAGCTCTGTACCCGTGTATTTCTTTAAATTGTATTTTGTATTATTTTTCCGCTGCTATTTAAATTGTAATTTAAATCTCTGATATTGTATTTCTAGTGTGTAATATTTATTCATACTCTGTTATATTCTTGTACTCTAATGTAAATTATTGTAACAAGCAATGAAATGTTCTTTTGTTTGTCTTCTAATTTGTCGTGTTCTCATTTCAATCCGTACTTTCCTTTACGGGAAAATTTGGGTCATTTCAATAGCTCATAATCAATTGTACATTTTATGTAGCACAAAATACTTTTAGCTTCCATGAAATGATCTTGCTTTGGCTTCTCTATGTACCTACTAACCAATCCAACTGAGTACATAATATCGGGACGAGTGAAAGTTAGATACCTTAAACTTCCAACAAAACTTTTGAACAACGACATATTTACCAACTCTATGGTTGAATCAATTCTCAGCTTTATGTTGCATCTACTATGTGCACACTAGTTTGCCTTTTTCTATTCTGAATTTGCTTAAAGTCTACTCTGCATATTTTTCTATGACATAAAAATCCCATCTTTATTTTGTTTGACTTTGACTCCAAGAAAGTATGACATTTTACCAATATATGTCATCTCAAATTTGTTACTCATAACTTTCTGAAAATCACCAAACATACCAGGGTTGTTCCTAGTGAAGATAATGTCATCCATGTACAAGCACACGATCATAATAACTCCCCCAGAATTTGTTTTTGTGTAGAGTGCAGGCTTGTATAGACTCTTGAAAAAACCATTTTTCTGAAAGTATTCATCAACCCATGTGTTCCTTGCTCGAGGATCTTGCTTCAAACCATATAAGGCTTTCTTCAGTTTGTAGACTTTATTTTTCTGGCCTTTCTGAACATATCCAGGATGTTGCTCAATGTAGACTTCTTCTTCACGATAGCTATTCAAGAACGCTGACTATACATCCATCTGATAAATCTTCCACTGATTCTGTGCTGCTAGTGCTGCTATAAATCTTATGGTATCAACTCTTGCAACTGGAGCAAATAGCTAATCATAATCAATTCTGTATCTTTGTTTGTAGTCTTTATCCATTAGCCTTGCCTAGTACTTTTCCACTTCTCTATCTTGATTGGTCTTTATCTTGTAGACCCACTTGACACCAATTGCTTTTTGTCCTTTCGGGAGATACGTGAGCTCCCAAGTGTCATTCTTCTTTATTGCACCAAGTTCTTCATCCATGGATTTGCTCCATTTGCTTTCTTCACTAGCTTCCTCAAATGTCGTTGGATCACATTCAGCCATTAAACAAAATAATGAATAATCAAATGTTGTTTGTACCGGAATTGTTGCCTCATAGATATTATCCAGACTCTGCATTCTTCTTGGTACTCCTTCTGAAATATTGCTGCTTCTTTAGCTTGATAGCACCAAAGTAGTATTTTGTTAATTAGAGCTTTCTGGAGGATTCTGATCATCATTTCCATCACCGACTGTATTGGAGTCATCATCATCATTATCATCATCATTAAAGAATAGTCCTGCAACTTTTCATTCTTCCGCGCTTCATCCCCACTTATCTGATTCATCAAATTCAACATCTCGAGAAATGATTAATTTCTTTGTGAGTGGATTATAAAGTCGGTAGGTCTTGCTTCTTTTGTCATATCCGGTTAAAATACATTTCTCTCCTTTATCATCTAGTTTCTTTCTTTTCTAATCAGGAATATGTGCATATACAACCCATCCAAAAATTCGGAGATGTCCAATTTATTGTTTACTACCACTCCATGCTTCATTTGGAGTTCTGTTTCGGTCACTTTTTATTGGACAACGATTCAAAAAATAAACAGCGCATAGTACAGCTTGAGCCCAAAAACTTCTTGGCATGTGCTTCCCTTCACCATACTTCTTGCCATGTCAAGAATAGTACAATTCTTTCTTTCATCAATGCCATTTGTTTTGGAGTATATGTTGCAGTCAACTGGTGATCGATTCAATGCGTTCTGCAAAATTGTTTAAACAAGTTTGAAGTATACTCGCCTCCTCTATTTGATATGAGTATCTTCACATAATTTCCACTTTGCTTTTCTACCATTGCTTTGAACTTCTTAAATTTATCAAGAGCCTCTTCTTTTCCTTTCAGGATATATACCCAACTTTTTCTACTAAAATCATCAATAAATGTTAGGTAATACTTGCTTTCGCCAAGTGATGTAATATTAAATGGACCAGCTATCTTAGTGTGAACAATCTCTAGTGGCGTTCTTGCTCTCCATGATTTTCCAACAGGAAAACTTTATCTGTGTTTCTTTCCTCTGATGTAAACATCACATAGTTGATTTGGTTCATTGATTTCTAGCAAACCATCCACCATCTTTTTCTTTAACAACAATTTTAAGCCATTAAATCAAAGATGTCCAATCTCAGATGCCATATCCATGAATCATTTTTAATAACTGAATTCAAGCATTTTTCCACTTTCATCTGCATATCAAGTGTGAATAGACATTTCTTTGATATCTCCACATTGGCAATCAACTCTTGAACCTGATTCCTGATAATGAGAGAATTGTCCTGCATCTATATATTATATCCTTTCTCCACCAATTGACCAATCCTGATGATATTACTTTTCAAAGGAGGTATATAATATACATCATTTATATACTTCTTATCACCATTCTTTAACACAATCATGATGGTACCTTTACCTTTGATCGTAATATATGGTAAGTCATCAAAAGTAACTTCTCCATTGACATTATTGTCTGTCTCTGTAAATAATTCCTTATGTCCCCACATGTGATTGCTGGCGCCTTTGAGTCAAGATACCACGTATTTTTCTTGCCGTCGTCATCTCCTTTGTATGTGAAAAACATAGTAACTCCTACTTCTTTGATTCTTTTGCAGCTGCAAAATGACTTCTTTCTTCCACTTTTGGAGATCTACACTAGTAACTGAAGTGACCATATTTATTGTAATTATAACATTGAAAATGAGACTTGTCACCTCATTGTTGAAATATGCCTCTTCTTCGGTCTCTGAAATTTTAACCACGACAAGATTGCTGATAGCTTTCGTTGTTCTAGCCTCTGTTAAAAGGTTGCCTTCCACGTCCACGTCACTTCAATAGCCACCTCTATAGCAACCTCTTCTACGAACATAACTGCTACTGTTTGAACATAAAAATACTATTTTCTTTTCTTACAAATAGGCTACAACCTTTTCTCTTTATCACTCTCGAGCTTTAGCTTTCTTTCTTTTTCTCTCTTGTTGTTTTGTTTTACACTACGTATTTAGCACACATAGAAGCTGCATATATATAGGCCATACATTCAAGTTGATTGACATCATTGCTTACATCATTTTCCACTTCTTTCATTAATGTAGCTACCTTATTTTAAGGCTTTGAACATGGACTAGCCACCCCTTTCGAATTCATATTCACTTAGTCCAAGTTGTACACCACAAACGTTTTCTGCATGCATGCATTCTTCATAAATAATATAAGATATTTTGTCTACCTTATTTCTAGGATGTCTTTGGGAGTTTGAAAATTTTATCACTCCTCCTCAAACTCGAATTACCATTCCGAGCTTCTTTTTTATTTTATGAAATATCTGCGGTTTCAATGGCTTCATAAAGATATCTTCTAAATTTTCTTTGGTCCTGTAATGTACTAGCCCCACAATTTTATCGTTCACATGTCCTCGAATAAAATGGTAATTTATATTAATGTGCTTGCTTCGAATATATGACACTGGATTCTTTGCGAGAGAAATAGCGGATTTGTTATCCATGTAAATAATAACTAGATCATCATTTACAAGATTTAACTCTTCCAATATGTAGCCTAGCTACACAGCTAGACATATTGTTGCTGCAGCTACAATATACTCCACTTCACATGTTGAGAGAGCAACTGTTTGTTGCTTCCTTGATGACCACGAAAATAGCGCTGAACTGATATGAAAAACATACCTGAAGTGCTTTTCCTATCATCCAAATCACAACCATAATCACTGTTTGGGTAGCCAGCTAATTTTGAATTTTGTGAATGTGTGTAAATAGCCTATGATCAAGTGTACCTTTTATGTAGTGCAAAATTCTTTTAACTTCCATGAAATGATCTTGCTTTGGCTTCTCCATGTATCTACTAACCAATCCAACTGCATACATAATATCGGGACGAGTGAAATTTAGATACCTTAAACTTCCAACAAAACTTTTAAACAACGTTGATTTACCAACTCTCTGGTTGAATCAATTCTTAACTTTATGCTTGCATCTGCCGGTATGCTCACTAGTTTGTATTTTTTTCATTCTTAATTTGCTTAAAATATGCTATGCATATTTTTTCTATGATATAAAAATCCCATCTTTGTTTTACTTATCTTCGAATCCAAGAAAGTACGACATTTTAGGAATATCTGTCTTCTCAAATTCGTTAGTCATAACTTTTTTAATATCATCAAATATACCAGGATTGTTTACAGTGAAGCTCATGTCATCCACATACAAGCACACGATCATAATATCTTCCCTTTAATTTGTTTTTGGGTAGAGTACATGTTCGTATGGACTCTTGACAAAACCACTTTTTCTGAAAGTATCCATCAACCTATGTGTTCCATGTTTGTGGAGATTGCTTCAAACCATATAAGACTTCCTTCAGTTTGTAAACTTTGTTTTCCTGGCCTTTCTGAAAATATCTAGTAGGTTGCTCGACGTAGACTTCTTCTTCGAGACAGTCATTCAAGAACGTTGACTTTACATCCATTTGATAAATCTTCCACTGATTCTGTGCTGCAAGTGCTGTTAGAAGTCTTATGGTATCAACTCGTGCAGCTAGAGCAAATACCTCATCATAATCAATTCTATATTTCTGTTTCTAGCTTTAGCCACTAGCCTTGCCTTGTACTTTTCCACTTCTCCATCTTGACTGGTCTTTATTCGACCCACTTGATACCAATTGCTTTGTGTTCATGAACTTGTATAATCAAAGGTTGTTTGTTCCAGACTTGTTGCCTCATAGATATTATCCAGACTCCGCATTCTTCTTGGTACTCCCTCTAAACAATTGCTGCTTCTTGAACTTGAGAGCATCCAAGGAGGAGTTTATTGATTAGGGCTTTCTGGAGGATTCTGATCATCATTTCTATCACCTTTTGTATCAGAGTCATCATCGTCATTATCATCATCATTAAAGAATAGATCTGCAACTTTTCTTTCTTTCGTGCTCTATCTCCAGTAATCAGATTCATCAAATTAGACAACTCGAGAAATGATTAATTTCTTTGTGAGTGGATTATAAAGTCTGTAGGCCTTGCTTCTTTTGACGTATCTGGTTAAAGTACATTTATCTCCTTTGTCATCCAACTTCTTTCTTTTCTGATCGGGAACATGGTGTAGCTAACATTAGGAATTTTTTGCTTCCTCTCGTTTTCGTTTTCTATATTAAAGAAGGATGATTCTTTGGATTTTGATGGATTTGCTGACTTTATCTTTTATTTTGCGGTACGTTAAACCTTCACTTATATCGTTGGTTGAATATGTATGTGGCGCTTTAGAAAAAGCAGTATAAGATATTTTTGTAATTTAGCTAGCATTACCTTCCCTCTTTTTTCAATTATATATTAAAGCGGGATGATTCTTTGGATTTTGATGGATTTTGTAATAACGCAAATTTTTATATAATTAATTTATGGATTAATTAATTAAGGAAGAAAATTCAAAAGTGCGCAACAAAATGTAGAAAAGCATTAATGTAAAGAAATGCATGTGACAAATTAAAGGTAAGAAGATTAACATATTAGTACGTGCGTTAAATAAGGAGATCTAACGCAATAATGCATACGGTAAAAGTAATAAATAAATAGATGCATATATGTACATATATGCAATTATGTTATAAAGATACAAATTTAAAGTTGTGTGAGTACAGAAGGAATCAATACATGCAATAAATTGATTGCAACAAAAGAAAGAAAAACATTGATTCCTAGATATGATTAATATGACATTGATTAGAAAACAAGTAATTTTTCAATTATGTTCGATTGATTGTCATTTATGTTTATTTGATGATAATTTAGGAAACCATGCAATTAATCTTAATTTGTATGAATAATTATGCTAATTTTTCACTTATGTCAATTAACATTAAAAAGAATATGATAATTTGTCACTTATGTTAATCGACAATGATAAAAAAAAGGAGCACATGAAGAATAAAAAGATTCGCAAACTAATGCGTGTATTAAAAATAAAAATAATAATAATAAAAATATGTATAGAATATATATATATATATATATATATGACGTGTACGCATCATGTGGTGCACGTGGTGCATTTTTGTTGGTCAAGGATTGTTTTTTTGAACGTGGCCTTCTCTGATTGGTCTGGTGACGAATTCTGAGGTATTAGAGCTTATGCGTCGTGCTGTGATTGGCTGAGTGACATTTCTCTTTGGTTTGGATGGCTCTGATTACTCCTAGACTGATATAAAGGCTAGAATTAATCCTATAGTCTTATATAATCACATCATACTTAAACCCTAAATCAAAACAAAAATCATTCTCAAGCCGCCATGCTGCTGCAACATAGACCGAGCAAGCTTCTCTTATTCAACGAATTAAAACTTAGGATGGTGGAAAAAGGATTCTACGCTTAATCTATTCTCTTCTTTAATCCGTTCATATTGAGTACAACTCCTTTAACAAGATAATTGTTGAACGTAATTGTGATGGATTTATAAGTTGGACTATATGAATATGACTAATTACATATACTTGATTAAGTCCACTTTATGATGTTAATTCATGTGTCTAATTGTGTATTCTCGATTAGATTCATTTTATAATGTTGTTGTATGCAAGTTTGTATGCAAATCATATGCAAGTTAATATGTAAATCATGTGATATTAGTCTACATGTCTAATTACATATGCAAGTTTGTATGCAAATCATAAACAAGTTTATGTGAAAATCATATTCATACATGCAAGTTCCTATTTATATGTTTAGATCTATGCAAGTCATATTTTATATGATTAGATCCATGCCAGTTTATATGTTTATGCAAATTCATATTTTTAATGTCTATTGCTTATGCAAGTCATTGATTATGCAAATTTATGTCAATGTAAATTATGATCATGCAAGTTTATGATCCATGCTTGCCTATTTTCATATGTTAATTTAGATCTAATTTGTTATGCAAGTCCATATGTTAATTTAGATCTAATTTGTTATGCGAGTCCATATGTTAATTTAGATCTAATTTGTTATGCAGGTCCATATGTTAATTTTCTATGCAAGTTCATATGTTAATTTAGATCTAATTTGTTATCCAAGATAATAAATGGGATCTTTGTTATATTCTAGTTATGTTCATAATTGGATCTAGATTGTTTTATGCTAGTTTGGATGTTATATGCTTCTTTCTTTCCCTTTTTCGTATGAGTTAAGCTAATTGCGAGCGTAACGTATTATATGAATCATACGAATGATCGACGGTTGGGAAACATTAAATATTGGACACTATGTAATTGGCATAAAATGGGTTGTAATCATATAATTAATTTTGGGCATATCTAATAGATGTGGCATAACTTGAATTGACCACACTTATGGATAATTTACATATAACTCTAGACTTGGAAGTAAACGGTAAATATGTAAATTGATTAAAAGATGAACATGCATAACCCGAGGTTAGATTGAGTTGCGGTGTAAGACTGCCCGGAACCGCCCGGCACATCCAGCGACCGCAACAACACAGATCTATTGTGGGAGGTTAGCGCATTAAGCCCAAAACCCAAGGTTAGAATGAGTTTGTGGTAGAAGTCTGCCCAGAACAGCCCGACACATCCAGCAATCGCAAACAACAGTTCTAATGTGAGAGGTTAGTGCATTGATAAATTAAGTAATGCTAATGAACAAACATGCTTAGAGCGGAAGGGTTAAGTAACATTTGAATAGGCGGCACTAACCAATACAACATGTTAATTAGACAAGTGGGTGGGTTAAGTAAATTGAGAACACTTAACCAATACAACATGTTAATTAGACAAGTGAGTGGGGTTAAGCAAATTGAGAACACTTAGCCAATACAACATGTTAATTAGACAAGTGCGTCGGGTTAAGTAATTTTAAAACACTTAACAAATATAACATGATGAATGAACAAGGTTAAGTTAATAAGAAATACCTAACCAATACAACACGATGTGTGGGTGGGTTAAGTTAACATGAATGGATAGCACTTAACCAATATTTCATTAACAAAGTGGATAAGGTTAAGGGAAGCATAACCAATAATATATATTGACTTGGTAAGTAAGAGGGTTAAGTAAACCTTGGGTAGGTGGGTAATATTAGTGTATATAGGCCCACAAACTTAACCGTTAAATAAGCATGTTTGAATCAGTGGGAGGGTTAAGTACATCTCGTGTACGTGGGTAATATTTGCATATATAGGCCCACAAACTTAACCAGTTGAAAACCCTAGTAATGGGGGCCCATTTCAACAGTAACCTACATAGATGTATCATCGTATTCTGAACTAGGCAGGGTGGGGCACGATTACTGGGCTGATTATATGCGGTCAAAATAGCGGCGGATGGTGCGGCAGTGTTGGTTCCAGCGGAGTATGGGCGTGCACATGCTCCGAAGTGGAAAAAGAAAGCATTGTGCATCAGTAGTATACACTGTGCATCTTGAATTGTGTCGGGTTGCCATCATAGGGATTGATACACCCTATGGTGGGACCAGCACAGGTACCTACATACAAGCGGGGCCGAATGACACAAGTAAACAAGCGAGGCCGAATGACACAAGTAATAAATACATGCGAGTTAGGGAGCTGATCAATTAAGCGATAAGAGGGTAGTGGGGGATATCTAGTATGGACAAGTAAGGATTGTATGGGGTGAATACCTCTTACTAGATGTTACGCCTGAGGAATACCAATTATAAGATAGGGATCAACTTTCAGTATGGAACTAGTAACGGTGCGGTGAAATTAGCATTGGTGCAGTGTAGTAATTATCCTTTAGTGATTAGAAGTGCGATCAACGTTTATCTTATTCATCCTGCTTACCTTGTCATGCATATTTATGTATAGTCATTTCTTACTTTCCAATTTATGTTCTTATCCTGTTACTTTAATGATTTTATTGTTAAAGTCACTGGACTCACCATACTTATGTCTGACCTAGTTTTTTCCGCCTCTTTTCTTCCGTTCCCCCTCCCTTAGGTTTTTAGGGAGGAAATACTCAAGCTTAGTTCGGATATCCCTTCTTCCAGCTTGAAGTTGAAAGATGAATTGCTTGGCTTTTGATAAAACTTATCTATGGCATTTTCTGTTGGGGATTACAGTTTTAATATTAAGTACTCTAAAGGTTTTGCACAAGACTGATATTATGTACTTGGTTTTGGTATTCGGAAATGTAATCAAACTTATTTATGTTTCCGCTGCAATAAAGTTATAAAAGTTTTCAAGTACTACTTTCTCTATGTTGTAATATTCCTTTCTGTTTACTTATAATACTCCACGAAACTTTATGCATTCCCTTTGTGAGTGACATTAACGGACATGGGGTGTTAAAGATTTGCTGATTTTATCTGCTATTTTTACATGTGTTAAATCTTCGCTTATCTCGTTGGTTGAATATGTCTGTGGCGCGTTAGAAAAAATAGATAAGATATTTTTGTAATTTAGCTAGCTTTGTAATTTTTACTTCCTCTCTTTTTGTGTTTTTTATATTAAAGCAGGATGATTCAGACTTTTTTTTCAAAATTGATTAATATGCCAACCATAATGATCATGATAGGCATCGAACTCCTGACCTTTTATTAGAAAGGAACACACATTTCCACTGTGCCATGCAATGTCGGCAAGATGATTCAGACTTGAAATTAA
This sequence comes from Allium sativum, assembly GCA_030737875.1. Classification (NCBI taxonomy): domain Eukaryota; kingdom Viridiplantae; phylum Streptophyta; class Magnoliopsida; order Asparagales; family Amaryllidaceae; genus Allium; species Allium sativum. The sequence goes on along the minus strand of CM060911.1, from coordinate 84,853,110 downwards.
CCAGATAAACTTTCCATAATACTTGTTTGTGCAAACGATTGAAACCAGATAAACATTCCATAATACTTGTTAGTGCAAACAAAACAATCACACTAGGGTTGTCGATGAATTCTCAATACATATGAAATATTCGTATTTGAAAGACGTATATGTATTTGATATCCGAAAAAGGCATATGTAGATATGAAAAAACTCGTATTTGAATTTTTTTTTGTTTATTCTTGTCATAAATTACTACTTATTTAATATTAATTTTGCCATAATAAATAATTTAACTTTACTAGTATTACCGCAAAACGGTGGAAAAACTGACCGTTAAACATATAATATGAAAACACAAAAATATATGTAATTATTTTTTACTAATATAATATCTATTGATATTTACTTAATTCAGAAAGATGTTAAATTGTAAAATGGGAAACGCTATTTAAACACAAAATGATGACATAAAATTGAACATAACAAATCTCAACTATCAAATCCTCCCATGAATTCCACTTTCCATACAAGGCAAACAAATCCAACGATTCACGATTTCTATTTTATTTTATGCCTAATTTTGTGTTTCAATAGCCACTCCCTTGTAAAATATATAGCTTACAGAATAATATCTAAATCATTACTAAATCTAAAAAATAAATGCACAGATCAAACACATAAACCCTTAAACAATAATATGCAAATTTTCCCTGTAATAACATAATTTTCAAGTCTAGAATTCAAAATGAAATTCAACGCAAGACACTAATAGCAAAAGGCTCTTTGCTCCCCTACATGATTGCCGCATATATAAAAATACATAACAAGCGAGAAATCAGCAAAGCTAATGAAACATGCAACAAAAATCCAAAACATTACACTACACCGTATTATATGTTTATATCATGCTTTACTTTATGCCACCCATCTGTAATAACCCAGAAATCTTGGCCAATTTAATTTTTTTTTTTTTGGCAATTTTAGCGAATTTTGATTATTTAAAATGAATTATTTTAAATAATATCGATGAAAAATTTATTTTGAATAGAATTCGAACGTATATATTATATAGATCGTCGTTAGAATACAAATATTTATATATAAATTATAAAAGGAATTAAAAATGGCGCGGTAGTTCGATAATTCGATTTCAAAATTCAAATGAATATACCAAGTGCAAAACAAATAGGATTTTAGTGAAACCAAAAATATTTGAACCTAATTGAGAATATCTTTCCAACGAATCCGGGAAATCAAAATTTCATAGTGGGAATCAAAAGATATGTCCAGTTGAAAATTCTGAATAGTCGCTATGGAATTCAGGCCCTTAAAAATGGAAATTTTGCAAACGACCTCGGATTTCGACGAAACCACTTTTGTTAGATCCGAGATGTCATGTTATTTCTAGATTCCAATTTTCATAATTTTTCGATTGATGTGAGCGTGGCAAAGGAAAACGTGTTTGACCAGTTTTAGTTGATTTTAATCGAATGGAAAATGGCCATTTTTCAAACGATCTCAGAATCCGATGAAATTAGTTTTGTTAGGACCGTATCGTCAATACGAAGCTAGAAAATATTTTTATGGAATTTTTCTAGTTAGTATGTGGCCCCGGTAAATTAAAATGTGCATTCAAATTCAATATATAGAGTTATATGTTGATTTTGATGAAAACTGATCAAAACGATCGAATCAGCTTACGATACATATCCCATTGTGTTTGGAATGGGGGTAATTAGCTATGGACGATAGGCGGTGTGTCTCGTTTAGAGGTCGAAATTAAAAGTTACTTTTTGAAAATAAAATAATTAAATATATATATTGTAATATATATATACTCCTCTCACATACCCCTCTCTCCTCACTCAGAAACAAAAAAAAGGGAACCCAACATCGACGTTCGAGCCCCTCCCTCTGTCGACGCCTCGTCCCCCCCAAGCCGTCGAAGTCCGGTATCGCCCCCCCCACCCCCCCCCACCCCCGGCGTTCCTCCTCCCTCCTACCCTCTCTCCCCTTCCTCTCACCTTCCATTTTCTTCGATCCGCAACCCTCCCCCTTCTCGAGAGCAACCGCCGCCTTCAGCTACTCCCTCGACCATCCGAGACTCCGACGCAGCTACCCTTTCCCCCCCTCTGGAAAATACCGAATTAAAGTGAGTTCTTTTATATTATTTTTTTATTTATTTTAGTTTAGCTGATTTAAAAATAAAGGCATGGTTTAAATTAGGTTTTTAACTAAGAAAGGGCAAGGTTTTTAACTAAGAAATGGCGAGATTTTTAACATAGGAAAAGGTAAAAAAATTCGATTTCTACTATAAGAATAAAGTTAAAAATATAATTTTTATATATGCATGTAGTTAAAAATATAATTTTATAATATAGAAAGATTAAAAATATAATTTTTATACTAGTGGCATATTAAAAATATAATTTTTATAAAATAGAAAGATTAAAAATATAATTTTTATACTAGTGGCATATTAAAAATATAATTTTTGTAATATAGAAAGATTAAAAATATGATTTTTACATGATAGAAAGATTAAAAATATAATTTTTATACTAGTGGGATATTAAAAATATGATTTCTATTCATGTAGAGTTGTAAAAATATAATCTTTTATGTAGAAATAGCGTTGTAAAAACATAATCTTTTTAATATATATAACGTATAAAAATAGAATTTTCATTTATATAGTAACAATATAAAAATATGATTTTTATATATGTAGTGGCTACGGGCAACGAAACTGAAAAAGGCGAGAACAGCAATGACTTCTACATAAGAAGAGTCGAGGCATTTTGATTAGCTAGTCGGTGAGAATTTCTCACTCTTTAATTTAATTTTCCAGTTATATATATATATACTAGGATGTAGATGGTGTTTAGTAGCACCCGACACCCGTCATCCACAGACCATGGACGACTTGTATGCTTGATTGTTTGATTTTGATGTGTAGTTGATTGTGTGATGTGATGTGAAATGAATTAAAATATTTATATAGTTGAAAATATTTTGTAGTTAAAAATAGAATTTTTAACGTGTATATGAAATGAAATAAAAATAAAAAAATCGGATGATTTGTTTATATACACACATTTGACTGATATTGATTGGGACGATAAATTTTACACATCGCCCAACTACACAAATAAAATCCGTGTATGATTGTTTGAAACCCTACACGGGTATTGGGGTGATATTTGACGTACACTAATCCCGATTGTTTAGTTGTATCTCGAACGATTGATTGACAGGCTATTATAAGCGTTGAATATTTATATTTGTTGCTTATACAGTGTAGAATGCACTTTGGATGATGGTTGATTATTCATCGTTGTTATTGTATACATGTGTTGTAGAAAATCCATTTAATTAACATTATATGGTAATTAATTGGGCCTCATTCTAGTTTTGAAAAAGAAATATTTGAAATAGAATATTTGAAAATAGAAATATATGAAGCTGTATTGATTAGATTTACGCCATTTTGACGTGAACGATATTTATATCGATTTTATTCATTTTATAATGAACATTGAAAGTGATTTCAAAATCTTGTGTTTTGAATAGAAATGAATTCTAATTGAAATTGAATAGAATTGAAATTGAATATAAATGAATTCGAATTGAAATTGAATAGAACTGAAATTGAATAGAAATTTAATTCAAAATCGATTTGAATTGTAATCAATTTGAAATGAATATAAAACGAATTTGTAAGTGAAAATTCATTTTATAATGAACATCGAAAGTGATTTCAAAATCTGATATTTTGAATAGAAATGAATTCGAATTGAAATTGAATAGAAATGAATTCGAATTGAAATTGAATAGAAACAAATTTGAATTGAAATTGAATAGAAATGAATTCGAATTGAAATTGAATAGAATTGAATTTGAATAGAAATGAATTCGAATTGAAATTGAATAGAATTGAAATTGAATAGAAATGAATTCGAATTGAAATTGAATAGAATTGAAATTGAGTAGAAATTGAATTCAAAATCGATTTGAATTGAAATCAATTTGAAATGAATTTAAAACGAATTTGTAAGGGAAAATTCAACTTTGATTTGAATTTGAAAAAGAAGTTGAAATTGTTTTGAAAACGAATTTAAAAACGATTTATAAAATACGTTTTAAAAGGAAATCGATGAAGTATATATTATATATACTATATAATGGCTGAATAGAATGCGCCGCACTGCAGCAGTTCGCGAATTTCAACCATTAACTTCGAACGGATACTACGGGAGATCCGACTGTCGGATTCTGTAACAACCCGGATTTTTACAACGTGCTAGGACAAGAATCAGTGCAGAATTTAATGATAAAATCTGAATCAGGAGAAACGAGCTGTGCCATTGCGTTCGTCTCGGAAAAATACGCGAAATAGAGTCTGAGTTTTCGAAAATCGGAGTTTGTATGACCAAGTTATCGCCCGTCAAAGTTTTCAGAAAATTTCAAGTTCAAAAACAAGTTCAAATTTGAATTCAGATTTCAAATTCATCCAAGCAGAATAGGCGGGAAAATTCCCGCCACCCCCAAGTCGACTGGGGAGTCGACTTGGGAGTCGACACACCCCAGATGGTGTCTACTGCCCAGTCGACACCCCTGTCGACTTGGGTGGTCGGCCAGGATGGCCTGGGTGCACCTGACTTGTTCCTCAAGACATGTTTGGAGGTTTGTGACGGATTTTGAGGGCTCAGATCTATTCTAGGGTTTATCCTATGGTCTAAACTACTCCTAATCTCTATAAAAAGACCCCTAAGCCTACCCTAAACCCTCACAAATCACTCATGCCACGAAGTGCCGCCAAAATCTATCTTGATCATGGCCTCCATCTCCAACTCCAAGAGCTCATGCATTCAAACCGTATCCGAATCAAAGGTGCTAGCTTGCTACATCAAATCAAGGGAGTGAATCAACGTTGCTATGCAAGTTTCATGATGATTCTTCAAAAAAGGAGCCACCTTGCTTGGTTGAGACGATTCATGATCTCTCCCTAAGCCTCGCTATGTAAGTTCTAGCTACTTGTAGATTCTAACTGTGGTTCTAATGTGACATGGAATAAAATGCGATGAAACATAAGTATGCTAGCCTATGTGAACCTAATTTTGCCCCTTTTCTATGATCTATGACCTTGGGCTAAGTCTTAGCGACTTAATCATGCCATTCATGTTATGTTTCACCTAGTTTATCTTTCAAGTTTGATTCTTTATCTATGGAATGTTAGCATGAACCTTTGGGAACCATTTGACTTGTGGAACATTGGCAATGACTTGACTTTGGGGCTTATGCATGTAAATGAACCCAAACCACTTATGTTATCATGCATGTTTGTGACCAAATTCTCTTATGTTATCATGCATGTTTGTGGCCAAATGCCCTTATGATACTATGCATGTTTGTGGCCAAATTCTCTTATGATACTATGCATGTTTGTGGCCAAATTCCCTTATGGTACTATGCATGTTTGTGGCTAATCTCGTTGTGACATTATGCATGTTTGAGGCCAAAAATCCCTTATGATGCTATGCATATTTTGAGTCCAAACCCCTTATGATACCATGCATGTTTGTGGAAAATCCCTTTTTGACATCATGCATGTGTTGGGGCCAATATGTAGCATAGTATCCTTACTATGTGACTTGCTTCCACTTGGGTTGGAAATACGTTTGGGTAGCTTAGGAAAAAAAAAACGTGAATATGACACGAAAACTTGACATGGGGTTTACATGAGAACATGATATTCATGATACATTTAAATGTGGTCATGGCACGTAGGAAAACATGGGACTTGAAACTAGACACGTATGGGTTGTAAGTGTAACATGACACTAGACCAAACATGAAAGTGGCCAACTCGAGGTTGGGTTGAGTTTGTAGCATAAATCTACCCGGACCCACCCGGCTTAACTAGTGGCTACAAACGATAGGACCCAATGTGAGTAGTTGGTCACATAGCACTTAAAACCCGAGGTTAGACAAGGTTGTGGTGTAAAGCTACCCAGACCCGCCCGGCTTAACTAGTAACCACAACAAAGTCTTATTTGAGAGGTTGGGGTGCAGTAATTTAATTAATGCCACATGATAAGGTTAAGGAAATTTGATTAATGACACTTAACTGATATGACATGAATGGGTAGGTTAAGTTAAACCAGACTTGATCTCTTAATGACACTTAACCATATAAGAAAATTAGGGGATGGGGTTAAGTAATTTACACTTAACTAATCCGACTTGGTAATTAGATGGGGTTAAGTAACTTAGACTTAACGAATCTAAACACGGTAAATAGATGGGGTTAAGTAACCTACACTTATGTAACGTCCCGGATTTTTCGGCCATTTTAAAATATAATATTTAAATCAGTTTATATATTATATTGAGATTATAATGGATTTTAATCGAATTTATTTATATTAAAGGATTTTTATATAAATGGAATATTATTTGAACCCAGAATTTTAAATGTTTTAATTTGAACTGTTAAATACAATGATGTTAATTTAGCTTCAATAAATTTGACAGTTTGAATATAATATATATGAGTATATTTGGCCATGTTCTTTTGATTCGGCAATTCAAATAAAACCCGAAGATACAACAAACCCAAAGTTGCCCCATCAAATTCAACAGAGAACTGGAAAGTGATCAACACAATATTAGATTATAAAATACATACATTAAAAGTCTCTGCATGCAAATCAAATAAAACCAACATAATTCATTCAATGTTTCAAAAAGGGACAAGCCTGCCTTGTCCTTTCCGTAAGACTGTAAGAACACAGTCAATCAAACATGTAAAGATAAACAGCTTAGCAACTGGAAACTAGACATTTATCAATACAAAGAAAAATGAAATGTATATTTATATTGTTATTGTTGGTACAAATGGACAAGGCAAAGAAAAAGAAACTGAAAAATAAATACATGATGTACAATACAAGTTCTGAATACAAAACATAAAGTAAGAAAACAACATTTGATGATCAACGTCCGCATGTCTCGCCCTTTCCAGTCCGTCGACTTTGATCTGCGAAACAAGAAGATAAAACCCATTAGAAATGGGTAATTTCAAGACAGCATAAACAGTATAAATAAAAAAAACGCATTGGACCCTTAATTTAATCTAACACCTAGTAAAAACAAATAATTATAATAACTCAATATATAGTAGGTTGGTCACGTTATAATGGATTAGGACTTTAAAACATGTTTAGTCAAATGTTAAACACGACTTGGCTAGCATTAAGGCCACGTTATAAGAAGCCTGGACAAGTTATGATAATAATTAAGCTAGTTTTTAATATGATTAGGCATTGTAAACTTTTTAGGCATATATATAAAAAGGCTCCAGACCCGTAAGTAATCTTACCAGCTTAACATAGTATGACCATATATATTAGTTTTAATTCTTGAAGGGGTGAATAAATATAGGATTAGTACCAAATCTGGACGGAATTATAGATATGAACAACTAGGAAAACAACTAATAAGAAAAGAAGTAAGAGAAAAAAATTTATATTGAAATCAAAACATACTGAAATGGGAAGATCAATGTCAGAAACCAAAATATGTGTATATCATATACCAAATTGATACAGTCAAATCAAAACAGGAAAAGGGAAAAGATCATCTCGAACCAACTATAGAAATAGACCCAAACAGCTAAACTCCTATTTATATATGTATATATCGAGACTATATAACCATGATCAGCTGGGATACTGTGAGGTACAGCTAAAAACAGTAAATTTCATAGCAAAAGAAAACATAAATTTAACAAAATATAAATCGAACAGCTAAAGGAATGGTAATAGACAACTAAGGAACATGGGGTGAACAGCTCAAAACAGTACATGTACAACTAAGAAGTACTGATGTATATACCCAATCTTTATCAAATAGTAAAGTCACATGTGTAAACAGTAAATCTCTGATCCAAAGTCCACTGTTTACATATATTAAAAATGGAAAACAAAATCAATGTTTCAGTTCAAAATCTCTGAGTTCGAATAGAAAATTCATAGCCATGAGTCTAGCCTAATTTAACACAGTAATATGTATATTTTCAAAGTCGAATTCATATCAGGCCGTACCCAATATCTACCACAATACAACACAAATCATTGAAATTTACAAGGCACAGTTCACTGTCATTGATCAGTTCAATCAAAAACCTAAACTGAAATCCGAACAATCTAAATTTCAAAACTGATTATGATTGAAACAACAACTCGAGGCTGATGATAGACGTGTACTCATCTAAAATCGAAACCGCAACTATAAATACAGGGATATTTCACCAATCAAACATCACCACAAACAAAAACAACCTCATTCAAAAACCAGAAAAATCAAATCAAATATTACTGCAAATTAGAAATCAAGTAAAAAGAAGAACTTAGCTTTCGGTTCTGGAAAATTCTTGTGTCGAACCCTGTTCGAAGCCGTAGGATCAGCAAAGGTTGAGGGAGACTCGGGGTTGTCTGCAGTGGAGGTCCAGAAGTTGATTGAGAAGCCGTGGTGGTGGATCGAGGGGCGGAGAAGGGTACGACGCCACCAATCTTCGTCGTTGTGGAAGAACAAAGGGGGTTAGGGTTTTTAATTTTCGGTCTTGGGATCGATTTTGTGGTGGCGGCTGATGAAATGAAGGGGTTCGGGGGATATAGGGTTTAAAAGGGACGGGTTGAGATGGTTGGGCTGATAATATAAAGGTAAAGCCCATTTTTAAATTCAAATGAAAATATAAGTTTTTAATTTAATTAGTTTATAAATTTGTTTACGCCATTTCTCACTCGTACGTTGTCAGATTCAAGCGCGGTCAGTCTCGTTGGGACCGTGGAGACGAGTACATCAAGATGGAGCGGTTCTAGTCCGGATTTGAAGTGACTGAAATTTTTATTCGAATTAAAACGTCAGTTAGATTTGTTCAAGACAGATATTTATTAACAGATCAAAACCCAGGTGAGTTAAACTCACTCAGCTCTTCCAATTTATATTTTATATAAACTGGATTTTTATTTTCGTGTTTGATTGAAAGTGCTTGACTGGTTGCCGTAATATAATTGTGGATTTAATTTCTGGCAATTAAACGATCGTTTAATTTCAAGAAATACCTACTGTTTTGGGGATGACTCATAACAGAAAAATTCCTTGATTGGTCACGTTGATGAAACGTGTTCAAAACTGTTGAATTGTTTGGACTGTTCGATTTGGCTGTTGATAATTATAAATCAAATGGTTAATGATTGTATTTTCGAACTTTATTCCGACAATTCTTCTGATAATGACCAATGGATGTCATGTGTTGTATAATTAGGCATCGCCTGACCTGTTAATCAGTTGATGTATAAAATATGGGTTTTATCGACCATGGGTCGATAATATTAAAGTTATAAATAGATTTGTGAAGTTAGTACATGGAAAAGTTATTTCAAAGAAAATAAGTATTAAATATTTAAAGTTGATAAGAGAATTCTGGAATTTGTTACGTCGATAAGCATTATAACCAAGTGAGATAGTCCAGGGGTTAAGTATCTGATTTGCCGTGAACGATTAAATAAAGTTATTTAAATTAATTATATTTTAATTAATTTAAAGGAAGGAATTAAATAGAGTTAGTTAAAAGAGTAACCATGTTTTGTGTCGACCATTTAAAGTTAAATTTTAAATTAGTATAATAATTTAACGAATAATTGGTTAATCTCAGTAGGAGTTTAAAAAGGGAATTTATCATTTATTCTAGTAATAAAGGAGTTAATTAATTTGAAATGATTAATGATGAGGTAAATAATTTTTAAATGTAACACATTTAAGTAACTGAGTTTGAAATGAAATATGGTCGAATATTGGAAAAGGGCTAAGTGATGAGTTTTTCATATTTGAGCTCGAGTCTTAAAATAACGAAATTAGGGGTCTAAGCGAATACCTAGTTAAATGAAGAGTTTTACTTAACGTTTGAATTAAGTAAAGAGAGGTGAAGATGGAAAGGGTTTATATTAAACCTGGAATTTATAAACAAAGTTTATAAACGGAATATGAATTTAAGTGTCGTTTTTGAATTCGGAATACTTAATAAGGGAATTAAGTTAAACCAAAAAGAGATTTCCCGAGGAAGAGATTCAAAAGTGAGCTTGGTAAAACAAGAATTGGAAATAAGATTTGGTTTTCGAATTACAACTCGTATTCATCTGGAGGTAAGAACGTTGTTGATCAAGGTCTGAGAGGTAATTAAAATACCCCAACTTGAACAGATTCGGGACTATCCAAAGGTGATACTAGTTGGTAGTGTCAAGTATGTGTGATAAGATTTCCAAAGTGACGAAAATGATATAGGATGATATTTCCCTGGTAACAGAGTTAAAGGGAGTTTGGGCGATGAGATATAGAATGGGTCGTCCTATAAGAATATTGGTTTCAAATTATATTCAATTAAGAGATGATCAAGTATAATATTAAAGGTAAAATTAGTCAACTTAATTATTCAGAAAAAGTTCCATTTCGTACGACTGCTAGCGTAATTCGCAGGGCTACAGATAGCCTACGGCGGTCGGATGTTTCCTGAGGGAATCAGGCGTAACCATTGTGATCGCTGCGATCTAGAGTCGAGCGAATGGAGTTAAGTCGAGCATTAGTTAGTAGATAAGATAACCGAGTCATGATAGTCAAGTTAAATAGGTCAAGTTAGTCAAGTTAGAGTTAATCGACCAAAACAAATCATTCAGAGTTAATCAGAGGAAATTTTGTTAAATACATTTTAAAAGCTCAAGTTGTGATAAGTGCTGAATCAGCAAACCCATTGTATTCACACTATCGTCATTCGATAGTTAAATCACCGTCTATCGAAGTTGAGCAATACGATTGTTGGTATGGAAAGACCGGGATCGAATGTATATTCGAAAACCATTCCAACCAACAAATACGAATATATAAAGAAGATCAAGCGACAATCGAGATGGAGCACGTATAGACCATAGATCTTCATAAAGCGGAAGAACCACTTACAATCTCTGATTCGACCCGGAGATATATTGGGGTTCTGTCGTGGTTGAAATTGTGGATGGCAAGGACTATCGCTACTGATCCATGGGGTGATTCCTATATTGGATGTAGTAGGAGAGTACCTTCGGTTCACCCTGTTCCTGGATGACTTGTATGGACGGATGTCTGACAGAGTATTTCCAAAGGATTTACATGCGTTGATTTCTCCAAACGTACTATAGTTGATGGCGGAGAAATGGTTATTCTCTAGCCAGATAGCTAGAGTATGTTTGTGGACATCGATCAGTGTGATCTGGCGGATCTGACGATGTGGCATTCAAAGTGTATGATGACCAGATGTGTTGTGACCTCAAGCCTCATCAACCAGGAGATGACAAAAATCGGGCAGGTAGCATGGTAATGTGGGTCGCTCCCATTAGGGTGTATAATCACCTATCTAGAGAAATTCCTTTTGTTTCTTATTCTATCGATTCTACCCATTCGGGAACAGTGGTTTGAGTCCAACCGTTGGTGATATACATTCGATACACTCAAGCGAAATGAGTGGTCGGTCATGTGAGGGCCGGGTTGCAAGACGTTCTTGTTGAACCCTGTGTATTCGCCTCTAGAGACACACGTGCGTAAGGTGGTCCCATACCTTGTCAAGTTGGAAATCCAATATCCAATAAGCGCCCGCGGTTTTCGATTGTATACTATATACGGGGAGCGTGAGATGCACGCGTTCCTCTAGATTTGTCAATTATTTGTATCTAGACATTATCATAATATCAGATCAATATATGATTTCAAAAGATGTTTTGGGTTATCGTAAGGTAAAAACCGTCCGTGTTTATGTGTGGATTTGGTCTTACGATTATCTTTTTCTTTCGAAAGGATTTTGAATTTAAAATCGAGTTGTGTGATATCTTAATACTGTGCGAGTTTTTCTCACTCTGGTTCACCAGACTGACCCGGTGTTTTGTAAATGCTCGGGTTAGCCCGGGATGTACAGGTTCAGGTTATCAGGTACCGTGAAGTCCAGTGACAAGCTGAAGGTGTTCAGATATTTGATATGATTACTATTCCGCTGTGTGTATGAGGATAGATCATTAAAACTGTCCAGATGTATGTTGTACTCTAATATTGTAAGTATTTTTAAAGGCTCTCAATAAAGATTTATTTCTGTATTATATTTTGTTCCGCTGCGATGTGAGACTCTGTGTTGATACTTCTTCTTCTATTCTAATATTTCTTTCTTTCTTATCTCACCCTCTAATTTCTTTCTAAAACTACCCAGTATTTTCGGTGCTTGGAGGATCGGCATGAGATACAGTAAAGGTATTTATGTCGACTGGCAGGTCCTGAAATCGCTGGGTCGTTACAACTTAACTAATCTAAACACGGTAATTAGATGGGGTTAAGTAACCTACACTTAACTAATCTAAACATCGTAATTCGATGGGGTTAAGTTAAGTACTTAACCAATCTAAACTTGGTAATTCAATAAGGTTAAGTGACCAACACTTAACCAACTTAATATGATGATTTAATGGGGTTAAGTAACTTATACTTAACCAATTATACATGATGATTTGATGAGGTTAAGTAACCTATACTCAACCAATCTAATATGCGGACCCGATAGGGTTAAGTCACAAGACCTTTTAAATAAACTTAACCATTGTAATACGATTAGTGGATGGGGTTAAGCAAACCCATACTTAACCAAACTGACTCGATAATCTGATGGGATTAAGATAATCTATGCTTAATCAATCTAACACGATAATCTGATAGGGTTAAGATAAACAAGTACTTAACCAATTTGACTTGATGATTGAATAGGGTTAAGTCATGAGCTTCTTGGTATAATTAACCGACTTGTAGGGCTAGGTCTTGGACTTTTATACTTAGCCAAATCTTGACATGATTCGTAGGCAGATTAAGTCATGAACTTAAACGACAATACTTAACCCATTAGACAAAACCCTAGTTCAGGGGACTAGGTGGAAAGCCGGGATTAACAAGGATAAAGGGAAAAGAAGCTAAGTGGTAAACCTTAGTTAAGGATAACTAAGTAATAATTCTTAGCCAAGGACATGGGACTAGTTCATAAATAGATGAGTAACCTGATACGGTGGGTCATCGCTTAGTATACGAAGAGGAGCAACTTATCTGACTTGGATAAAAAGCTCCAGCGAGCTGGGTGACGAAGCGGTAGCTTCGGGGGATGTGACGGTACTCTTGGTATCCCTCTGTGAGGTGGCAGATGGTGCATGAAACCTGGCCTCACAGAGGTTAAGGTCTGCGGTAGAAGATCCAAGAGTATGCCTTGGTTGCTATGCGAGCGACCTAAAGACTGGGATGGATTAGCGTGGAGTCGACGATACTTGTTTTTTCCCTGGATAGCACATCGCCGACTACCTACCATCTTTAGTCAATCGTGTACGTACGAAAAGGCAGAGAACTCCCAACAGACTATATGCTTGCTATCGAGTTATGGGTGAGGTTGGCCAATAGGAAAGTAGGGCATAGTGGGGCCGGGATGAAGTTCTCATACATGATTTTTCTTGGGTTGCCTTTTAGTAGTTGATGGAGGGGTCACGTGGGACCATAGCCACGGATACAAAAACAGACCTTGATATCTGCATCAGCAGACGACTTAAAGCTCCCGACCGAGTTCCGTATTTCTCGATTTGCCCTGGCACGGAACTCGGATGGCACATTGAGATACATGTGCGTCTGGACATGGAAAACGATTCATGATTTATACGTGGGACAAAGGGCATGGTTGACGGGTGGCATAATCCCTAGTGGCCCTAGGTGGCTTGAACCCAAACCGAGACACGGAAACGTTCATTATGTAGCGTAATCCCTAGTGGTCCTAGGTGGCATAAATCCTAAGTGAACACGCGATAGTTCATGGTAAGAAAACATAACCAGATCAAGGGTAGCAGTCCAAAACAACTTCAAGGACAAAATGGTACTACGTTGAGGTGGTATAGATTTACATGGGAAAGCCCGTACGGCCTACGGCAAATGACTGAACTTATACATGGAAAGAAACATACGAGTTGGGAAAACCTACATATGCTATATATTAGGTTGACATGGACCATTACATGACATTGGGCAAGGGACATTCTTAGTTAACACACGACACAGGTTGGGATACTAGTAAGAGAGGTGCAGAGCAAATATACGTGATAAATACCGTGGGATGTTATACATGATAGATACCTTAGGGATAGTATACTTGATAGAAACTTGACGATGTGATACCTTGATTTATCTTGACACCGTAGTTTATCATGATACCTTAGTTTACCTTGCTACAGTAGTTCGTCCAGTTATCTTGGTTTAGCTTATCTATCTTGTTGTCATCCTTATGTTTACTTTCAGTTAATGCATGTCATGTTACTTTTACCTGTTTTATGCTGGAAGTAGATAGGACTTACCAGTCTTTGTGACTGACCCCGTTTTGTTTTGCCTCTTCGTCTTCTGTTCCCCACCCCCCCCCCCCCCCCAGGTTTTCAGGGAGGAAATGATGTTGTTTAGATCAGACCTCTTATGCTTGAAGGTCCTCATGTATAGCTTGGTCTTCTCTTGGCTATGGCTGCTTTACCGCTTTATTTTGGGGAATAATTTATGAAAAGGTTTTATGCTTCTTTACTATTGCAAGACAGGTTTTGATGTATTCTGATGTAAAAGGCTTTAGACCTTATTTTATAAGGTAATGAAATTTGTTTTACTTCCGCTGTTTTATATATGTTCTGTCTTGTAATATTTCTGTGCATGTTTACCTCGATAATGCTTCACCAAACCTAGTACATTCCCTTTGTGAGTGACCCTAGCGGAGGTGGGGTGTTACAAATTCTCCTAAAACCGGAACCGTTGGGTTCGTATCGAGAAGAGCTTTCCAACAATTATAAGAAAATAGAAATATAACGGTTGGATTTGGAATTATGTCCAAATCAAATTTGGAAAAGGTCGCTGTAAGTGCAGTTCGATGGCTGTTGATGGAAATCGACTGTACGGGCCTTGATAAAATTATTAAAAATAGTAATAATTTGTGTAAAATCATAAGAAAGGATTTGGGAAGAATCGGGATGAAAAACTCCATATTTGAAAAGATAAAAATAGATTTTTATCGAAATGAACTAGTTTTGAACTAGGATTAAAATTCTATTTATTTTTAAATAAATAAATTGGATTTGAAAATGGTTTTGAAAATAACCAGAATTCCAATAATTGAATTGGAATAGATTTGAATCGAAATTGTCTTCGGAATATTTCGATGTTGGATTTCGTGATGATACAGATATTGTTATGGGAATTTGAAAGATATATTTATATCATTATTTCCAATATGATATTTGTTAGTCGTAGAGTTTGATATTGAATATAAGCCGGTATATTTTCTATTCAGAGCCTTGTATTTAATATCAAGTATGATTTGGGTTTGTCGTGAATGGTGTCTTCAATAACACTGTTCTTGAACCCAGTTGAGAAAAGATTAAATCTTTTATTTAGATTTAATGAAGTGTACCAAATAAATAATATTTAACTGGAATTGAATTGGTATTGATTTTTGGGTTTATCGTGAACAGTGTTTTAAATAACACTTGTTCTTTAACGCGATAATTAATGAAATGTGATTTTGGGTTGTCGTGAACGGTATTGAAGCGACCCGAAACTTCCCCGGTCTTCGAAGAGATGAGAAAGAACGAATTACTGTGAGGCAAGACAAATCAGAACGCAGACGAAAGAGCATTTCACTGTTATTACAACAATTCCATCAGATATAAGAATATACAGAGTATGAATGAATATTACACAGAAATATCAGAGATTTAAATTACATTTAAATACATGACAGCGGAAAATAATACAATACACAACTGAAGGAGATATACGGATACAAAGCTTTCCGGATATCGTTCCAGCTGTACACCAGGATCCTGTGAATATAAATCAGCAAAACCAAAACTACTAGCTGCCCGTGTCGAAAATAGGGGCACCCAGAGTTTAGGCTAAAACAATAAACTCCAGGTCAGTCATGTGACTGGTGTGAGAACTAAAACAGTTATTAATCTTTATTTTTAAAGTTAGGTAAATCAAGGGACCACGCCGCATAACACGGAACGGGTTTCCTCCCAAGAACACCAGTGCATAAAACAACAGCGCAATGCTAAATAAAGAAAAATGAAGCTATTATAAGACCCAGGTCCCATCACACAATGCAACGCAAGCCGGAGGATAGGGTTTTTACCTTATAATAGTCAAGAATGCTTGATACGTTTAAAACAAATCATTTGATACTATTATAAGTGCATATTGTATAAAATATCTTCAAATCATAAGTATCAATCATAGACGGCATAAGTGCCCCATCCCACTATGTCGCCATACTAGGCTCTACAAATAAAACCGAAATACATGAATTGGAAATTGGATTTCCATCATGGTGGCTCCTGATTCGAAAGATCGATCGCGTAATGCAATTCACCACGGCTTACGTCCCAACAAGAGAACACCGTCTGCACATCCGCACATTTAGGACCAGAGTACCACCGCGGCTTACGTCCCAGCGAGAGAATACACCGCCTACTCTATATATCCCTGAGCACTAGGCTCATCTCGGTCGACTGAATCCACGACACCACTAAGGTGCCCATCCACTAAAAAGCATACTGATCAAACCACCAGTTTACCACCATACCGGGGTGTGAGGGTCGCGGATCAACGCTATACACAAAGCCAAGCTATATCAGCTGCGCTTTGATCATCCACCACCAAACTTTGCTTTTCAACAAAAGTCTGGATCACTGCATCTCAGCATGCCACACTATCAATCCATATCGTACCACTGATTTCTTCCAATATATAACCTCTGAGCTCATATGTCTCAAAGAAGGGCGTTAAGCAAGAGAATAAATTCTCCGCCGCCAAACAGATATATATTTAGCAGAGATCAACAAATACAATATAAAGGAATACAATGTCAGACACACCATCCATTTACAAGTCCGTTCTAGGTCTGAACGAAACCGGAGGCACTTTCCTCGCATATCCATCCATCTCCAAGTATGTCTGGACGACCACCAACTATTTCCATCCTCTTTGGTGTACCGCCCAATCAGGATCGTCAGTAATTATCCGAACGATGTGAAGACTTCCGGTCTTCAACCACCGTCTTCATCTTTGACATATCGTCGAATCGGTTATTCAGAATGGGTATAAACCCGGCCTTTCCGAACAATCCGCGTATATTAAAAACAGTGCTAGAAAACACAATATACGCCTCATTCCAATTCTGAATATTCTATTATTTAAATATTCACATCTTTTGGGAAAGGTTCCCATTAATTTTATCCAAGATAAATTCTTTAAAATCTATCCTTTAATCTTCCTTTGTATGTCGTTTCAAACCAAATTTTGGTTTTCCAAACTAGTCGAGATTAGCGAACCACACCGAAGTAATTATTTATTTTATTTCCCAATCCCAACCTATTCATCCCCTGAAGCAAACTGGTAATACTCCATATCTAACACCATGTTGTTATCGGTAAAATTAATTACCATTTCACGTTCAAATATAATTAAAGATTTAACTATCGCTTTGGAGCAAAACTGGTAATACTCCATTCTCGCTCATTTCTAAATTTGAAAATTTAAATTATCAATTCACATTTCCATTTAATTGCAGATTCGTTAAAACTCCTTTTACTGGGTTAAAGAACTAGTGTCATTTAAAACACAGTCCACGGTAAACCCAAATCACATTCTATTTATTGTCGGGTTAAAGAACTAGTGTTATTTAAAACACCGTTCACGATAAACCCACAAATCAATTCTAATTCAATTCAAATCAAATATATTAGGAATTCCGATTATTTAAAACCCCTTTTTAAATCTAATTTATTTATTTAAAAATAATTGGGTTTTAAATTTAGTTCAAACTAGTTCATTTCGATCGAAATCTATTTTTATCTTTTCAAATATGGAGTTTTTCATCCCAATTTTTCCCAAATCATTTCTTATGATTTTACAAAAATTATTGACATTTTTAATAACTTTATCAAGGCCTGTACAGTCGATTTCCATCAATGGCCATCGCAGCGACCTTTTTCGAATTTGATTTGGACATAACTCCAAATTCAACCGTTAGATTTCAAATTTCTAATATTCGTTAGATAGCTCTTTTCGATACGAACCCAATGGTTCAGGTTTTAGGAGAATCTGACGGTCGGATCTCCCGTAATGTCCGTTTGAAATTAATGGTGGAAATTCACGAACTGCCGCGGCGTGGCGCGTTCTATTCTGTAACGACCCGAATTTCGCCCGATCCCAATCGATCGCAAGATCGATTAAGACTGTTCAAAACCCGTGTACGTTAACTTTGGGCATACAACACATCAGAACAAAAACATAGATTTTTATAACACCAATAATAAATGTTACATCAGAGTACATCGATAAATAATACAGCGGAAGATACATTTAAAATAAATTAAATACATTGCAGCGGAACTAATCTCAGCGGAAAGCCATCAATATTCTGGACCCTGCTTCAGAATTCAATCCAGGATCCTGCTTAACTATATCTGCAAAAAGCTACTCGACTGCCCGTGTGGAAAGAGGGCACCCTAGTTTGCAAAGTGAAACAAACTACAGGTCAGTCGTGGGACTGGTGTGAGAATTCTTAACTTAACTTATCTAAATAGTAGTCTAATCACAGGACCACGCCGCTAACGCGGAACGGGGTTACTCCATTGGATTGCCAGTGCATAATTAAAGTAAATCGTCAAATATCGCAATGCTTTTTAGAAAAATGAAACCATTATAAGACCCAAGTCCCATCACACAATGCAACGCAAACCAGAGGATAGGGTTTTACCTTATAATGGTCAAAAGATGCTTGATACGTGAAAATGATATTTTTATTATTAGTGTGTATATATATGGGTATATATATAATAAATATTTCAATCATAATGTATCAATCATAGACGGCATAGTACCCCATCCTACTATGTCGCCATACTAGTTCTACAATCAAAACCGCAAGGTCGTATTGGAAATTGGATTTCCATCATGAGTCGAGGCTAGGGGCAAGCACCTCTCCGATTCGAGACATTCTAGCAAATGCCTCAGGATCCCCCGCAGTGAACCCTTGGATGCGGTAGGGCCGGTCCCCGCCTATCGGCAGTGGATTGGTTATGCCTAAACACACGCTTCCCGATTCCTTTGAACCTATAATATGACCACTATCGGCCGATAAAAATCCGAGGCGCCTCAAAATCCATCATCCACATAAGTAAAATGTCAGGGCTGGTATGTCACTTACACCACTCTAGCTAGAAAGAAACGTGTGCACTCCCTACGGTCCATATCCCGTTTTTGACTCATACCGGGGTGTGAGGCTCGCGAAGTCACGATATACACAAAGCTATGCCGTAATAGGCTATGCTTTGATCATCAACCACAAGGCCCTGCTTTTCAACAAAAGCCTTGATCAATTTGCATCTTGGCGTGCCACACTGTCAGACCCTACCATATTATTGATCATCTACCAAAATATATATATATATATATATATATATATATATATATATATATATATATATAACCTCTAAGCTCATACGACTTAGAGAAGGGTGATAAGTAAAGAATAAATTCTTCACCACCAAAACAGAGATATATAATCAGTAGCGTTCAACAAATACGGTAGAAAGGAATACAATGTCAGACACGCAATCCATTTACGAGTCCGCTCTGGGTCTAAGCGAAACATCGTGTCCGTCGATCTCCAAATGCGTTTGGACGATCATTACCAAATACCTTGCCTTGGAAGGCCAATCCCAATTCAAGATACCAGTCATCATCATCCCAACGATGTGAAAACCTTCGGTCTTCAATCACCGTCTTCGTCTTCGGCTCTTGATCGTCGTGATGATTATTCAGAATGGGTTAAACCCAGCCTTTCTGAATAACTCGCGTATTTTGGGATTAAAAGCAAATATTGGAAAATCACACATTACGCCACATTCCAACTCCGAGTATTCTTTTAATAAGATATTCAATTTAAAATATTCTCATTAATTTTATCAAAGATAAACATCTAAAATAAAATTTATAAATCAATTTCCAAAATATGGAATTCCACAGATATCCAATCAATACATAATCGATATAGATTTCTGTATCAGACTAATAATATAAATGGAATAACGGCAAGGCCTCTTAAATTCCATATATAATATCGGTCTTCTTTTACAGAAGCCCATCTCAATTATTACCAATAGAATTTGCACTTAATTCCTATTTAATATATTAAATTGGGAGACTTTGATTTTAGAAAATGCCTTTTTCAAATCTATAAAATAGATTCATAAGTTCCAAATAACAATTTCAATGTAAATTGGATTAAAGGACAAATGTCGTTTAAAACATCGTCCACGGTAAATCCACTTCACATCTCAATTTACTACATATCACAAAATATAATTGCAAATGCTAGTAATCTTTTAAAAACATATTTTAAAATAATCATAAAAATATTCTTTATATAAAAGATTCTAAATGAGAAGTATTCTTTATTTTACAAATCTTTATCTTCTACAAATATTCCTTGTTTTAACATATACTTAATTAACAATCTATATTTTGAAAATATATATATACTTTATATAAAAAGGATTTCTAATGTAAAAATAGTCTTATTTAAAAGAACACTTGAATCAAAATGCGACTCAAACATTTACCATATAATTTGGAATATATGGATTTCACACACATCATATATATGACAATAACAGTATAATCAAGTCATCCATTACATCCAAAGTGTAATTTCCACTGGGTAAGCGTTAAAATTAAATAATAACGCTCATCACAGCCTGTCGATCTAACGATCAACATACAACTAAATATTGGGATTAGTGTATGTGAATTTTCATCCCAACACCCGTGTGGGGTTTTCAACCAATCAAGCAAATGATAAACTAATTTGTGCACTTAGGCGATGTGTGAAAATTATCGTCCCAATGAGACGACCCGATTTCCCGTTCTCACGGAAACAAGGTTATCTTTGGAATATAACACAGAAACATATAATAGCAGAACAGAATTAAATAAATACACCAGAATGAACAACAAAATATACTGGATAAAAGTAATCATCAGAGTTACACAGTATACAGGATCTTACTTAGTACAAATACAGTTCAGCTATACATAAATGTCTACAGCGGAAATAAACAAAATATGTACAATAGGAGCTGAACAGCATAAAAAGAAATAAATGATAGAATCCATCTTCAGCTCCAGCTATCCAGAAAGAACCAGCTAAACCTGAATACAAGGCTGCCCGTGTAGAAAAAGGGGCACCCGAGTTTGAGAGTGAAACAAACTACGAGTCAGTCATGGGACTGGTATGAGAAATCCACTCAACACATATATATAATTGGCTAATCACAGGACCACGCCACTTTCATGGAACGGGTTTACTCCATTGGATTGCCAGTGCTTTAAAACAAATCTTTCTTTTAAACATCGCTATGCTTTTAACAAAAATGAAGCCATTATAAGACTCAGTTCCCATCACACAATGCAACGCAAACCGGAGGATAGAGTTTTACCTTATAATGGCCAAAATATGATTGATACGAATAAAACAAAGGCAATTGATATTATTGCTAGTGTTTATATGTTTTGAAAACAATTTCAAATCATAACTATCAATCATAGACGGCATGGGTACCATATATCATGTCGCCATATATATATACAATCAAAATCGCACGATGTCGTATTTGGAAATTGGATTTCCATCATGAACCAAGGCAAAAGATAGTCCTTACCGAATTCGAGACGCTCTAGCCCGTGTCTCAGGTACAACCGCGACCATACCCTGGATCGTCAGGGCCGGTCCACACGAAGTGGATTATAATGCCTGAACAATGCGTTTCTCCACCCTTTGGGGTGTAAATGAGCCAACGAATGACTCCATCGGACCCAGATCGTCCGATCAAACCGAGGCGCCTCGCAACAGCAACAACCACATAGGTGAAAAGTATATAAATGTCAGGGCTGGTAGGTCACTGACACCACCCTAGCTAGAAAGAAAACGCACGTCCCCCCTGAGGTCCTGCTCCCGTTTCTGGTTCATACCGGGGTGTGAGGCTCGCGAATTCACGTTAGACACAAAGCTACGCCACACAGGCGGTGCTTTGATCATCACCACAAGACTTTGCTTTTCAAAAGAAGCCCTGATCACTGCATCTTAGCATGCCACACAGGCAATTCACACCGTGCAACTGATGGCTATCAATCACACAGAACAAATTCCAATGTCGGACACACAGTCCATTTACAAGTCCGTTCTGGGTCTGAGCGAAACCGGAGGCACTAAATACCTCGCAAACCCTTCGATCAACACGTACGTCTGGACGATCACCACTTATTATCCATATTTCGGGATGCCTCCCAATCAGGACCTCGGTTACCATCCAAATGAGGTGGAGATCTCCGGTCTTCGACCATCGTCTTCATCTTCGACTTTCAATCGTCGGTCAATTATTTGAAATGAGAATTAACTCGGCCTTCTCAAATAATTCACGTATTTTTAGAATTTCAAATCAACTTATTTCAATGGTTAAATTATTCGACAATACCAATTGTGTTCTTTAATGTAATTTTCAGACCAAACACATTCAACCATCAAAAGCCACATAAATCAAGCAAATTCAGTTTATTTCCATTCCGTATCGCTTATGATATTTTATAACTATTTATCGCTATTTTTATTTATTTTAAAATAGCCATTTTATTCAAAACGACGCTTCGGGCCATAAAGCGGCCGTGGCGCTGTTTTTCTCCAGATTTGATTTACATATATCTGAAAATCTAACCGTTGGATCTTCACAAAATTTTCATCATTAGAAAGGTCTTTTCAAAACGAATCCAACGGTTCCTGTTTCGGGAAAATCCGACGGTCGGATCTCCCGGTACAATCGTTTGAAATTTCGATTTCAAAATACGAACTGCAGCGTCTTTATTCGATTAAATATAATTATATTTATATATATAAATAAATATAATCGTTTCTGGCGCTGTTTTTCTTCAGATTTGAATTAAACATTCCAGACAATCCAACCGTTGGATTTTTACAAGGTTGGTGCCGTTGGAAAGATATTTCCAAGGCGAACCCGACGGTTGAGGTTTCGGGAAAATCCAATGTTCGGATTTCCCGCACTAGTCGTTTGAAATCACGGTTTCAAAATACGAACTGCACGGCTTCGTTTCGTTTAAATTTTATTTATATTTATATATTTATATAAATATAGTTCATTCAACAATTTCAATATCGTTTTCACTTCAAATATTTTTCTAACACCTTAAATTTTGGAAAAATTTCGCCATAACCTCCCCTGCACCGGGAGCATCGGGAAATTGCAAATAGCGTTCCCGGTCCTTCTAATCTCAAAAAGAAAAAGAAGAAGCCAAGCGGCTAGCCAACAGGCTCAAAATCATCACCCAAACAAATCAGTAAATGTGTACCTATTTGTCGGGCACAAAATTTTATTCCTCTTCTCTAGCCCCTTTGCTGTAACCTGTTCAATGAATATTGCATGTACATATATATACAGTTCTTATCATTTATCAATTTCTATTCGACTTCATATTTGATTTCTATTTGGTTTAAAAACTCCATTCATTCTAATGTTACATAAATAGGTGCAAATCATTTCATTAGCTAATTAATGAATATTTCATCTCATATATGTTTATTTTGAACAAGTGGCTATTTTTAACACATCACATTTCAACGATTTATGCATACAATAAAAATGTGATTTTTATTATTAAACGATTCATTTCAAAATATGAATTGCATTCAACACATGAATTTCTAAACAACGAATGAATATCAATTCAACACACGAATGTTTTCTATAGTTTTTATATATAGATAAAAATGTGATTTTTATTATTAAACGATTCATTTCAAAATATGAATACCATTCAACACATGAATTTCTAAACAACGAATGAATATCAATTCAACTCATGAATGTTTTCTATAGTTTTTATATATAGATAAAAATGTGATTTTTATTATTAAACGATTCATTTCAAAATATGAATACCATTCAACACATGAATTTCTAAACAACGAATGAATATCAATTCAACTCATGAATGTTTTCTATACAATGAATAAATATAGTTTAAGCATATGAAAATAATTC
The DNA here is from genome assembly GCA_030737875.1 of Allium sativum. Lineage (NCBI taxonomy): Eukaryota > Viridiplantae > Streptophyta > Magnoliopsida > Asparagales > Amaryllidaceae > Allium > Allium sativum. The sequence goes on along the minus strand of CM060911.1, from coordinate 84,828,880 downwards.
AAACACAAGAATATTATTCAAAATTTCGGCAGCATAACGGCAGGGTAGTTACACCGGCACCGTCCCTAGTACGGCTCCTCGCTCTACCTTAAAACCTCGCGGTTTTTGACAATGGGAATCATGCATCTAGTTCGCATGCAGGCGGCATGTATATATTTATTTCATTTCCACAAACTAATCCTATGTGGTTTCAACCAAATATTTCACAACCACAAATGGGTATTTTTCAACCTCAATCAACCAATATCAATCACAAACTATCCCAACTATCATTCGCTATCAACCAATTATCACAACAATTTCAATCAATAAATATCGTCCATGGTTTGTGGACGAGGGGCGTATATATATATATATATATATATATATTTATATATAGCAATTCACTTTTACTTCACACATATATAATATTTTTAAAACAGAAATCTCACCAATAGCTATCCAACTGCACGACTCTTCACTTATAGAAATCTTCGCCTTTTTTCGCTTTCGCCCGTATTCTCTACACATGTAAAAATCGAACTTTTACGATGCTATTCAATATATAAAAATCTGATTTTTCTTTCGACTTTCAATATATAAAAATATGATTTTTACTTCGACTTTCGATATATAAAAATATGATTTTTCCTTCAGCTTTCAATATATAAAAATATGATTTTTACTTCGACTTTCGATATATAAAAATATGATTTTTCCTTTTAAATTCCTAATCTCCTTCTAGTTTATAAATCATTTTAAAATCAGTTTTTATATTCCTTTATAAATCAGTTTTTAAAATCTCAGAAAAATCAGTTTTTATATTTTTATAAATCAGTTTTACTCTTTTTATAAAATCAGTTTTTAACTTTTAAAAACCAAATCAGTTTTTACTTATCTAAAATAAAATCAGTTTTCAATTCTTTTATAAAATTCAGTTTTTACTTTTTTTATAAAATTCAGTTTTTATCTTTTTTTTAAAAAACCAAATCAGTTTTTATCTTTTTTTAAAAACCAAATCAGTTTTTACTTATTTTATAAAATCAAATCAGTTTTTATCTTTTTATAAAATCAAATCAGTTTTTATCTTTTTATAAAATCAAATCAGTTATATCTTTTTATAAAATCAAATCAGTTTTTATTATAAAAACAAAACAGTTTTTATTATAAAAACAAAATAGTTTTACAGAATAAATAAATAAAAAAAGAAAAGAAAATAAAATAAAATTAAAAGAAAATGCTCACCGAAGCTGCGGAAAGGGGTGGTTTTCTGGTGGCGGTCGGCGGTTCAGCGTCGCGAACGAGGGGGGGGCTTCAGCGGAGCTCGAGCGATCTGGGGGGCGTTCGAGGGTTTCGAGGTGGAGGCGGGGTCTTCCTCTTCGTCGACGGCGATGTCTGGAGGGAGGAGGTCGTGCGGTGGGGGGCGGCGATAGGTTCGTCGGCGGCTCGTATTTGATTAGGTTTTTTTTTTCTTTCTTTTGAAATCGAAATGAACGGCAGGGGGGGCCAATGAAGATAAAAGGGAGGGAATATTTTTTTTTTTTATTAATTAATTATTTAATTTTGGTAAAAAGGGTTGACTTTTACATATGACCTCGAAACGAGGCCCACCGCCTGTCGCCCATAGCGTTTTACCCCCATTCCGAACACAATGGGATATGTATCGCAAGCTGATTCGATTGTTACAATCAGTTTCCTTTTGAATTTACATTTAAATCACTATATTGAATTTTAAACGTACATTTCAAATTACCGGGGCCACATACTAACTAGAAAAATTCCCGAAAAATATTTTCTAGCTTCGTATTGACGATACGGTCCTAACAAAACTAGTTTCGTCGAATTCTGAGACCGTTTGAAAAATGGCCAATTTCCAGTCGATTAAAATCAACTGAAACTGCTCAAACGCGTTTTCCTTTGCCACGCTCACATATTGATTCGAAAAATTATGAAATTTGAAACCTAGCAATAATTTGACACTGCGGATCCAACAAAAGTGGTTTCGTCGAAATCCGAGGTCATATGCAAAATCTCCATTTTTAAGGGCCTGAATTCCATAGCGACTATTCAGAATTTTCAACTGGACATATCTTTTGATTCCCGCTATCAAATTTCGATTGGTCAGATTCGTTAGAAAGATATCATCAATTAGATCCTAATGTTTTTGGTTTCACTAAAATCCGGATTGTTTTGCACTCGGTATAGTCTGACAAAGTTTGAATTCAATTTTTGAAACTGCCACGCCATTTCAGGCCTTGTTTATAATTATAATTAATTATATTCATTTTCAATTGTCGATTCAAACTTAGTTTTTCATCGCCATTATTTAAAATATTTATTTTAAATAATTAAATTCCATTATTTTAGCCAATTTAAAAATTTTAAATTGGTTCAGATTTTCTGGGTCGTTACACCCAATCACATACACAAGTCGGGTAACTTGTCTATGGAAGTGTATTACACAATATATAACACGACGATAAAAATGTCTCTTTGATTTATATTCCTTTTATTGCCTATAAACGGTCAATAAAAATGTGATCTTTATTTCTATACTTTTTATTGTAATTTACATTTTTTTTAACAAAATGTCCTTTTTATTCTAACTTACATTTTGAATGTAATTTTTCTTTTTATTGTTTATTTACATCAAAATGTAAATGTTCCATAATTCATTGTTTATTATTAACAACAAAAATCTCGTCTTCTATATTTATTCTTTTCAATGAAAGCAATTTTACATAAAATTGTAATTCTTTAATTTTATTCTTTTTATTGTCTCTAGAAAGACAATAAAATGTAACACAAAAATATATTCTTTTTATCGCATCTAAAATGATGATAAAAATGTAACATTAACATTTTTATTTTTATCGCATCAAAAATGCCGATAAAAATGAATCACTAACATTGTCTATTTTATCGCACCAAAAATGTCGATAAAAATGAATCACTAACATTGTCTATTTTTATCGCACCAAAAATGTCGATAAAAAATGACAACATTAACCATTCTATTTTCACCGCATTCAAAATGACGATAAAATATTCAACATTAACAATTCTATTTTTACCGCATTCAAAATGACAATAAAATACTATCATAAGAAATGAAAGCAAAATGTTCTTTTTATTACTAAAAGGAAAAACAACAAAAATGCTTCTTTTAATGCTAAAAAGAAACATGACATAAAAATGTTCTTTTAATGTTAAAAAGAAGAAGCGACAAAAACGACCCTTTTCATGTTAAAAAGAAAAGGTGACAAAATATGTTTTTAATTCTAAAAAGAAAAAGCGACAAAAATTATCTTTTTATTCTAATGCAATATCTTTACAAAAGTGGTATTTTAATATCAATGCGAATTTTCAATTTCTTACTACATATAAAAATGTTAACTTTATTTTACATTGTATATATCATCCTGAATTACATATAAAAATGTAAGTTTTAATTTTATTTGCAAATCCCATTTCTAATTACATATAAAAATGTAATTTTTATTTCACATTGTAAATTCAAGTCCCAACTACATAAAGAAATGTAATTGTTATAATGCAATACCAATTCATATTCTAATTACATTGAAAAATGTAATTTTTATCTTACCAATATAACTCATATATAAATTACAAAAAAAAGTCATTTTTATTTTACCATTCTAATTCACATCTAAAATACATAGGAAAATGTAATTCTTATCATGCGGTACAAATTCAATTTTAAGTTACATAGAAAAATGTAATTTTCATCATGCGATGGAAATTCATATTTTAATTACATAGAAAAATGTAATTTCTAACATACGACATAAATTCATACTAAATTACATCTAAAAATGCAATTTTTATCATACAGTGTAAATTCACATTTTAATTACCTATAAAAATGTAATTTTTAATTTACAAAGCAAGTTCATACATTCATTTCATATACATTACAAAATAAATGAAATTTCATTCATGCGGAGTAAATTCATTCATAAATTACATAATAAAATGTAATTTATTGCATACGGTGTAAATTCATTCATAAATTACATAATAAAAATGTAATTTATTTTACATCATAAAATTTCATTCTTTTACTTACAATGTAAAAATATTCACTTTTATGTTTACAATGTAAAGCTATCAACTTTTTATTTTTATAATGCAAAAATATCAACCTTTATATTTTACGGTGTAAAAATATCAACTTTTATATTTTAATGTAAAACATCGTCTTTTAATATTTAATCGTAAAATATCACCTTTTAATATTTTACAATGTAAAAATTTATCACCTTTCTATTTACACCGTAAAAATTTATCTTTTTATTTCCATTTAAAAATATGATCTTTTTCTTCTTCTTTTCTTTTTTCAATACAAAAAAAAAATTATCTTTTTATTTACATCGTAAAATTTTCATCTTTTTATTTTCAATACAAATATATGATTTAAATCTAAATTTAGATTTAATTTTCTAATCCCAAATAGAATTCAATAATATAGCAATTTCAATGCGGATCTAACATGTCACAAAGAACAAATCATACCACAAGCAACAATCAATCATCTATCCAACCCAAACATTTCAGATCTAAATCAACACAATAATACAACAATTTTTAACACGAGAAAATTAATTAATAATTAATTAAATAATAGAATTTGAATTCTCACATTGATTTTTGCTGAAAATTTGACTGCCTCAGAATCAGTTCTGGTCTGCGTAATCGCCAAGATCTCGGAAAGACGATTCCAACGCAACTGACGGTTCGTCAATCGGACCTCGTATGAAAGAGATATTGATTTTTAAAGATCGGATAAATTAAATATTAAATAATTAAAATAATATTAAAATATACTCTTTCTTCTTCCTCATTCCTCGTTCCGGGAACACTCACGAACCCAACTTCACCCACGCAAGCTTCTTCACGCGCCCCCCTCCGAGCCACCAACCGCCGATCAGACACCGCCACACGAACCACCATGCCAAGAGCCGCCTACACTGTAACAGCCCGAACCTACACCACCCACCGCCTGAAACTCGGCCTCCTATCTCGCCCAGAAAACACCAAAAACCGCAGCCCCTTCTCGGCCAAAATTCGCAAAATCCGTGAATCAAAACCCGATCTTGACCGTATAGATTTGTAGCTCTCTGAATTCTCTTCGATTTGGTATATCATACGTCGATTTTCGTTGAACGGATTGAGAGATATTAGCATTTGAAATTGGGTAATTTCTGGCCTTCGGTTTTAGACATGGCGGTTGGCCAAATTAGGGTTAGGGTTTTCGGATTTAATAATATTTTAATATTAAATCTCTTTTTACGTGGTTTAAATGTGAAAATCCGGACTTTCTCTGATTTGGGCCTGCTTACTGTCGATCTTAACGTTTTGAGGCCTTCTGAACGCGATGGGCTATGTCCCGGGCTACAATTCTGATGTCTATAACGTTTTTTTTTCTTGGTTTTTAATTTAAAAATAAAATACTAAATAAATAATTTAATTTCTACCATACATTTAAATATGCCGGGGCCACATACGACCTCAGAAAATTCTAAAAAAAAAATATTTTTAGCTTTCTAATGACGATACGAATCCAACAAATTTATTTTCGGCGAATTCTGAGACTGTTCGAAAAATGTCTATTTTTAAGGCGTTTAAATTTAACTGAAAATAGTCAAAACACATTTTATTTCGCCATGCTCACATATTAATTCAAAAAATTCTGAAAATTGAAACCTAACAATAATTTGACATTCCGGTTCCAACAAAAGTGGTTACGTCGAAAACGGTGGTCGTTTGAAAAATGACTATTTTCCAGGGCAATATATTTAATATTAAAAATACATTTTTAAACAAATATTTTTCGAAACTCAAAATATATAAGTGTTTACTGTTTGTCAATGCAGAAACGTCATTCCGAACTCAATGGAAGTGGTTTCGAGTCGAAATTCCTACATATGTGAAAAGTAGCCTTTCGTGCCCTATATATTATATAAATTCTACAGCGACCCTTCTAAAAATTGAATTGGCCATAACTTTTGATTTCCGCTATGAAATTTTAATTTTTCAGATTCGTTAGAAAGATATTTTTAAATAGATTCTAATATTTTTTGTTTCACTAAAATCCGTTAAATTTTGCATCCTTTACGGTCAGTGAAAGTTCAAGTTTGACTTTTCAAACTACCGCGTTATTTCTAATTCCATTTATATTTAAATTAAATTTATTCGTTTTAACTTCGATAAAAATAAATTCTAGCCATTATTATTAATAATAAATTATATTATAACCTCAAAATTCATTAAAATTTTCTAAAATAAAATTTTAAATTGGTTTAGAATTTGCGGGTTGTTACATATTCAGGCCATTATATAATATATATATATATATATATATATATATATATATATATATTATATATTTCGTCGATTTCCTTTTTAAACGTATTTTATAAAATCATTTCAAATTTGTTTCAAAAACAATTTCAACCATTATTTCAAATTCAAATCAAAATTGGATTTTCCTTTATAAATTCTTTCTACATTCACTTCTATTTGATTTCAATTCAAATCGATTTCAATTCTATTTCAATTCATTTCAATTGAATTTAATTCAATTCAAATTCGTTTTCTACTCAATTCAATTCGAATTCGTTTTCTATTCAATTCAATTCGAATTCGTTTTGTAATCAATTCAAATTCAATTCTATTTGAATCCATTTTCTATTCAATTCAAGTTTCAATTCAATTTGAATTCATTTCAATTCGTTTTAAATTCAATTCGAATTCGTTCTATATTCAATTCATTTCGAAACCGTTTTATATTCAATTCATTTCGAAATCGTTTTCAATTCATTTCATTTCGAAATCGTTTTCAATTCATTTCATTTCGAAATATTCGATTTCAAAATTACTTTTCAATATTCATTTTAAAATGAATAAAATCGATATAAAAATCATTCACGTCAAAATGGCGTCAATCTAATCAACACGGCTTCATATATTCCTTTATTCTATTCAACAAATGAATATTTATTTTTGTCAACACACGACTAATCTCAACGAATGAGTACTGTCCACGTGTGACTATTTTTGTTAAATTATTTTGTTCAACACACGACTAATCTCAACAGATGAGTACAGTCAACACATGAACCTTTATTTTATATTGATAAAGATGTAAATTTTATTATTTAAATATTTCGTTCAACACATGACTAATCTCAACGGATGAGTACAGTCAACACATGAACCTTTATTTTATATTGATAAACATGTAAATTTTATTATTAAAATATTTCGTTCAACACATGACTAATCTCAACGGATGAGTACAGTCAACACATGAACCTTTATTTTATATTGATAAAGATGTAAATTTTATTATTAAAATATTTCGTTCAACACATGACTAATCTCAACGTATGAGTACAGTCAACATATGAACCTTTATTTTATAATATTCTTTATTCTCTAAATTGGAATGAGGCCCAATCAATCACCATATAAAATTAATTATATGGATTTTCATACAACACATGTATATAATAGCATTGAAAAATAATCAACCATCACCCAAAGTGCACTACACTGTATAAGCATCAAATATAGATATCTAACGCTTATAACAGCCTGTCAATCAATCGATCGACATATTTAATCAATCAGGATGAGTGAACTTCATATTTCATCCCAACAACCGTGTGGGGTTTCAAACAATCAAACACAGATTTTATTTGTGTAGTTGGGCGATGTGTAAAATTTATCGTCCCAATCAATGTCAGTCAAATCGGTGTACATAAACAAACCGTCCGGTTTGTAAATGAATATTTATTTATTCACATTCACTATATTCATATTCACGCTAAAAATTATATTTCTAACGATAAAACATTTTATTTTAACATATGAATTTCTATTCAGTTCATTCTTTAAATAAAATGATATTTTTATTTTCTAACTTATTTTAGAAAATTTCGACGGCATAACGGCACGATACTAGAAACGGGACAAGGCCTAGCCTTATCCCCGGTCTAGTGAAGGCCCACGCCATTCACACATCAATCAAATCAATTTCATTTCACCAACCAATTCAATTCAAACCAAATAATCTAACCAACTACACAACAAAACAATTTGAGAAACAAGCCATCCATGGTCTATGGATGACGGGTGTTGGGTGCTACTAAACACCGTCTGCATCCTACTATATATATATAACTTAGAAAATGAAATTGAAAGGTGAGAAATTCTCACCCTTTCGCTAAACTGAATGACACAATTCTTCGTGGGTAGGAAATCTTCACCGTGCTTTTCTTTCCTCTATTTCGTTGCCCGTATCCACTACCTATATAAAAATCACATTTTTACTTTGCTATTCAATATATAAAAATCGAATTTTTACCTCGTTATTCAATATATAAAAATCGAATTTTTACTCTGCTATTCAATATATAAAAATCGAATTTTTACCATGCTACTATATAAAAGATTATATTTTTAATGTTAAAAATCTCATTTTTAATTCAACGCCACTATATATAGAATCGTATTTTTAACTTCATAAAAATATTCCAAACATACGAGGAAAATCGTATGTTTATCTTCATAAAAATATTATTTTTATCTATTGAAAATCGTATTTTTGTACTGCTAACTTCTTAGTAAAAATCATATTTTTATTACGCTACTTCTTAAATAAAAATCATATTTTTACTATGCTCTTACATGTATAAAAATCGTATTTTCATACCATCATTATATATATAAAAAAATCGCTCCTTTATAGCGCTACTCACATAATAAAAATCTAAACTTTTCTATTATGAAAATCAACTCTTTAAACAAATCAAGATCTCGTTTTTCCTTTATATAAAAATCCTATCTTTTTATGGTAAAAATCTAATTTTTACTTCTCCTTTCTATATTGATAAAAATTATAACTTTATATCGAGAAAAATCATATTTTTCTACTTAAAAATCAGATCTAAACTTTCATATGCTATTCACATTTTTAACATCAAAAAAATTTAGTTTTAAATGAATAACTAAATAAAGAAAAGGGGAGGGGGAAGAACTCACAGTAAATCGGCCGGAGGAGGGCTTTGCGCTGCGTCGAAGTGCGGGAGGGTGGAGCTAGGGCTGCACTGGTGGTTCGATGGTCGGAGTTGGGCTGTTGGTGGCGTAGTCTTCAAATCCGGTTTGGGAGGGCCTGCGGTTTTCTAAAGAGGAAGAGAGGAGGAAGAAACGAGGACGGAGGGGGGAGACAAGGTGGCGTGAGGGGTCTCGACGGCTGGAGTTGGGCCAGACGACAGCGGCATTGACCGTAGTGGAGGAGCAGGGTTCACGAAGAGAGAGAGGGAGCGGTATTCGAGGTTGTGTGTGGTGGAGCAACTCCGACGGGTGGTGGCCACTTGACAGACGACACGGCGGAGGAAGGCGCCACCTCCGGTTGTCTCGATTTGGGATTTTTTTTATTTGACCTCTCAGATCTGAACGAGAGAAAGAAGGGAAGGGGGTAGGGAGTGTTATATAAAATTATATGGTATTTAATTATTTTCAAAGAAAGTTGACTTTTTATCCTGACCTCAAAACGAGGCCCACCGCCTGTCGTCCATAGCGTTTTACCCAAATTCCGAACAGAATGGGATATGTATCGTAAGCTAATTCGATCGTTTGTATCCGTTTTCGTCAAATTTACATTTAAATCGTTATATTGAATTTTAAACGTACATTTCAATTTACCGGGCCCACATACGGGCTCTAAAAATTCCAGAAAAATATTTTCTAGCTTCGTATTGACGATACGGTCCTAACAAAACTAGTTTCATCGAATTCCGAGACCGTTTGAAAAATGGCCAATTTCCAGTCAATTAAAATCAACTGAAACTGGTCAAACGCGTTTTCCTTTGCCACGCTCACATATTGATTCGAAAAATTATGAAATTTGGAATCTAGCAATAACTTTACGTCACGGACCCAACAAAAGTGGTTTCGTCGAAATCCGAGGTCGTTTGCAAAATTTCCATTTTTAAGGGCCTGAATTCCATAGCGACTATTCAGAATTTTCAACTGGACATATCTTTTAATTCCCGCTATGAAAATTCAATTTTTCGGACTCGTTGGAATGATAGTCACCATTAGATCCCATTATTTTTGGTTTCACTAAAATCCGGATTGTTTTGCACCCGGTACATTCAATTGAAGTTTGAAATCGAATTATCGAACTACCGCGCCATTTTCAATTCTATTTATAATTATATATAATTATTTATATTCTAATGACGACGTATATAACATATACGTTCTAATTCCATTCAAAATAAATTTCTCGTCGATTTTATTTAAAATAATCTATTTTAAATGTTCAAAATTCGCTAAAATTGCCAAAATAATTTTTTTAAACTGGCCCAGATTTTCGGGTTGTTATAGGTATCTTCAATAATACTATTCTTAGACCAAAAGGAGTTGAGAAAATCAGAAACTAACTGGAGATTAGTTAAGTTAAATGGTTTCAGAGTTATTGATCTGATGTTGGTTTGGGCCTTCGGGGTTAATACTTAAGGAATTGCTCCCTTTCTAATTCACGGTTAGGGACTGATTGAAATGTGATGTGATTTTGGGTTTATCATGAACCATGTTTTAAATGACACTGATTCTTTAACCCAGACGTACTTGGAGATCGATGGATATGTAGGGTACTAGGTGCCTACGGTTTCGTTCAGACCCAGAACGATCTTGTAAATTGTGAAAACCCGTAACTTCCCCGTAAAGGAAAGCGCCGGATAGTTCGAGAACAAGCCACAACAGAACTCATACAGAAGAACATTTCATTGTATATTACAACAATGCATCAGATTACAAGAATATACAGAATATAAATGAATATTACACAGAAATATCAGAGATTTAAATTAAATTTAAATACATAGCAGCGGAAAATAATACAATACACAACTAGAAGGAGATATACTGATACAAAGCTTTCCGGATACCGTTCCAGCTGTAAACCAGGATCCTGTGAATATAAATCTTCAAAACCAAAACTATTAGCTGCCCGTGTCAAAATAAGGGCACCCAGAGTTTAGGTTAAAACAATAAACTCCAGGTCAGTCATGGGACTGGTGTGAGAACTAAAACAGTTATTTATCTTTATTTTCAAAGTTCGGTAAATCAAGGGACCACACCGTATAACACGGAACGGGTTTCCTCCCGAGAATACCAGTGCATATAAGTGAACAGCGCAATGCTTAATAAAGAAAAATGAAGCTGTTATAAGACCCAGGTCCCATCACACAATGCAACGCAGCCGAGGATAGGGTTTTCCCTTATAACAGCCAAAGAATGCTTGATACGGTTAAAACAAATCGTTTGACACTATTATAAGTGCATAGTGTATAAAACAACTTCAAATCATAAGTATCAATCATAGGCGGCATGAGCGCCCCATCCCACTATGTCGCCATACTAGGCTCTACAAATAAAACCGCGAATGTCACGTATTTGGAAATTGGATTTCCGTCTATGAACCGAGGCAAAAGAAAGTCCTCAACCGATTCGAGACAATCTAGCCCATGTCTCAGGAACAGCCGCAACTGCCCCATGGAGCGACAGGGCCGGTCCACCGATGTGGATTATTATGCCTGAACACTACGTTTCCCTGCCCTTTGGGGCGTAAATGAGCCAACGAATGACTCCATCGGACCCGGAACGTCCGATCAAACCGAGGCGCCTCGCAACAGCAACAACCACATAAGTCAAACTCGTCAGGGCGTGTAAAACCACTGACGCCACTTTTTAGCTAGAAGGAAACGCATGCCCTCCCTGAGGTCCGTCTCCCGTTTCTGGTTCATACCGGGTGTGAAAATCGCGAAGTAAACGTTACACAAAGCTAAGCCACAAAGGCCGTGCTTTGTTCATCACCACAAGACTTTGCTTTTCAACAGAAGCCTTGATCTTTTGCCACTTAGGCATGCCACACAGGCAATTCACTCCATGCGATTGATATCCATCAATATATAACCCCTGAGCTCGTACGTCTCAGAGAAGGGCGTTAAGCAAGAGAATAAATTCTCCGCCGCCAAACAGATATATATTTAATAGAGATCAATCACACGGACTAAAATCCAATGTCAGACACACAGTCCATTTACAAGTCCATTCTGGGTCTGAACGAAACCGGGGGCACCTAGTACCCCGCATATCCATCAATCTCCAAGTACGTCTGGACGATCACTAACTGTTTCCATCTTCTTGGGTGTACAGCCCAATCAAGATCATCAGTAATTACCCAAACGACGTGAAGACCTCCGGTCTTCGACCATCGTCTTCATCTTCGACTTATCGTCGTATCAGTTATTCATAATGGGATAAACCCGGTCTTTCCGAATAACTCGCGTATATTTTAAATAAGTGTTACACAAACACAACATACGCCTCATTCCAATTCATCAGTCACTAACCGTAAATTAATTAAGAGAATAATTCCCCAAATATTAACCCCGAAGGCCGAAACCAACATCAGATCAATATCCAGAAAACCATTCTGCTTAGCTAACCGACAGTTAGTTTCTAAATTTCACATTCATAGGGAAAGGTTCCCATTAATTTTATCCAACATAAATTTCTTGAATTTATTCTTTAATCTATTTTTGAATATCAATTCAAACTAGTCGGGATTAACGAACCTTACCGAAGTAATCATTTGTTTTAATTTCCCAATCCCAACCTATTCATCCCATGAAGTAAAACTGGTAATACTTAATATCTAACACCACGGTGTTATCGGTAAATTCAATTACCATTCCACGTTCAAATCTAATTAAAGATTTAACTATCGCCTGGAGCAAAACTGGTGATACTCCATTTTCGATCATTTCAATCTAATTAAAGATTCATTAAAACTCCACTTAGTTTTAATCTTCGACTGGGTTAAAGAATCAGTGTCATTTAAAACACGGTTCACGATAAACCCAAAATCACATTCATTAATTATCGGGTTAAAGAACGAGTGTTATTTAAAACACTGTTCACGATAAACCCAAAAATCATTCCATTAATTATCGGGTTAAAGAACAAGTGTTATTTAAAACACTGTTCACGATAAACCCAATATCAATATCAATTCAATTCCAATTAAATATTGCTGAATTGGTACACTTCATTAAATCTAAATAAAAAGATTTAATCTTTTCTCAACTGGGTTCAAGACCAGTGTTAGTGAAGACATCATTCACGACAAACCCAAATCACATTTGATATTCAATACAAGGCTCTGAATAGAAAATATACCGGCTTATATTCAATATCAAATTCTACGACTAACAAATATCGCATTGGAAATAACGATATATATATATATATATCTTTCAAATTCCCATAACAATATCTGTATCATCACAAAATCCAACATCGAAATATTCCGAAGGCAATTTCGATTCAAATCCATTCCAATGCAATCATTGGAAATTCTGGTTATTTTCAAAACCATTTCAAATTCAATTTATTTATTTAAAAATAAATAGAATTGTAATTCTAGTTCAAAACTAGTTCATTTCGATAAAAATCTATTTTTATCTTTTCAAATATGGAGTTTTTCATCCCAATTCTTTCTAAATCATTTCTTATGATTTTACACAAATTATTACTATTTTTAATAATTTTATCAAGGCCCGTACAGTCGATTTCCATCAATGGCCATCGAACTGCACTTACAGCGACCTTTTTCAAATTTGGTTTGGACGTAACTCCAAATCCAACCGTTAGATTTCTAATTTCTAATATTCGTTAGAAAGCTCTTTTCGATACGAACCCAACGGTTCCGGTTTTAGGAGAATCCGACGGTCGGATCTCCCGTAATGTCCGTTTGAAATAAATGGTCGAAATTCACGAACTGCCGCGGCGCGGCACGTTCTATTCAGGCCATTATATTATATATATAATATGTATAATATATATTTCGTCGATTTCTATTTAAAACGAATTATATAAATAGTTTTAAAATCGTTTCAAAAGCAATTTCAACTTTCTTTTCAATTCAAATCAAAATTGAATTCTTCTTTATAAATTCGTTTTAAAATTCATTTCTATTCGATTCAAATTTCAATTCAATTTGAATTCATTTCAATTCACTTTCAATTCAATTTGAAATCGTTTTCAATTCAATTCATTTCGAAATCGTTTTCAATTCAATTCATTTCGAAATCGTTTTCAATTCAATTCATTTTGAAATCGTTTTCAATTCAATTCATTTCGAAATCGTTTTCAATTCAATTCATTTCGAAATCGTTTTCAATTCAATTCATTTCGAAATCGTTTTCAATTCAATTCATTTCGAAATGAATAAAATCGATATAAATATCGTTCACGTCAAAATGGCGTCAATCTAATCAACACGGCTTCATAAATTTCTATTTTCAAATATTCTATTTCAAATATTTCTTTTTCAAAAATAGTTGTTATTATCAAAATACTTCGTTCAACACATGACCAATCTCAATGGATGAGTACTGTCAACACATGAACTTTTATTTTATATTGATAAAGATGTAAATTTTATTACTAAAATATTTTGTTCAACACATGACCAATCTCAATGGATGAGTACTGTCAACACATGAACCTTTATTTTATATTGATGAAGATGTTAATTTTATTACTAAAATATTTCGTTCAACACATGATCAATCTCAATGGATGAGTACTGTCAACACATGAACCTTTATTTTATATTGATAAACATGTAAATTTTATTACTAAAATATTTCGTTCAACACATGACCAATCTCAATGGATGAGTACTGTCAACACATGAACCTTTACTTTATATTCATAAAGATGTAAATTTTATTACTAAAATATTTCGTTCAACACATGACCAATCTCAATGGATGAGTACTGTCAACACATGAACCTTTATTTTATGTTGTTCTTTATTTTCTAAATTGGAATGAGGCCCAATCAATTACCATATAAAGTTAATTATATGGATTTTCATACAACACATGTATATAATAGCATTGAAAAATAATCAACCATCAACCAAAGTTCACTACACTGTATAAGCATCAAATATAGATATCTAACGCTTATAACAGCCTGTCAATCAATCGATCGACAAATTTAATCAATCAGGATGAGTGAACTGCATATTTCATCCTAACACCCGTGTGGGGTTTCAAACAATCAAACACAGATTTTATTTGTGCAGTTGGGCGATGTGTAAAATTTATCGACCCAATCAATGTCCTTCAAATAGGTGTACATAAACACACCGTCTAGTTTGTAAATGAATATTTTTTTATTCACATTCACGTTAAAAATTATATTTTTAACAATAAAACATTTTATTCCAACATATGAATTTCTATTCGGTTCATTCTTTAAATAAAATGATATTTTATTTTTCTAACATATTTTAGAAAATTTCGGCGGCATAACGGCACGATACTAGAAACGGGACGAGGCCTAGCCTTATCCCCGGTCTAGTGAAGGCCCACGCCATTCACACATCAATCAAATCAATTTCATTTCACCACACAGTACAATTCAAATCTAATCATCTAACTAATTTATGCAATCAAACAAACAAGTCCATGGTCTGTGGACGATTGTGTCGGGTGCTACTAAGCACCGTATGCATCCTAGAATATATATATAACTAGAAATAGAAATTGAAGAGTGAGAAATTCTCACAGATAGCTATCCAATCATCTTGACTCTTCTTTTATAGAAATCTTCGCCAATCTCGCCTTTTGTCGCCTTTGTTGCTCGTATCCACTACATATGTAAAAATCGAATTTTTACTTCGCTATTCAATATATAAAAATCACATTTTTATTTCGATGTTCAATATATAAAAATCACATTTTTATTTCGACGTTCAATATATAAAAATCACATTTTTACTTCGACGTTCAATATATAAAAATCACATTTTTACTTCGACGTTCAATATACAAAAATCACATTTTTACTTCGACGTTCAATATATAAAAATCACATTTTTATTTCGATGTTCAATATATAAAAATCACATTTTCATTTCGATGTTCAATATATAAAAATCACATTTTTATTTCGATACTATATAGATAAAAATTATATTTTTATCACGCTATTTTTCATATAAAGATTTCGCCTTTTTTTATTTTTAAAATCTAACCTTTTCTATTTTAAAAATATCGTCTTTTCACTTTTAAAAATATCGTCTTTTCACTTTTAAAAATATCGTCTTTTCACTTTTAAAAATATCGTCTTTTCACTTTTAAAAAATATCGTCTTTTCACTTTTAAAAATATCGTCTTTTTGTTACCATTCAAACAATAAAGATCCAATTTTCATAAACCATTTATATGAATAAAAATCTAATTTTTACTTTACTAACATATATGGAAAAATCGAATTTTTATCGTTACTCTTCAAATAAAAAAAATCCGAGCTTTTTAAAATATAAAAATTCTATTCTTTTAAATATAAAAATTCGATTCTTTTAAATATAAAAATTCGATTCTTTTAAATTATGCCTTTAACATATAAAAACAAAGTTAAAAATAAAATTAGAAACTAAGGGAACTCACCGAATTGTAGGGGGGAAAGTCTGCTACCGTCGTCTGCAGGAGGGGCTCGTGGATCGGTGCTCTAGAGGGGCTGTAGGAGGCAAGGGAGGCGGTCTGTTGTGCTTTGGATTGGAGGAGGGGGGTTGCGCTCGCTGGTCTGGTGGCGGGGAGACTGCGGTGGGTGAAAGCGACGGGGTGGGGGGGGTTTGCGTCGCGATTTGAGGAGGAGAAGAGGAGGGCGTCTCGAGGTAGGAGGAGGTTGGCGGAGCAGAGGGGAGAAGGGCGGCGGTCCCCCCTGGTGGCGGCGCCGTCGACGAAGAAGAGAGGGGGGGGGAGGCGATTCCGTCGTTCATCGTTTTTTTTATTCTGTCAGTTTTGTTTTCGAAGGGGGGGGGGGCAGAAGTATTAAAGGGAAGAGAGATATGTTTTTTTTTTTTATTAATTAATTTAATTGCATAAAGTTGACTTTTACCTACGACCTCGAAACGAGTCCCACCGCCCATCGTCCATAGCGATTTACCCCCATTCCGAACATAATGGGATATGTATCGTAGGCTGATTCGATCGTTTCGATCAGTTTTCGTTAAAATCAACATATAATTCTATATATTGAATTTGAACGCGCATTTCAATTTACCGGGGCCACATACTAGCTCGATAAATTACAGAAAAATATTCTCTACCTTCGTATTGACTATACGGTCCTAACAAAACTAGTTTCGTCAAATTCTGAGACCGTTGGAAAAATGACCATTTTCCAGTCGATTAAAATCAACTGAAACTGGTCAAACGCGTTTTCCTTCGCCACGCTCACATATTGAATCGAAAAATTATGAAATTTGAAACCTAGCAATAACTTGACATCACGGACCCAACAAAACTGGTTTCGTCGAAATCCGAGGTCGTTTGCAAAATGTCCATTTTTAAGGGCCTGAATTCCATAGCGACTATTCAGAATTTTCAACTGGACATATCTTTTGATTCCTGCTATCAAATTTCGATTTTTCGGATTCGTTGGAAAGATATTACCAATTAGATCCTAATGTTTTTGGTTTCACTAAAATCCGGATTGTTTTGCACCCGGTACATTCAATTGAAGTTTGAAATCGAATTATCGAACTACCGCGCCATTTTCAATTCTATTTATAATTATATATAAATGTTTATATTCTATCGACGACGTATATAATATATACGTTCGAATTATATTCAAAATAAATTTCTCATCGATATTATTTAAAATAATTCATTTTAAATAAACAAAATTCGCTAAAATTGCCAAAATGAAAATTTTAAACTGGCCCAGATCTTCGGGTTGTTACAATCTCCCCCACTTAAAACTTTTCGTCCCCGAAAAGGAACAAAGTCGAAAGTGGTTTGATTAATCAACCCTACGCTCGATCTGGCTTCCATTCTCCAACTCTTTAGTTTCTGAGAATTTTCAAAATTTCAAAAATTTGGCTAACACCCTAAATTTTCGAAAAATTTCGCCATAACCTCCCCTGCACTGGGAGCATCGGGGAATTTGAAATAGCTTCCCCGGTCCTTCAGATCTCAAAAAGAAAAAGAAAAAGCCAAGCGGCTAGCCAATTGTCTCATAAAATCATCATCACCCAAACAAAACAGTAAATTATGTAGTAAACATGTACCTATTTGTCGGGCAAACAAATTTTATTCTCTGCTCTAGCTTCCTTGCTATGACCTGTTCAATGATATACTTGTATATGCAAGCAAATGCAACTAATTCTCAATACAATTCAATATTTGGTGCTATTAGGCAAAAATGGTTAAAAATTAGCAAACAAATAGACAAACAACACAAACATCAATCAATTAGTGGATTAGAGTTTTCAAATTCATAAATTTGATATATATACAAAAAATCATGTTTTTGATGCCAATTCACAACAAAGGGTTCTAGCTATATAAGTTTTGGTTCTCACACCAGTCTAATGGAAATATATAGAAATCACACCTTCGAAACACGAACATAATTATTGATGATGCCATGGTCATTATCAACATCATCTCCGGGCGACTAGAGTGTAATTCTATATCTATCCAGTATATTAAAATTTCAAATACACGTTTGCAAGGCGTATATGCAAAATCTTTATATACTGGACTGTCCCAATCAATATAAATTAAATAATCAAATACGAATAATTGATTTTAAATTTTCAAAACAAAATTGGCTTTTATTTTAAAAATATACTCTTCACACTCGTTCTAGGATACTACTGATCCCATCTCTAACGAGTCATTCTAATTGGATATTACTAATCCAATCACCTGATGAATTCTTTCGTATGGTTCTAATGTGCCTTGTTCTCTAGCTTTGTAAACCAAAGCTCTGATACCAACTGTGAAAACCCGTAACTTCCCCGTAAAGGAAAGCGCCGGATAGTTCGAGAACAAGCCACAACAGAACTCATACAGAAGAACATTTCATTGTATATTACAACAATGCATCAGATTACAAGAATATACAGAGTATAAATGAATATTACACAGAAATATCAGAGATTTAAATTACATTTAAATACATAGCAGCGGAAAATAATACAATACACAACTAGAAGGAGATATACGGATACAAAGCTTTCCGGATACCGTTCCAGCTGTAAACCAGGATCCTGTGAATATAAATCTGCAAAAACAAAACTACTAGCTGCCCGTGTCAAAATAAGGGCACCCAGAGTTTAGGTTAAAACAATAAACTCCAGGTCAGTCATGGGACTGGTGTGAGAACTAAAACAGTTATTTATCTTTATTTTCAAAGTTCGGTAAATCAAGGGACCACACCGTATAACACGGAACGGGTTTCCTCCCGAGAATACCAGTGCATATAAGTGAACAGCGCAATGCTTAATAAAGAAAACTGAAGCTGTTATAAGACCCAGGTCCCATCATACAATGCAACGCAGTCGAGGATAGGGTTTTCCCTTATAACAGCCAAAGAATACTTGATACGGTTAAAACAAATCGTTTGATACTATTATAAGTGCATAGTGTATAAAACAACTTCAAATCATAAGTATCAATCATAGGCGGCATGAGCGCCCCATCCCACTATGTCGCCATACTAGGCTCTACAAATAAAACCGCGAATGTCACGTATTTGGAAATTGGATTTCCGTCTATGAACCGAGGCAAAAGATAGTCCTCAACCTATTCGAGACAATTTAGCCCATGTCTCAGGAACAGCCACAACTGCCCCATGGAGCGACAGGGCCGGTCCACCGATGTGGATTATTATGCCTGAACACTACGTTTCCCCGCCCTTTGGGGCGTAAATGAGCCAACGAATGACTCCATCGGACCCGGATCGTCCGATCAAACCGAGGCGCCTCGCAACAGCAACAACCACATAAGTCAAACTCGTCAGGGCGTGTAAAACCACTGACGCCACTTTTTAGCTAGAAGGAAACGCATGCCCTCCCTGAGGTCCGTCTCCCGTTTCTGGTTCATACCGGGTGTGAAACTCGCAAAGTAAACGTTACACAAAGCTAAGCCACAAAGGCCATGCATGATCATCACCACAAGACTTTGCTTTTCAATAGAAGCCTTGATCTTTTGCCACTTAGGCATGCCACACTGGCAATTCACTCCATGCGATTGATATCCATCAATATATAACCCCTGAGCTCGTACGTCTCAGAGAAGGGCATTAAGCAAGAGAATAAATTCTCCGCCGCCAAACAGATATATATTTAATAGAGATCAATCACACGGACTAAAATCCAATGTCAGACACACAGTCCATTTACAAGTCCGTTCTGGGTCTGAACGAAACCGGGGGCACCTAGTACCCCGCATATCCATCGATCTCCAAGTACGTCTGGACGATGACTAACTGTTTCCATCTTCTTGGGTGTACAGCCCAATCAAGATCATCAGTAATTACCCAAACGACGTGAAGACCTCCGGTCTTCGACCATCGTCTTTATCTTCGACTTATCGTCGTATCAGTTATTCAGAATGGGATAAACCCGGTCTTTCCGAATAACTCGCGTATATTTTAAATAAGTGTTACACAAACACAACATACGCCTCATTCCAATTCATCAGTCACTAACCGTAAATTAATTAAGAGAATAATTCCCCAAATATTAACCCCGAAGGCCGAAACCAACATCAGATCAATATCCAGAAAACCATTCTGCTTAGCTAACCGACAGTTAGTTTCTAAATTTCACATTCATAGGGAAAGGTTCCCATTAATTTTATCCAAGATAAATTTCTTGAATTTATTCTTTAATCTATTTTTGAATATCAATTCAAACTAGTCGGGATTAACGAACCTTACCGAAGTAATCATTTGTTTTAATTTCCCAATCCCAACCTATTCATCCCATGAAGTAAAACTCGTAATACTTCATATCTAACACCACGGTGTTATCGGTAAATTCAATTACCATTCCACGTTCAAATCTAATTAAAGATTTAACTATCGCCTGGAGCAAAACTGGTGATACTCCATTTTCGATCATTTCAATCTAATTAAAGATTCATTAAAACTCCACTTAGTTTTAATCTTCGATTGGGTTAAAGAATCAGTGTCATTTAAAACACGGTTCACGATAAACCCAGAATCACATTCATTAATTATCGGGTTAAAGAACGAGTGTTATTTAAAACACTGTTCACGATAAACCCAAAAAGCATTCCATTAATTATCGGGTTAAAGAACAAGTGTTATTTAAAACACTGTTCACGATAAACCCAATATCAATATCAATTCAATTCCAATTAAATATTGTTGAATTGGTACACTTCATTAAATCTAAATAAAAAGATTTAATCTTTTCTCAACTGGGTTCAAGAACAGTGTTAGTGAAGACACCATTCACGACAAACCCAAATCACATTTGATATTCAATACAAGGCTCTGAATAGAAAATATACCGGCTTATATTCAATATCAAATTCTACGACTAACAAATATCGCATTGGAAATAACGATATATATATATCTTTCAAATTCCCATAACAATATCTGTATCGTCACGAAATCCAACATCGAAATATTCCGAAGGAAATTTCGATTCAAATCCATTCCAATGCAATCATTGGAAATTCTGGTTATTTTCAAAACCATTTCAAATTCAATTTATTTATTTAAAAATAAATAGAATTGTAATTCTAGTTCAAAACTAGTTCATTTCGATAAAAATCTATTTTTATCTTTTCAAATATGGAGTTTTTCATCCCAATTCTTTCTAAATCATTTCTTATGATTTTACACAAATTATTACTATTTTTAATAATTTTATCAAGGCCCGTACAGTCGATTTCCATCAATGGCCATCGAACTGCACTTACAGCTACCTTTTTCAAATTTGATTTGGACGTAACTCCAAATCCAACCGTTAGATTTCTAATTTCTAATATTCGTTAGAAAGCTCTTTTCGATACGAACCCAATGGTTCCGGTTTTAGGAGAATCCGACGGTCGGATCTCCCGTAATGTCTGTTTGAAATAAATGGTCGAAATTCACGAACTGCCGCGGCGCGGCGCGTTCTATTCAGGCCATTATATTATATATTTAATATATATAATATATACTTCGTCGATTTCTATTTAAAACGAATTATATAAATAGTTTTAAAATCGTTTCAAAAGCAATTTCAACTTTCTTTTCGATTCAAATCAAAATTGAATTCTTCTTTATAAATTCGTTTTAAAATTCATTTCTATTCGATTCAAATTTCAATTCAATTTGAATTCATTTCAATTCACTTTCAATTCAATTTGAAATCGTTTTCAATTCAATTCATTTCGAAATCGTTTTCAATTCAATTCATTTCGAAATCGTTTTCAATTCAATTCATTTCGAAATCGTTTTCAATTCAATTCATTTCGAAATCGTTTTCAATTCAATTCATTTCGAAATCGTTTTCAATTCAATTCATTTCGAAATGAATAAAATCGATATAAATATCGTTCACGTCAAAATGGCGTCAATCTAATCAACACGGCTTCACAAATTTCTATTTTCAAATATTCTATTTCAAATATTTCTTTTTCAAAAATAGTTGTTATTATCAAAATATTTCGTTCAACACATGACCAATCTCAATGGATGAGTACTGTCAACACATGAACTTTTATTTTATATTGATAAAGATGTAAATTTTATTACTAAAATATTTCGTTCAGCACATGACCAATCTCAATGGATGAGTACTGGCAACACATGAACCATTATTTTATATTGATGAAGATGTAAATTTTATAACTAAAATATTTCGTTCAACACATGACCAATCTCAATGGATGAGTACTGTCAACACATGAACCTTTATTTTATATTGATAAAGATGTAAATTTTATTACTAAAATATTTCGTTCAACACATGACCAATCTCAATGGATGAGTACTGTCAACACATGAACCTTTATTTTATATTGATAAAGATGTAAATTTTATTACTAAAATATTTCGTTCAACACATGACCAATCTCAATGGATGAGTACTGTCAACACATGAACCTTTATTTTATGTTGTTCTTTATTTTCTAAATTGGAATGAGGCCCAATCAATTACCATATAAAGTTAATTATATGGATTTTCATACAACACATGTATATAATAGCATTGAAAAATAATCAACCATCAACCAAAGTGCACTACACTGTATAAGCTTCAAATATAGATATCTAAAGCTTATAACAGCCTGTCAATCAATCGATCGACAAATTTAATCAATCAGGATGAGTGAACTGCATATTTCATCCTAACACCCGTGTGGGGTTTCAAACAATCAAACACAGATTTTATTTGTGCAGTTGGGCGATGTGTAAAATTTATCGACCCAATCAATGTCCTTCAAATAGGTGTACATAAACAAACCGTCTGGTTTGTAAATGAATATTTATTTATTCACATTCACGTTAAAAATTATATTTTTAAAGATAAAACATTTTATTCCAAAATATGAATTTCTATTCAGTTCATTCTTTAAATAAAATGATATTTTATTTTTCTAACATATTTTAGAAAATTTCGGCGGCATAACGGCACGATACTAGAAACGGGACGAGGCCTAGCCTTATCCCCAGTCTAGTGAAGGCCCACGCCATTCACACATCAATCAAATCAATTTCATTTCACCACACAGTCAAATTCAAATCTAATCATCTAACTAATTTATGCAATCAAACAAACAAGTCCATGGTCTGCGGACGATTGTTTCGGGTGCTACTAAGCACCATCTGCATCCTAGAATATATATATAACTAGAAATAGAAATTAAAGAGTGAGAAATTCTCACAGATAGCTATCCAATCATCTTGACTCTTCTTTTATAGAAATCTTCGCCAATCTCGCCTTTTGTCGCCTTCGTTGCTCGTATCCACTACATATGTAAAAATCGAATTTTTACTTCGCTATTCAATATATAAAAATCACATTTTTATTTCGACGTTCAATATATAAAAATCACATTTTTACTTCGACGTTCAATATATAAAAATCACATTTTTACTTCGACGTTCAATATACAAAAATCACATTTTTATTTCGATGTTCAATATATAAAAATCACATTTTTATTTCGATGTTCAATATATAAAAATCACATTTTTATTTCGATGTTCAATATATAAAAATCACATTTTTATTTCGATACTATATAGATAAAAATTATATTTTTATCACGCTATTTTTCATATAAAGATTTTGCCTTTTTTTATTTATAAAATCTAACCATTTCTATTTTAAAAATATCGTCTTTTCACTTTCAAAAATATCGTCTTTTCACTTTTAAAAATATCGTCTTTTCACTTTTAAAAATATCACCTTTTCACTTTTAAAAATATCGTCTTTTTGTTACCATTCAAACAATAAAGATCCAATTTTCATCGGCCATTTATATGAATAAAAATCTAATTTTTACTTTACTAACATATATGGAAAAATCGAATTTTTATCGTTACTCTTCAAATAAAAAAAATCCGAGCTTTTTAAAATATAAAAATTCTATTCTTTTAAATATAAAAATTCGATTCTTTTAAATATAAAAATTCAATTCTTTTAAATTATGCCTTTAACATATAAAAACAAAGTTAAAAATTAAATTAGAAACTAAGGGAACTCACCGAATTGTAGGGGGAAAGTCTGCTACCGTCGTCTGCAGGAGGGGCTCGCGGATCGGTGCTCTGGAGGGGCTGCAGGAGGCAAGGGAGGCGGTCTGTTGCGCTTTGGATTGGAGGAGGGGGGGTTGCGCTCGCTGGTCTGGTGGCGGGGAGACTGCGGTGGGTGAAAGCGACGGGGTGGGGGGGGGGGGTTTGCGTCGCGATTTGAGGAGGAGAAGAGGAGGGCGTCTCGAGGTAGGAGGAGGTTGGCGGAGCAGAGGGGAGAAGGGCGGCGGTCCCCCCTGGTGGCGGCGCCATCGACGAAGAAGAGAGGGGGGGGGAGGCGATTTCGTCGTTCATCGTTTTTTTTTATTCTGTCAGTTTTGATTTCGAAGGGGGGAGGGGCCAGACGTATTAAAGGGAAGAGAGATATGTTTTTTTTATTAATTAATTTAATTGCATAAAGTTGACTTTTACCTACGACCTCGAAACGAGGCCCACCGCCCGTCGTCCATAGCGTTTTACCCCCATTTCGAACACAATGGGATATGTATCGTAGGCTGATTCGATCGTTTCGATCAGTTTTCGTTAAAATCAACATATAATTCTATATATTGAATTTGAACGCGCATTTCAATTTACCGGGGCCACATACTAGCTCGATAAATTACAGAAAAATATTATCTAGCTTCGTATTGACTATATGGTCCTAACAAAACTAGTTTCGTCAAATTCTGAGACCGTTGGAAAAATGACCATTTTCCAGTCGATTAAAATCAACTGAAACTGGTCAAACGCGTTTTCCTTCGCCAGGCTCACATATTGAATCGAAAAATTATGAAATTTGAAACCTAGCAATAACTTGACATCACGGACCCAACAAAACTGGTTTCGTCGAAATCCGAGGTCGTTTGCAAAATGTCCATTTTTAAGGGCCTGAATTCCATAGTGACTATTCAGAATTTTCAACTGGACATATCTTTTGATTCCTGCTATCAAATTTCTATTTGTCGGATTCATTGGAAAGATATTACCAATTAGATCCTAATGTTTTTGGTTTCACTAAAATCCGGATTGTTTTGCACCCGGTACATTCAATTGAAGTTTGAAATCGAATTATCGAACTACAACGCCATTTTCAATTCTACTTATAATTATATATAAATGTTTATATTCTATCGACGACGTATATAATATATACGTTCGAATTATATTCAAAATAAATTTCTCGTCGATATTATTTAAAATAATTCATTTTAAATAAACAAAATTCGCTAAAATTGCCAAAATAAAAATTTTAAACTGGCCCAGATCTTCGGGTTGTTACATAAATGGACTGTGTGTCTGACATTGGATTTTAGTCTGTGTGGTTGATTTATATTAAATATATATCTATTTGGCGGAAGAGAATTTATTCTCTTGCTTAACCCCCTTCTCTTAGACGTACGAGCTCAGAGGTTATATATTGATGGATATCAAATGCATGGAGTGAATTGCCTGTGTGGCATGCCTAAGTGGAAATTGATCAAGGCTTCTGTTGAAAAGCAAAGTCTTCTGGTTGTTGATCAAAGCACCACCTATGTGGCATAGCTTTGTGTAACGTGAATTAGCGAGCCTCACACCCCGGTTGTGAACCAGAAACGGGAGAAGGATCTAGGGAGGGCATGCGTTTCTTTCTAGCTAGAAGTGGCACCAGTGGTTTTACACGCCCTGACGAGTTTGACTTATGTGGTTGTTGCTGTTGTGAGGTGCCTCGGATATATCCGTCGATCCGGGACCAATGGGGTCATTTTACTCATTTACGCCCCAAAGGGCGGGGAAACGCAGTGTTCAGGCATTTTAATCCACATCGGTGGACCGGCCCTGTGGCTCCTAAGGCTTGACAGAGTACTTGCCTGAGGCTCGGTCTAGAGAGTCTCGAATTCGGTAGAGGACTATCTTTTGCCTCGGTCCACAGATGGAAATCCAACTTCCAATATGTGACTGTGCTGTTTTGATTATAGAGCCTAGTATGGCGACATGATATATGGTACCCATGCCGTCTATGATTGATATTTATGATTGAAATTGTTTTGACACTATACACTTATAATAGTATTAAATGATTTGTTTTTAACGTATCAAGCATGCTTTGGCTATTATAAGGGAAAACCCTATCCTCCGGCTTGTGTTGATTTGTGTGATGGGACTTGGGTCTTATAATAGCTTCATTTTTCTTTATTTAGCATTGCGCTGTTGTTTTATGCACTGGTATTCTTGGGAGGAAACCCGTTCCGTGTTATACGACGTGGTCCCTTGATTTACCTAACTTTAAAAATAAAGATTAATAATATTTTTAGTTCTCACACCAGTCCCATGACTGACCTGGAGTTTATTGTTTTAACCTAAACTCTGGGTGCCCTTATTTTGACACGGGCAGCTAGTAGTTTTGGTTTTGCAGATTTATATTCACAGGATCCTGGTTTACAGCTGGAATGATATCCGGAAAGCTTTGTATCCGTATATCTCCTTCAGTTGTGCATTGTATTATTTTCCACTGCTATGTAATATATTGTAACCTCTGATATTTGGTAAGGGTGTAATATTTATTTATTCATACTCTGTATATTCTTGTATTCTGATGGAATTGTTGTAATATACAATGAAATGTCCTTCCGTCTGCGTTCTGATGTGGCTTGTCCTTGAACTATCCGCGCTTTCCTCACTGGGGGAGTTGCGGGTTTTCACACCATCATACATGTAAAAGTGACCAGTGCAAATCATTATCTTCCAGTTAACTTAGTATTATAAATTATCATCCAAAGCTATTGCCTCAACCATACATATCTTCCTCCCTCACAGACTAAAACTTATATACTTCAATTCAAGTCACAAAGTTGGGCTCACCATTGAAAACTCTCAACAAACTCCTGCACAATATCATGGTAGCCGAGGAAGATCCGGATTGAGAAGCACGTCAAGCTTTTCAATGAAATTATTATTTCTCCTCGATGAGTTATTATCGTTACTCCTACTCGACATCACAGTTGCACCCATTTTCCCATTTACAGCAGGCCCGACCACCTAATTAGAAGTCTACACCTCAGTATTGGCATTATTGTTCGCTGCAGAGGAAGACTGCTATGGAGGAGCCCTCTTAATGCTATCATTGACCACATCAGAATATGTTGTATAGCATGCTGCTCCATGTGCTGGGTGCCATTAGTAATTTGGGCTTTTCTTTGCTTTGCTTTGGAAAGTTGATGTTTGCTGTGGTCAAGATACCATTCAAGGAAGGGACCTTAGGTAGAAATGGCTATTGCTGGTGTTGCTGTGGTTGAATACAATGATTTTAAAACATTATTAACAAGAAAAATATGATATTTTTTAACAGTGCATCTGTTTATGTCAAAAACTGAAAACTGTGTAGTATGAGTTTGTTTACCTTTTTTAAACATTGTGTAAAATATATTAACAACATCCAACAAAAATAGTATTTACATTTTATGAAACATCATTAAATGATTGTAAACATTATCTTTGTTGATATGCATATATATTTAGTATAGTTACAACAACATAATAATATCACTCCTAAAACAATATATATGAAACGACCCGAACTTCCCCGGCCTCCGAAGAGAAGAGAAAGAACGAATTGTTTTGAGAACACGACAAAATAGAACGCATATAAAAAGAACATTTCATTGTATATTACAACAATGCATCAGATTACAAGAATATACAGAGTATGAATGAATATTACACAGAAATATCAGAGATTTAAATTACATTTAAATACATCGCAGCGGAAAATAATACAATACACAACTAGAAGTAGATATACGGATACAAAGCTTTCCGGATATCGTTCCAGCTGTAAACCAGGATCCTGTGAATATAAATCTGCAAAACCAAAACTACTAGCTGCCCGTGTCAAAATAAGGGCACCCAGAGTTTAGGTTAAAACAATAAACTCCAGGTCAGTCATGGGACTGGTGTGAGAACTAAAACAGTTAATCTTTACTTTAAATCATTAGGTAAATCAAGGGACCACGCTGTATAACACGGAACGGGTTTCCTCCCAAGAACACCAGTGCATAAAACAACAGCGCAATGCTAAATAAAGAAAAAATGAAGCTATTATAAGACCCAGTTCCCATCACACAATGCAACGCAAGCCGGAGGATAGGGTTTTTACCTTATAATAGCCAAGAATGCTTGATACGTTTAAAACAAATCATTTGATACTATAATAAGTGCATAGTGGATAAAACAACTTCAAATCATAAGTATCAATCATAGGCGGCATGAGCACCATATATCATGTCGCCATACTAGGCTCTACAAATAAAACCGCAAATGTCACGTATTTGGAAATTGGGTTTCCATCTATGAACCGAGGCAAAAGATAGTCCTCAACCGATTCGAGACAATCTAGCCTACCATGTCTCAGGAACAGAGCTCGAGTGTCCCTTGGATCCTCAGGGCCAGTCCACCGATGTGGATTAAACTTAAACCCTGAACATGCGTCTCCCCACCCTATGGGGTGCAAGTCTGGTCCGTCTGCCGACCAGAATGCATCGGCCGAAACCGATGTAACCGAGGCGCCTCGCAACAGCAACAACCACATAAGTCAAACTCGTCAGGGCGTGTAAAACCACTGACGCCACTTCTAGCTAGAAAGAAACGCATGCCCTCCCTGACGTCCTCTCCCGTTTTTGGTTCACAACTGGGGTGCGAGGCTCGCGAATTCACGTTACACAAAGCTGTGCCACACAGGCTGTGCTTTGATCATCACCACAAGACTTTTCTTTTCAACAGAAGCCTCGATCAATTGCCACTTAGGCATGCCACACAGGCAATTCACTCCATGCGTTTGATATCCATCAATATATAACCCCTGAGCTCGTACGTCTCAGAGAAGGGCGTTAAGCAAGAGAATAAATTCTCCGCCGCCAAACAGATATATATTTAATAGAGATCAATCACACGGACTAAAATCCAATGTCAGGCACACAGTCCATTTACAAGTCCGTTCTGGGTCTGAACGAAACCGGAGGCACCTAGTACCCCGCACATCCATCGATCTCCAAGTACGTCTGGACGATCACTAACTGTTTCCATCTTCTTGGGTGTACAGCCCAATCAAGATCATCAGTTATCACCCAAACGACGTGAAGACTTCCGGTCTTCGACCATCGTCTTCATCTTCGACACCACGTCGAATCAGTTATTCAGAATGGGATAAACCCGGTCTTTCTGAATAACTCGCGTATATATTATAAAAGTGTTACACAAACACAACATACGCCTCATTCCAATTCAGAATATTCTTTTATTCAAATATTCTTATACTTTGGGAAAAGTTCCCATTAATTTTATCCAAGATAAATTCTTTAAATTTATTCTTTAATCTCTTTTGAATATCAATTCAAACAAGTCGGGATTAGCGAACCACACCGAAGAAATCATTTATTTTATTTCCCAATCCCAACCTATTCATCCCATGAAGTAAAACTGGTTATACTTCATATCTAACACCACGGTGTTATCGGTAAATTCAATTACCATTTCACGTTCAAATCTAATTAAAGATTTAACTATCACCTGGAGTAAAACTGGTGATACTCATTCTCGATCTTTTCAATCTAATTAAAGATTCATTAAAACTCCACATAGTTTTAATATTTCTCTGGGTTAAAGAATCAGTGTCATTTAAAAACACAGTTCACGATAAACCCAAAATCACATTCATTAATTATCGGGTTAAAGAACGAGTGTTATTTAAAACACTGTTCACGATAAACCCAAAAATCAATATCAATTCAATTCCAATGAAATCTCATTTAATTGGTACACTTCATTAAATCCAAATAAAAAGATTTAATCTTTTCACAACTGGGTTCAAGAACAGTGTTAACGAAGACACCATTCACGACAAACCCAAATCACATTTGATATTCAATACAAGGCTCTGAATAGAAAATATATCGGCTTATATTCAATATCAAATTCTACGATTAACAAATGTCGTATTGAAATAACGATATAAATGTATATCTTTCAAATTCCCAAAACAACATCTGTATAATCACGAATTCCAACATCGAAATATTCCGAAGACAATTTCGATTCAAATCCACTCCAATGCAATCATTGGAAATTTTGGTTATTTTTAAAACCCTTTTCAAATTCAATTTATTTATTTAAAAATAAATAGAATTATATTTCTAGTTCAAAACTAGTTCATTTCGATAAAAATCTATTTTTATCTTTTCAAATATGGAGTTTTTCATCCCAAATCTTCACAAATCATTTCTTATGATTTTACACAAATTATTACTATTTTTAATAATTTTATCAAGGCCCGTACAGTCGATTTCCACCAATGGCCATCGAACTGCACTTACAGCGACCTTTTTCAAATTTGATTTGGACATAATTCCAAATCCAACAGTTAGATTTCTAATTTCTCACATTCGTTAGAAAGATCTCTTCGATACGAACCCAACGGTTCTGGTTTTAGGAGAATCCGACGGTCGGATCTCCCGTAATGTCCGTTTGAAATCAATGGTCGAAATTCGCGAACTGCCGCGGCGCGGCGCATTCTATTCAGGCCATTATATTATATATATAATATATATATAATATATTTCTTCGATTTCTATTTAAAACGAATTATATAAATAGTTTTAAATTCGTTTCAAAAGCCATTTCAACTTCCTTTTCAATTCAAATCAAAATTGAATTCTTCTTTATAAATTCGTTTTAAAATTCCTTTCTATTCAATTCAAATTTCAATTCAATTTGAATTCATATTCAATTCAATTCATTTCGAAATCGTTTTCAATTCAATTCATTTCGAAATCGTTTTCAATTCAATTAATTTCGAAATCGTTTTCAATTCAATTCATTTCGAAATCGTTTTCAATTCCAATTCATTTCGAAATCGTTTTCAATTCAATTCATTTCTTAATATTCATTTCAAAATGAATAAAATCGATATAAATATCGTTCACGTCAAAATGGCGTCAATCTAATCAACACGGCTTCATATATTGATATTTTCAAATATTCCATTTCGAATATTTCTATTTCAAATATTTCTATTTTAAAACTGGAATGAGGCCCAATCAATTACCATATAAAGTTAATTATATGGATTTTCATACAACACATGTATAATAGCATTGAAAAATAATCAACCATCAACCAAAGTGCACTACACTGTATAAGCATCAAATATAGATATCTAACGCTTATAACAGCCTGTCAATCAATCGATCGACATATTTAATCAATCAGGATGAGTGAACTTCAAATTTCATCCCAACACCCGTGTGGGGTTTCAAACAATCCAACACAGATTTTATTTGTGCAGTTGGGCGATGTGTGAAATTTATCGACCCAATCAATATCAGTCAAATCAGTGTATATACAAACAAATCGGCCGATTTGTTTATAACTATTCATTTATTCACATTCACGTTAAAAATTATATTTTTAACGATAAAACATTTTATTTCAACCTATGAATTTCTATTCAATTCATTTACACAATAAAATGATATTTTTATTTTCTAACATATTTTAGAAAATTTCGGCGGCATAACGGCACGATACTAGAAACGGGACGAGGCCTAGCCTTATTCCCGGTCTAGTGAAGGCCCACGCCATTCACACATCAATCAAATCAATTTATTTCACCCAACAATTCAATTTCAAATCAAATCATCTAATCAACTACACAACCAAACAATTTAACAAACAAGCCATCCATGGTCTGTGGATGACGGGTGTCGGGTGCTACTAAACACCTTCTGCATCCTAGTGTATATATATATAACTAGAAAAAGAAATTGAAGAGTGAGAAGTTCTCACCTATAGCTATCCTAGCTCCACGGCACTTCTAATGCAGGAAATCTTCAATGTTCTTGCCTTTTCGTCATCTTCGTTGCCCGTAGCCACTACATATGTAAAAATCGAATTTTTACTTCGCTATTCAATATATAAAAATCATATTTTTATTTCGAAGTTCAATATATAAAAATCCTATTTTTCTATCGAAGTTCAATATATAAAAATCCTATTTTTCTATCGAAGTTCAATATATAAAAATCCTATTTTTCTATCGAAGTTCAATATATAAAAATCCTATTTTTCTATCGAAGTTCAATATATAAAAATCCTATTTTTCTATCGAAGTTCAATATATAAAAACTATATTTTTCTACTCCGAGGTTCAATATATAAAAACTATATTTTTACTAATATAGATTCCGCCGCCATTTCAAAAATAAAGATTATATTTAATTTTTTTTCCCAAGTTCCAATCTTTCCTTTCTAAAGTTCTAATCTTTTTATTTTAAAGCTCAAACCTTTTTCTTTTTAAAATCATTTTTCAAATTCAGTTTTTATCACTTAAAAAAAAAACAGTTTTTAAATGCTTTTTAATTCAGTTTTTATCACTTTAAAAAAACAGTTTTTAAATGATTTTTAATTCAGTTTTTATCACTTAAAAAAAACAGTTTTAAATCTTTAAATAAAAATTAACGAATAAATGAAAATAAATAAATAAATAAATAAATAAAAACAAAACTTACAGTCACAGGGGGGTGGGGTCTCTGCTGTCGGAATCTGGGCTGAGGAAGGGCGTAGATGCGGTGGCGGGTCCGGCAGGGGGGGGGGGTGGCGCGACTTGGGTGGTCGGCGGCTGTGGTGTTTGGTTAGGGCGGTGGTCGGTTTAACAATTTGAAGAGGGAGGTCGCGATTTCCACTACGGAAAAGGGAGGGAGAAGAGAAGGCGGAGGGGGAGCAGATCAGAGAGGCTTGTCCTCCGCGGCGGTGGGCGGCGCTCTGGCGCCAGGAGGCGTCGACGATCGATGGTCCTCCCCGTCGTTCCTTTTCCCTCTTCTTTTTTTTTTATTTTATTTCAGTGATGATCGAGAATGAAAGGAAGGGGGGGCCAGAACGATTTTAAGGGAGGAAGGGTTTTTTTTTTCTTATTTATTTTTATTTATTATTTTATTATTTTTAAAAGTTGACTTTTACATACGTCATCAAAACGAGGCCCACCACCTGTCGTCCATAGCGTTTAACCCCCATTCCGAACACAAAGGGATATGTATCGTCAGCTGATTCGGCTGTTACAATCAGTTTCTGTTAAATTTACATTTAAATCACTATATTGAATTTTAAACGTACATTTCAAATTACCGGGGTCACATACTAACTCTATAAATTGCAGAAAATATTTTCTAGCTTCGTATTGACTATACGGTCCTAACAAAACTAGTTTCGTCGAATTCTGAGACCGTTTGAAAAATGGCCAATTTCCAGTCGATTAAAATCAACTGAAACTGGTCAAACGCGTTTTCCTTCGCCACGCTCACATATGGATTCAAAAAATTATGAAATTTGGAATCTAGCAATAATTCGACATCACAGACCCAACAAAACTGGTTTCGTCGAAATCCGAGGTCGTTTGCAAAATGTCCATTTTAAGGGCCTGAATTCCATAGCGACTATTCAGAATTTTCAACTGGACATATCTTTTGATTCCCGATATGAAATCTTGATTTTTCGGATTCGTTGGAAAGATATTCATAATTAGATACCATTATTTTTGGTTTCACTAAAATCCGGATTGTTTTGCACCTGGTACATTCAAATGAAGTTTGAAATCGAATTATCGAACTACCGCGCCATTTTCAATTCTATTTATAATTATTTATAATTATTTTATATTCTAACGACGACGCGTATAATATATACGTCGAATTATATTCAAAATAAATTTCTCGTCGATTATATTTAAAATAATCTATTTTAAATATTCAAAATTCGCTAAAATTGCCAAAATAAAAATTTTAAACTGGCCCAGATTTTGCGGGTTATTACAATCTCCCCCACTTAAAACTTTTCGTCCCCGAAAAGGAACAAAGTCGAAAGTGGTTTGATTAATCAACTCTACGTTCGATCTGGCTTCCATTCTCCAACTCTTTAGTTTCTGAGAATTTTCAAAACTTCAAAAATTTGGCTAACACCCTAAATTTTTGAAAAATTTCGCCATAACCTCCCCTGCACCGGGAGCATCGGGAAATTTCAAATAGCTTCCCCGGTCCTTCAGATCTCAAAAAGAAAAAGAAAAAGCCAAGCGGCTAGCCAATAGGCTCACAAAATCATCATCACCCAAACAAAACAGGAAATTATGTAGTAAACATGTACCTATTTGTCGGGCAAACAAAATTTATTCTTCGGCTCTAGCCTCCTTGCTATGACCTGTTCGATGATATACATGCATATGCAAGCAAATGCGACCAATTTTCAATACAGTTCAATATTTGATTTAATTAGGCTAAATGGCTAAAAATTATCAAACAAATAAACATACAACACAAACATCATTCAATTAGTGAATTAGAGTTTCAAATTCATAATTTTGATACATATAAAAAAATCAGGTTTTTGATGCCAATTCACAACCATAGGCCCTATCTAATTTTTGGTTCTCACACCAGTCTAATGGAAATATATAGATATCACACCTTCGTCACCCGAATATAAATTCTGACGATGAGTACTCAACCATCAGAATCCTCTTCGGGCCACTAGAGTATGATTCTATATCTATCCAATATATAAAAACTTCGAATACACGCGGATCAGACGTATACGCAAAATCTTTATATACTGGACTGTCCAACTCAATATAAATAGATAATCGGATACGAATAATTGATTTAAATTTTCAAAACAAAAATTGTTTTCATTTGAAAAATATACTCTTCACACTCGTTCTAGGATACTACTGATCCTATCTCTAACGAGTCATTCCCATTGGATATTACTAATCCAATATCTGATGAATTCTTTCATTCGGTTCTAATGTGTCTTGTTCTCTAAGCTTTGTAAACCAAAGCTCTGATACCACGATGAAACGACCCGAACTTCCCCGGCCTCCGAAGAGAAGAGAAAGAACGAATTGTTTTGAGAACACAACAAAATAGAACGCATATAAAAAGAACATTTCAATGTATATTACAACAATGCATCAGATTACAAGAATATACAGAGTATGAATGAATATTACACAGAAATATCAGAGATTTAAATTACATGTAAATACATCGCAGCGGAAAATAATACAATACACAACTAGAAGTAGATATACGGATACAAAGCTTTCCGGATATCGTTCCAGCTGTAAACCAGGATCCTGTGAATATAAATCTGCAAAACCAAAACTACTAGCTGCCCGTGTCAAAATAAGGGCACCCAGAGTTCAGGTTAAAACAATAAACTCCAGGTCAGTCATGGGACTGGTGTGAGAACTAAAACAGTTAATCTTTATTTTAAATCATTAGGTAAATCAAGGGACCACGCCGTATAACACGGAATGGGTTTCCTCCCAAGAACACCAGTGCATAAAACAACAGCGTAATGCTAAATAAAGAAAAAATGAAGCTATTATAAGACCCAGTTCCCATCACACAATGCAACGCAAGCCGGAGGATAGGGTTTTTACCTTATAATAGCCAAGAATGCTTGATACGTTTAAAACAAATCATTTGATACTATAATAAGTGCATAGTGGATAAAACAACTTCAAATCATAAGTATCAATCATAGGCGGCATGAGCACCATATATCATGTCGCCATACTAGGCTCTACAAATAAAACCGCAAATGTCACGTATTTGGAAATTGGGTTTCCATCTATGAACCGAGGCAAAAGATAGTCCTCAACCGATTCGAGACAATCTAGCCTACCATGTCTCAGGAACAGAGCTCGAGTGTCCCTTGGATCCTCAGGGCCAGTCCACCGATGTGGATTAAACTTAAACCCTGAACATGCGTCTCCCCACCCTATGGGGTGCAAGTCTGGTCCGTCGGCCGACCAGAATGCATCGGCCGAAACCGATGTAACCGAGGCGCCTCGCAACAGCAACAACCACATAAGTCAAACTCGTCAGGGCGTGTAAAACCACTGACGCCACTTCTAGCTAGAAAGAAACGCATGCCCTCCCTGACGTCCTCTCCCGTTTTTGGTTCACAACTGGGGTGCGAGGCTCGCGAATTCACGTTACACAAAGCTGTGCCACACAGGCTGTGCTTTGATCATCACCACAAGACTTTTCTTTTCAACAGAAGCCTCGATCAATTGCCACTTAGGCATGCCACACAGGCAATTCACTCCATGCGTTTGATATCCATCAATATATAACCCCTGAGCTCGTACGTCTCAGAGAAGGGCGTTAAGCAAGAGAATAAATTCTCCGCCGCCAAACAGATATATATTTAATAGAGATCAATCACACGTACTAAAATCCAATGTCAGGCACACAGTCCATTTACAAGTCCGTTCTGGGTCTGAACGAAACCGGAGGCACCTAGTACCACGCACATCCATCGATCTCCAAGTACGTCTGGACGATCACTAACTGTTTCCATCTTCTTGGGTGTACAACCCAATCAAGATCATCAGTTATCACCCAAACGACGTGAAGACTTCCGGTCTTCGACCATCGTCTTCATCTTCGACACCACGTCGAATCAGTTATTCAGAATGGGATAAACCCGGTCTTTCTGAATAACTCGCGTATATATTATAAAAGTGTTACACAAACACAACATACGCCTCATTCCAATTCAGAATATTCTTTTATTCAAATATTCCTATACTTTGGGAAAAGTTCCCATTAATTTTATCCAAGATAAATTCTTTAAATTTATTCTCTAATCTCCTTTGAATATCAATTCAAACTAGTCGGGATTAGCGAACCACACCGAAGAAATCATTTATTTTATTTCCCAATCCCAACCTATTCATCCCATGAAGTAAAACTGGTTATACTTCACATCTAACACCACGGTGTTATCGGTAAATTCAATTACCATTTCACGTTCAAATCTAATTAAAGATTTAACTATCGCCTGGAGTAAAACTGGTGATACTCCATTCTCGATCTTTTCAATCTAATTAAAGATTCATTAAAACTCCACTTAGTTTTAATATTTCTCTGGATTAAAGAATCAGTGTCATTTAAAAACACAGTTCACGATAAACCCAAAATCACATTCATTAATTATCGGGTTAAAGAACGAGTGTTATTTAAAACACTGTTCCCGATAAACCCAAAAATCAATATCAATTCAATTCCAATGAAATCTCATTTAATTGGTACACTTCATTAAATCCAAATAAAAAGATTTAATCTTTTCACAACTGGGTTCAAGAACAGTGTTAGCGAAGACACCATTCACGACAAACCCAAATCACATTTGATATTCAATACAAGGCTCTGAATAGAAAATATATCGGCTTATATTCAATATCAAATTCTACGATTAACAAATGTCGTATTGAAATAACGATATAAATGTATATCTTTCAAATTCCCATAACAACATCTGTATAATCATGAATTCCAACATCGAAATATTCCAAAGACAATTTCGATTCAAATCCACTCCAATGCAATCATTGGAAATTTTGGTTATTTTTAAAACCCTTTTCAAATTCAATTTATTTATTTAAAAATAAATAGAATTATATTTCTAGTTCAAAACTAGTTCATTTCGATAAAAATCTATTTTTATCTTTTCAAATATGGAGTTTTTCATCCCAAATCTTCACAAATCATTTCTTATGATTTTACACAAATTATTACTATTTTTAATAATTTTATCAAGGCCCGTACAGTCGATTTCCACCAATGGCCATCGAACTGCACTTACAGCGACCTTTTTCAAATTTGATTTGGACATAATTCCAAATCCAACCGTTAGATTTCTAATTTCTCACATTCGTTAGAAAGCTCTCTTCGATACGAACCCAACGGTTCTGGTTTTAGGAGAATCCGACGGTCAGATCTCCCGTAATGTCCGTTTGAAATCAATGGTCGAAATTCGCGAACTGCCGCGGCGCGGCGCGTTCTATTCAGGCCATTATATTATATATATAATATATATATAATATATTTCGTCGATTTCTATTTAAAACGAATTATATAAATAGTTTTAAATTCGTTTCAAAAGCCATTTCAACTTCCTTTTCAATTCAAATCAAAATTGAATTCTTCTTTATAAATTCGTTTTAAAATTCCTTTCTATTCAATTCAAATTTCAATTCAATTTGAATTCATATTCAATTCAATTCATTTCGAAATCGTTTTCAATTCAATTCATTTCGAAATCGTTTTCAATTCAATTCATTTCGAAATCGTTTTCAATTCCAATTCATTTCGAAATCGTTTTCAATTCAATTCATTTCTTAATATTCATTTCAAAATGAATAAAATCGATATAAATATCGTTCACGTCAAAATGGCGTCAATCTAATCAACACGGCTTCATATATTGATATTTTCAAATATTCCATTTCGAATATTTCTATTTCAAATATTTCTATTTTAAAACTGGAATGAGGCCCAATCAATTACCATATAAAGTTAATTATATGGATTTTCATACAACACATGTATAATAGCATTGAAAAATAATCAACCATCAACCAAAGTGCACTACACTGTATAAGCATCAAATATAGATATCTAACGCTTATAACAGCCTGTCAATCAATCGATCGACATATTTAATCAATCAGGATGAGTGAACTTCAAATTTCATCCCAACACCCGTGTGGGGTTTCAAACAATCCAACACAGATTTTATTTGTGCAGTTGGGCGATGTGTGAAATTTATCGACCCAATCAATATCAGTCAAATCAGTGTATATACAAACAAATCGGCCGATTTGTTTATAACTATTCATTTATTCACATTCACGTTAAAAATTATATTTTTAACGATAAAACATTTTATTTCAACCTATGAATTTCTATTCAATTCATTTACACAATAAAATGATATTTTTATTTTCTAACATATTTTAGAAAATTTCGGCGGCATAACGGCACGATACTAGAAACGGGACGAGGCCTAGCCTTATCCCCGGTCTAGTGAAGGCCCACGCCATTCACACATCAATCAAATCAATTTATTTCACCCAACAATTCAATTTCAAATCAAATCATCTAATCAACTACACAACCAAACAATTTAACAAACAAGCCATCCATGGTCTGTGGATGACGGGTGTCGGGTGCTACTAAACACCGTCTGCATCCTAGTGTGTATATATATAACTAGAAAAAGAAATTGAAGAGTGAGAAGTTCTCACCTATAGCTATCCTAGCTCCACGGCACTTCTAATGCAGGAAATCTTCAACGTTCTTGCCTTTTCGTCATCTTCGTTGCCCGTAGCCACTACATTTGTAAAAATCGAATTTTTACTTCGCTATTCAATATATAAAAATCATATTTTTATTTCGAAGTTCAATATATAAAAATCTTATTTTTCTATCGAAGTTCAATATATAAAAATCCTATTTTTCTATCGAAGTTCAATATATAAAAATCCTATTTTTCTATCGAAGTTCAATATATAAAAATCCTATTTTTCTATCGAAGTTCAATATATAAAAATCCTATTTTTCTATCGAAGTTCAATATATAAAAACTATATTTTTCTACTCCGAGGTTCAATATATAAAAACTATATTTTTATTAATATAGATTCCGCCGCCATTTCAAAAATAAAGATTATATTTAAATTTTTTTTCCCAAGTTCCAATCTTTCCTTTCTAAAGTTCTAATCTTTTTATTTTAAAGCTCAAACCTTTTTCTTTTTAAAATCATTTTTCAAATTCAGTTTTTATCACTTAAAAAAAAACAGTTTTTAAATGCTTTTTAATTCAGTTTTTATCACTTTAAAAAAACAGTTTTTAAATGCTTTTTAATTCAGTTTTTATCACTTAAAAAAAACAGTTTTAAATCTTTAAATAAAAATTAACGAATAAATGAAAATAAATAAATAAATAAATAAAAAACAAAACTTACAGTCACAGGGGGGGGGTCTCTACTGTCGGAATCTGGGCTGAGGAAGGGCGCAGATGCGGTGGCGGGTCCGGCAGGGGGGGGTGGCGCGACTTGGGTGGTCGGCGGCTGTGGTGTTTGGTTAGGGCGGTGGTCGGTTTAACGATTTGAAGAGGGAGGTCGCGATTTCCACTACGGAAAAGGGAGGGAGAAGAGAAGGCGGAGGGGGAGCAGATCGGAGAGGCTTGTCCTCCGCGGCGGTGGGCGGCGCTCTGGCGCCAGGAGGCGTCGACGATCGATGGTCCTCCCGGTCGTTCCTTTTCCCTCTTTTTTTTTTTTTTTTTATTTCAGTGATGATCGAGAATGAAAGGAAGGGGGGGGGCCAGAACGATTTTAAGGGAGGAAGGGGTTTTTTTTTTCTTATTTATTTTTATTTATTATTTTATTATTTTTAAAAGTTGACTTTTACATACGTCATCAAAACGAGGCCCACCACCTGTCGTCCATAGCGTTTAACCCCCATTCTGAACACAAAGGGATATGTATCGTCAGCTGATTCGGCTGTTACAATCAGTTTCCGTTAAATTTACATTTAAATCACTATATTGAATTTTAAACGTACATTTCAAATTACCGGGGTCACATACTAACTCTATAAATTGCAGAAAATATTTTCTAGCTTCGTATTGACTATACGGTCCTAACAAAACTAGTTTCGTCGAATTCTGAGACCGTTTGAAAAATGGCCAATTTCCAGTCGATTAAAATCAACTGAAACTGGTCAAACGCGTTTTCCTTCGCCACGCTCACATATGGATTCGAAAAATTATGAAATTTGGAATCTAGCAATAATTCGACATCACGGACCCAACAAAACTGGTTTCGTCGAAATCCGAGGTTGTTTGCAAAATGTCCATTTTAAGGG
The DNA here is from genome assembly GCA_030737875.1 of Allium sativum. NCBI lineage: Eukaryota > Viridiplantae > Streptophyta > Magnoliopsida > Asparagales > Amaryllidaceae > Allium > Allium sativum. The sequence goes on along the minus strand of CM060911.1, from coordinate 84,787,491 downwards.
CCTGAATTCCATAGCGACTATTCAGAATTTTCAACTGGACATATCTTTTGATTCCCGATATGAAATCTTGATTTTTCGGATTCGTTGGAAAGATATTCATAATTAGAACCCATTATTTTTGGTTTCACTAAAATCCGGATTGTTTTGCACCCGGTACATTCAAATGAAGTTTGAAATCGAATTATCGAACTACCGCGCCATTTTCAATTCTATTTATAATTATTTATAATTATTTTATATTCTAACGACGACGCGTATAATATATACGTCGAATTATATTCAAAATAAATTTCTCGTCGATTATATTTAAAATAATCTATTTTAAATATTCAAAATTCGCTAAAATTGCCAAAATAAAAATTTTAAACTAGCCCAGATTTTGCGGGTTATTACAATATACATCTTTTATTATCGGTACTCGCTAGCATTATTAAAATAACAAGAACATTATCATTTACAAATTATTAATTTGATCTCATTTACACATAAAAATTTCAACCTGTAGTTATACATGAATAGATAAATACAACAAAATATGGAGGCGAAGTTCCCAAAAGTAAAATCATGAAATCCACATACGCACTGAAGTGTAAATCTGTGGTAGCATTAGTGATGTGTCTTCAAGTATGAAGGAATCATAATAACTGAATATGAGATTTTTGCTTACACTAGCTTCAAAAAGCAGCCTTGATGAGGAACCAAAATAAAGCTCGTGTGTTTGGGCTTTAGGATATCATACAGATGCGCTAGTTAATAAATGAACCAGGCTAACTTATAGATATATGGGGTTATATGGCACCCCTCTTTTTGGCAACCCTTTTGCACCCACAACAAGAGCCACTCATTTATATTTAAATAATGTGTAAGTGAGAAGAGATTTAGTGAGAGGAGAGAGAAAAATGTTTATGTGGTGGAAATTAGGGACTAAAGTGTGCTGCACTTGTGGTGCTATTATATGTATATATATATATATATATGGAAAGTCTATTTAGACATAACATTTTGACACAATTGGTGACACGACTGATCTTGGAGCATTGGTTGTAGACACATGTTGATTTATAAAATCATCCTAATTTGTAGAATGAGAAAATCATAGAAAAGATAACAAAAACAGCAAAACAAAAAGCTACAAGGTAACTTTGAGAAAAAAATTAGAAGGTTGAAATTTCATAAATAAAAATTTCCCATAGTGCAAGAAATGCAGCAAGGGAAGTAGCGATATCATTGGCTTTGTGGGGGATGGCTTGGTGAATTATAACTTTTTATTCATATTTTATCCTAAATTTATATGGTAAGTATTTACCCGAGCTATCACCATGGAGAGTAGGTGAAATAATTACTCAAAAAAAAGATGTAATACATGTGTAAAATTATGATAGTTAAATTTAGTTATGTCTAAAATGAACAATGAAAGCATTGTTGGAATTTGATATATAGAGGAGGAGAGAGATTAAATGTAGAATAAATTGAATGACTACATTGTTATTGCTTCACTTTTCTTTATTCAACTTAATTTTCAACAGGTAATTTTTATTCTAATCCACCATATTAGTAAGTTAATCCACCCAAATTAATAGGATCTTTGACTTTTACTAAAATTCAAATTTTAATCAGTACATCCACCAAAAAAATAAAACCGTACATATTATCCTCTTCTCAATCTTTTGCGTTTTCTTCTTCTTTGCGATTTATTCTTCAATGTCTTTTCTTCTTCCTTGCTTTTGTCATTGTCTTCTCGGTTCTGGAATCCTAGCATCTAAATCCAAGCTTAAGCGTTAAGCGGAGTAATTCAACATAATAGTAAGTAGTTAGTTTATTTTTTTATTTTTCACTTTTTTGAAGTTGATTAATTTTATACAAAATTGTTTTTTTTTAATATCACCATTATCAAATATAATTGTCGTTAGTAATTTTCTGAAATCTTGAAAAATTGATAGAAATATCTAAGAAGAGAAGCCGTGGATTAGAATAAAAATTGATACAGAATTGATTTTCGGCTAGTTGGATTACTATTATTAATCTGATATGAGAATTGTGAAATAACGGAGAATTGTGAAACAAGAAGCACAAAATGGATTAACTTACAAAATAGTTGTGGATTAACTTATTAAAATCAAATGGTGGATTAACTTATTAAAACCATGGATTAGAATAAAAATTACCTTTTCAATATTTCCTTTTACAAAACATTCTATAGAATTTTCTAATTTGAAGGCCTAGAATTTGTTACTACTTAATTTTGACTCTCCTAAATACAAACATTAAATTTGTTGCATAATTTGTATTTACTTACAAAACCAAGTTTATTTTCAACATTCCCCCTTAAACTTGGTTTTATTACTCCAAGCAGATTCCTTGATTCTCTTCTTCTCTTAGATTTGTGATGCACTTCTCATCACCTTCAATTGTTGAAGCACGTCTCTTCAACTTCCTCTTTTTTTTTTCTTTTCTTTTTTTGAGATGCAGTTCTCATCACCTTCAATTGTTGAAGCACGTCTCTTCAACTCTACTCTTTTAATACTGGAGAACTTCTCTCTATGGGGCACTTCTCACCCACAACTCTAAAATAAATTCTTTTCCACATCCACTTGTGTCATGTTCTCTTGTTCTTCATCTTTGAACTATTTTCTTGCTTTTATTGTGCTTCAGTTGATCCGTCTTCGAATTGTTTGCTGTTGTTGTTCTTCAAAGGATCCGTCTTCGAATGGTTTAAAAACAACTGATTTTTTTCACTCTCTAGGGATCTCTCTATCGTCTCTCATCAACCTATCTTCGATACCATGTTGGAATTTGATATAGAGAGGAGGAGAGAGATTAAAGGTAGAACAAATTGAATGACTACATTGTTATTACTTCACTTTTCTTCATTCAACTTAATTTTCAATATTTTCCTTTACAAAACATTCTCTAGAATTTTCTAATTTGAAGGCATAGAATTTGTTACTACTTAATTTTGACTTTCCTAAATACAAACATTAAATTTGTTGCATAATTTGTATTTCCTTACAAAACCAAGTTTATTTTCAAGAAGCATAACAATAGACACTAACAAACTAGCCAAAAAACTAAATTCTAGCAATGGAATATTAAACATTTTTCAAACCAATGACGACCAAAGTCTTTAAGACAATGGAACAGGTAGTGGTTTCGCGGTTGACCAAAAGACAACTTCTTAGTTAAAAAACTGACCAAATATATGAAACCAATGGCTTGGTTTTGTGTTGTTTGGTTGCATTCAAACTTTTCGCCCCACTAGTACGTTAAAAATATGTTGCTACATATCAATTTGTAATAATTTGACATCTTCAAATAGATCATTTGAAGGTTAGAAGGATTAAACTGATAGTAAATGTATGATTTCCAAATTATATACCACAAAATAATTTCTCAAAATGCCTTTTACTTTTTCACTATCGCAAAGCTTCCTACTTATTAGACAATAATCCCAAGTTTATATTTTGAATTGAGATGAAACTCATGTCAATATTCCATGATATAGTGTTTACCATAAGGCCTTGTAAATAACTTACCAATTGATAGACATATCAGTTGAAATATCTATAATCCACTCCATGTAGAATTGTAAGTAGTAATGAAAATAATTTCTTTGCTACGTCTCCTTTTAGCCTCCTTATCTTTTTCATTTTCCCTTAATAGTAGTGTAAATGCATGCGCTACTTCCATTTTCCCTGACACTACTGCAAAGTCCTTATTTTCATACAGGTGCAATAATTATGAGCTGTTATAACAAACTTTGTTATTTTTATACTGGTGGTAGCAATTCACGATTTTTTTTTTGAATAAAATATGAAATATGACAAAGGGAGAATTCAACCATTCTCCAATGGCTTACAAAAACAGTTCTGTAGAGATAACTATAGAACTGTGCACACACAAAATCAAAAGATACAAATCAAATCAGCTAATACAGCTAGCTAAAAAAACAAGAGCATGCGCCAGTCAGGCTATCTAGCTGTAGGATGCAAGCCGAAAAGAAAATCTCCTCTGCTCCGCAAGTGACGGATGAATCGTCCGGTCAAGCAATTCACGAAATTAGTGTTACGTTTGCTTAGTTATTGCTTTACTTAGTTTGCATGTGTTATAATTTGAAAATTAGGCATTGACAATAGAAAAATCTATTTCTTTCGAAATTAACACATGAAAATGAACATAGACAAACATTCCATAGTCATTTGTTTTCTCTTTTATTATTACTACCCTATGCATGCATATAATTACTTACTTTCTTCACAAATTTAGCATATTTTACAACTTGAAAACATGATACTGCTAAAAAAACACATTCCATGCACCATAATATGAACATAGATAAACATAATAACTAATAGTCCCTTGATTCTAATTCGCTATTAATATTGCATGCATTCACTGTAATAACCCGGAAATTCTGGGCCAGTTTAAAATTTTTATTTCGGCAATTTTAGCGAATTTTGATTATTTAAAATGAATTATTTTAAATAATATCGACGAGAAATTTATTTTGAATATAATTCGAACGTATATATTATATACGTCGTCGTTAGAATATAAATATTTATATATAATTATAAATAGAACTGAAAATGGCGCGGTAGTTCGATAATTCGATTTCAAACTTCAATTGAATGTACCGGGTGCAAAACAATCCGGATTTTAGTGAAACCAAAAATAATGGAATCTAATAGTGAATATCTTTCTAACGAATCCGACAAATCAAGATTTCATAGCGGGAATCAAAAGATATGTCCAGTTGAAAATTCTGAATAGTCGCTATGGAATTCAGGCCCTTAAAAATGGACATTTTGCAAACGACCTCGGATTTCGACGAAACCAGTTTTGTTGGGTCCGTGATGTAAAGTTATTGCTAGATTCCAAATTTTATAATTTTTCGAATCAATATGTGAGCGTGGCAAAGGAAAACGCGTTTGACCAGTTTCAGTTGATTTTAATCGACTGGAAATTGGCCATTTTTCATTCGGTCTCAGAATTCGACGAAAATAGTTTTGTTAGGACCGTATTGTCAATACGAAGCTAGAAAATATTTTTCTGGAATTTTTCGAGTTAGTATGTGGCCCCGGTAATTTGAAATGTACGTTTAAAATTCAGTATAGTGATTTAAATGTAAATTCAAAGGAAACTGACTCAATCGATCAAATCAGCTTGCGATACATATTCCATTGTGTTCGGAATAGGGGTGAAACGTTATGGACGACAGGCGGTGGGCCTCCTTTCGAGTTCGTTTGTAAAAGTCAACTTTTTAAATTAAATAAAAAAAATAAAAAAAAAATAAAATATAAATAAAACTCTCCCTCCTTTATGGGTTCTGCCCCCCCCCCCCCCCGATTTCACTTCACAGGAAAAAAATAAAAAGAAAAAAAAGAAAAAAAGGGCGTCGATCCTCCACCAATCCCATGCCGCCGCCGCCTTAGCCTCCTCCCCCCCCTGTCGCCCTCCCCCTCGACGAAACCCCCCCCCCCCTCCTCCCCCCACGACGAGGAGCAGCCACCACCGCAAGCCCCTCCGACCACGACCCCTCCAGCACCGCGAGGACCAAATCGCACCCCAATCGAAGACCGACGCCACCCGCAAGCGCCACCCCCCTCTCCTTGTCGAACCCTAGCCCCAGATCCACCGCGAGACCGCCCCCTTCAACAGTCGATGTAAGTTTATTTTAATTATTTCTTTATTGTATTTATATTGTTAACCTGATTTGTTTTTAAAGTATAAAAATCTGATTTGTTTTTAAAGTATAAAAATCTGATTTGTTTTTAAAGTATAAAAAACTGATTTTAAAAGGGTATTTAAAACTGATTAGAAAAAGGTTAAAACTTTAAATAGAAAATATAAATTTGAAATGATTTTTAAATATAAAAATTAGCATTGTTGAAAATATATCTATATCACAAAGTTGTGAATATGTATATATCACAAGGTTTTGAAAATATATGGGAATGTTTTAAAAATAAAAATGTGATTTTTATATATCGAATAGTGAAATAAAAATTCGATTTTTATATATTGAATAGCGAAATAAAAATATGATTTTTATATATCGAATAGTGAAATAAAAATTCGATTTTTATATATTGAATAGCGAAATAAAAATATGATTTTTATATATCGAATAGTGAAATAAAAATTCGATTTTTATATATTGAATAGCGAAGTAAAAATATGATTTTTATATGTCGAATAGTGAAGTAAAAATTCGATTTTTACATATGTAGTGGCTACGGACAACGAAGATGACGAAGATGCGGTAACGATGAAGATTTCCTGCATTAGAAGTGCCGTGGAGCTAGGATAGCTATAAGTGAGAATTTCTCACCTTTCAATTTCATTTCTATTTATATATATATATACTAGGATGCAGACGGTGCTTAGTAGCACCCGACACAATCGTCCACAGACCATGGACTTGTTTGTTTGGTTGCATAGATTAGTTATATGATATGATTTGAATTTGGTTGTTTGGTGATTTTGATTGATGTGTGAATGGCGTGGGCCTTCACTAGACCGGGGATAAGGCTAGGCCTCGTCCCGTTTCTAGTATCGTGCCGTTATGCCGCCGAAATTTTCTAAAATATGTTAGAAAAATAAAAATATCATTTTATTTAAAGAATGAACTTAATAGAAATTCATATGTTGGAATAAAATGTTTTATCGTTAAAAAAAATATAATTTTTAACGTGAAGGTGAATAAATAAATATTCATTTACAAACCAGACGGTTTGTTTATGTACACCTATTTGAAGGACATTGATTGGGACGATAAATTTTACACATCGCCCAACTGCACGAATAAAATATTTGTTTGATTGTTTGAAACCCCACACGGGTGTTGGGATGAAACTTGAAGTTCACTCATCCTGATTGATTAAATATGTCGATCGATTGATTGACAAGCTGCTATAAGCGTTAAATGTCTATATTTGATGCTTATACAGTGTAGTGCACTTTGGTTGATGGTTGATTATTTTTCAATGCTATTATATACATGTGTTGTATGAAAATCCATATAATTAACATTATATGGTGATTGATTGGGCCTCATTCCAATTTAGAAAATAAAGAATATTATAAAATAACGGTTCATGTGTTGACAGTACTCATCCTTTGAGATTGGTCATGTGTTGAACGAAATATTTTGATAATAACAACTATTTTGAAAAAGAAATATTTGAAATAGAATATTTGAAAATAGAAATTTATGAAGCCGTGTTGATTAGATTGACGCCATTTTGACGTGAATGATATTTATATCGATTTTATTCGATTTTGAAATGAATTGAATTGAAAACGATTTCGAAATGAATTGAATTGAAAACGATTTCGAAATGAATTGAAAACGAATTCAAATTGAATTGAAAGCGAATTGAAATGAATTCAAATTGAATTGAAATTTGAATTGAATAGAAATGAATTTTAAAACGAATTTATAAGGATGAATTCAATTTTGATTTGAATTGAAAAGGAAGTTGAAATTGCTTTTGAAACGAATTTAAAACTATTTATATAATTCGTTTTAAATATGAATCGACGAAGTATATATTATATATATATATATATATATTATATATATAATATAATGGCCTGAATAGAACGCGCCGCGCCGCGGCAGTTCGTGAATTTCGACCATTTATTTCAAACGGACATTACGGGAGATCCGACCGTCGGATTCTCCTAAAACCAGAACCGTTGGGTTCGTATCGAGAAGAGCTTTCTAACGAATACTAGAAATTAGAAATCTAACGGTTGGATTTGGAATTATGTCCAAATCAAATTCGAAAAAGGTCGTTGTAAGTGCAGTTCGATGGCCGTTGATGGAAATCGACTGTACGGGCCTTGATAAAATTATTAAAAATAGTGATAATTTGTGTAAAATCATAAGAAATGATTTAGAAAGAATTGGGATGAAAAACTCCATATTTGAAAAGATAAAAATAGATTTTTATCGAAATGAACTAGTTTTGAACTAGAATTATAATTCTATTTATTTTTAAATAAATAAATTGAATTTAAAAAGGGTTTTAAAAATAACCAGAATATCCAATGATTGCATTGGAGTGGATTTGAATCGAAATTGTCTTCGGAATATTTCGATGTTGGAATTCGTGATTATACAGATGTTGTTATGGAAATTTGAAAGATATATATTTATATCGTTATTTCCAATACGACATTTGTTAATCGTAGAATTTGATATTGAATATAAGCCGATATATTTTCTATTCAGAGCCTTGTATTGAATATCAAATGTGATTTGGGTTTGTCGTGAATGGTGTCTTCACTAACACTGTTCTTGAACCCAGTTGAGAAAAGATTAAATCTTTTTATTTAGATTTAATGAAGTGTACCAATTAAATAATATTTAATTGGAATTGAATTGATATTGATTTTTGGGTTTATCGTGGACAGTGTTTTAAATAACACTCGTTCTTTAACCCAATAATTAATGAATGTGATTTTGGGTTTATCGTGAACCGTGTTTTTAAATGACACTGATTCTTTAACCCAGTCGAAGATTAAAACTAAGTGGAGTTTTAATGAATCTTTGATTAGATTGAAATGATCGAAAATGGAGTATCACCAGTTTTGCTCCAGGCGATAGTTAAATCTTTAATTAGATTTGAACGTGAAATGGTAATTGAATTTACCGATAACACCGTGGTGTTAGATATGAAGTATTACCAGTTTTTCTTCATGGGATGAATAGGTTGGGATTGGGAAATTAAAACAAATGATTACTTCGGTAAGGTTCGCTAATCCCGACTAGTTTGAATTGATATTCAAAAGTTGATTAAAGAATAAATTCAAGAATTTATCTTTGATAAAATTAATGGGAACCTTTCCCTATGAATGTGAAATTAGAAACTAACTGTCGGTTAGCTAAGTAGAATGGTTTTCTGGATATTGATCTGATGTTGGTTTCGGCCTTCGGGGTTAATATTTGGGGAATTATTCTCTTGATTAATTTACGGTTAGTGACTGATGAGTTGGAATGAGGCGTATGTTGTGTTTGTTTAGCACTTTTATAAAATATACGCGAGTTATTCGGAAAGACCGGGTTTATCCCATTCTGAATAACTGATACGACGATAAGTCGAAGATGAAGACGGTGGTCGAAGACCGGAAGTCTTCACGTCGTTTGGGTGATTACTGATGATCTTGATTGGGCTGTACACCCAAGAAGATGGAAACAGTTGGTGATCGTCCAGACGTACTTGGAGATCGATGGATATGCGGGGTACTAGGTGCCTCCGGTTTCGTTCAGACCCAGAACGGACTTGTAAATGGACTGTGTGTCTGACATTGGATTTTAGTCCGTGTGATTGATCTCTATTAAATATATATCTGTTTGGCGGCGGAGAATTTATTCTCTTGCTTAACGCCCTTCTCTGAGACGTACGAGCTCAGGGGTTATATATTGATGGATATCAATCGCATGGAGTGAATTGCCTGTGTGGCATGCCTAAGTGGCAAATGATCAAGGCTTCTGTTGAAAAGCAAAGTCTTGTGGTTGATGATCGAAGCACGACCTTTGTGGCGTAGCTTTGTGTAACGTTGATTCGCGAGTATCACACCCGGTATGAATCAAAAACGGGAGACGGACATCAGGGAGGACCTACGTTTCTTTCTAGTTATGAGTGGCGTCAGTGCTTGAACTGGCTGACGAGTTTGACTCATGTGGATGTTACTTATTATTACTTGCTGAAAAGCGAGGCGCCTCGTGATATCGGTTTCGGCCGATGCTTCTGGTCGGCTGACGGGCCAGGCTTACGCCCCAAAGGGCGGGGAAACGTAGTGTTCAGGCATAATAATCCACATCGGTGGACCGGCCCTGACGATCCAAGGGGCAGTTGCGGCTGTTCCTGAGGGGCGGACTAGAGCGTCTCGAATCGGTTGAGGATCTTGCCCCTAGCCTCGGTTCATACCATAAATGATAACCCAACTTCCAATACGACATTTGCGGTTTTGATTGTAAACTTATATATGGCGACATAGTGTTATGGGCCATTCATGCCGCCTATGATTGATACTTATGATTTGAAGTTGTTTATACACTATGCACTTATAATACTATCAAATGATTTGTTTTAAACGTATCAAGCATTCTTTGGCTGTTATAAGGGAAAACCCTATCCTCGGCTGCGTTGCATTGTGTGATGGGACCTGGGTCTTATAACAGCTTCATTTTTCTTTATTTAGCATTGCGCTGTTTGTTTTATGCACTGGTATTCTTGGGAGGAAACCCGTTCCGTGTTATACGGCGTGGTCCCTTGATTTACCGAACTTTGAAAATAAAGATAAATAATTGTTTTAGTTCTCACACCAGTCACATGACTGACCTGGAGTTTATTGTTTTAACCTAAACTCTGGGTGCCCTTATTTTGACACGGGCAGCTAGTAGTTTCGGTTTTGCAGATTTATATTCACAGGATCCTGGTTTATAGCTGGAACGATATCCGGAAAGCTTGGTATCCGTATATCTACTTCTAGTTGTGTATTGTATTATTTTCCGCTGCTATGTATTTAAATGTAATTTAAATCTCTGATATTTCTGTGTAATATTTATTCATTAATACTCTGTATATTCTTGTAATCTGATGCATTGTTGTGATATACAATGAAACGTTCTTCTGTATGCGTTCTGTTTTGTCGTGTTCTCAAACGATAGGGCGTTTCGAACGGCCTGGATCGGTTTAGCGACTGGTTCGGACCGAGCGAAATTCCTTGTCGTCACAGTTGGTATCAGAGCTTTGGTTTAAAAAGCAGAGAACAAGGCACCTTAGAACCATACGAAAGAATTCATCGGATGATTGGATTAGTAATATCCAATGGGAATGGCTCGTTAGAGATAGGATCAGTAGTATCCTAGAACGAGTGTGAAGAGTATATTTTTCAAATGAAAACAATTTTTGTTTTGAAAATTTAAATCAATTTTTCGTATTTGATTATCTATTTATATTGATGTGGACAATCCAGTATATATAGATTTTGCGTATACGTCTGATCCGCGTGTATTCGAAGTTTTAATATACTGGATAGATATAGAATCATACTCTAGTGGCCCGAAGATGATTCTGATGGTTGAGTACTCATCGTCAGAATTTATATTCGTGTGACGAAGGTGTGATATCTATATATTTCCTATTGACTGGTGTGAGAACCAAAATTAGATAGGGCCTATTGTTGTGAATTGGCATTAAAAACATGATTTTTGTATATGTATCGAAATTATGAATTTGAAACTTTAATTCACTAATTGATTGATGTTTGTGTTGTTTGTTTATTTGTTTGCTAATTTTTAGCCATTTAGCCTAACAGAACCAAATATTGAATTATATCGAAAATTGGTTGCGTTTGCTTGCATATACATATATATCATTGAACAGGTCATAGCAAGGAGGCTAGAGCAGAGAATAAAATTTGTTTGCCCGACAAATAGGTACATGTTTACTACATAATTTCCTGTTTCGTTTGGGTGATGATGATTTTGTGAGCCTATTGGCTAGCCGCTTGGCTTTTTCTTTTTCTTTTTGAGATCTGAAGGACCGGGGAGGCTATTTGAAATTCCCCGATGCTCCCGGTGCAGGGGAGGTTATGGGGAAATTTTTCAAAAATTTAGGGTGTTAGCCAAATTTTTTGAAATTTTGAAAATTCTCAGAAACTGAAAGGTTGGAGAATGGAAGCCAGATCGAATGTAGAGCATAATAATCAAACCACTTTCGACTTTGTTCCTTTTCGGGGACGAAAAGTTTTAAGTGGGGGAGATTGTAATAACCCGGAAATTCTGGGCCAGTTTAAAATTTTTATTTCGGCAATTTTAGCGAATTTTGATTATTTAAAATGAATTATTTTAAATAATATCGACGAGAAATTTATTTTGAATATAATTCGAACGTATATATTATATACGTCGTCGTTAGAATATAAATATTTATATATAATTATAAATAGAACTGAAAATGGCGCGGTAGTTCGATAATTCGATTTCAAACTTCAATTGAATGTACCGGGTGCAAAACAATCCGGATTTTAGTGAAACCAAAAATAATGGAATCTAATAGTGAATATCTTTCTAACGAATCCGACAAATCAAGATTTCATAGCGGGAATCAAAAGATATGTCCAGTTGAAAATTCTGAATAGTCGCTATGGAATTCAGGCCCTTAAAAATGGACATTTTGCAAACGACCTCGGATTTCGACAAAACCAGTTTTGTTGGGTCCGTGATGTAAAGTTATTGCTAGATTCCAAATTTTATAATTTTTCGAATCAATATGTGAGCGTGGCAAAGGAAAACGCGTTTGACCAGTTTCAGTTGATTTTAATCGACTGGAAATTGGCCATTTTTCATACGGTCTCAGAATTCGACGAAAATAGTTTTGTTAGAACCGTATCGTCAATACGAAGCTAGAAAATATTTTTCTGGAATTTTTCGAGTTAGTATGTGGCCCCGGTAATTTGAAATGTACGTTTAAAATTCAGTATAGTGATTTAAATGTAAATTCAAAGGAAACTGACTCAATCGATCAAATCAGCTTGCGATACATATTCCATTGTGTTCGAAATGGGGGTGAAACGTTATGGACGACAGGCGGTGGGCCTCGTTTCGAGTTCGTTTGTAAAAGTCAACTTTTTAAATTAAATAAAAATAAAAATAATAAAAAAAAAAAATATAAATAAGACTCTCCCTCCTTTATTGGTTCTGCCCCCCCCCCCCCCCCCCCGATTTCACTTCACAGGAAAAAAAAAAGAAAAAAAAAGAAAAAAAGGGCGTCGATCCTCCACCAATCCCATGCCGCCGCCGCCTTAGCCTCCTCCCCCCCCCCCTGTCGCCCTCCCCCTCGACGAAACCCCCCCCCCCCCCCCCCCGACTCCCCCCCCCCCACGACGAGGAGCAGCCACCACCGCAAGCCCCTCCGACCACGACCCCTCCAGCACCGCGAGGACCAAATCGCACCCCAATCGAAGACCGACGCCACCCGCAAGCGCCACCCCCCTCTCCTTGTCGAACCCTAGCCCCAGATCCACCGCGAGACCCCCCCTTCAACAGTCGATGTAAGTTTATTTTAATTATTTCTTTATTGTATTTATATTGTTAACCTGATTTGTTTTTAAAGTATAAAAATCTGATTTGTTTTTAAAGTATAAAAATCTGATTTGTTTTTAAAGTATAAAAAACTGATTTTAAAAGGGTATTTAAAACTGATTAGAAAAAGGTTAAAACTTTAAATAGAAAATATAAATTTGAAATGATTTTTAAATATAAAAATTAGCATTGTTGAAAATATATCTATATCACAAAGTTGTGAATATGTATATATCACAAGGTTTTGAAAATATATGGGAATGTTTTAAAAATAAAAATGTGATTTTTATATATCGAATAGTGAAATAAAAATTCGATTTTTATATATTGAATAGCGAAATAAAAATATGATTTTTATATATCGAATAGTGAAATAAAAATTCGATTTTTATATATTGAATAGCGAAATAAAAATATGATTTTTATATATCGAATAGTGAAATAAAAATTCGATTTTTATATATTGAATAGCGAAGTAAAAATATGATTTTTATATGTCGAATAGTGAAGTAAAAATTCGATTTTTACATATGTAGTGGCTACGGACAACGAAGATGACGAAGATGCGGTAGCGATGAAGATTTCCTGCATTAGAAGTGCCGTGGAGCTAGGATAGCTATAAGTGAGAATTTCTCACCTTTCAATTTCATTTCTATTTATATATATATACTAGGATGCAGACGGTGCTTAGTAGCACCCGACACAATCGTCCACAGACCATGGACTTGTTTGTTTGGTTGCATAGATTAGTTATATGATATGATTTGAATTTTTTTGTTTGGTGATTTTGATTGATGTGTGAATGGCGTGGGCCTTCACTAGACCGGGGATAAGGCTAGGCCTCGTCCCGTTTCTAGTATCGTGCCGTTATGCCGCCGAAATTTTCTAAAATATGTTAGAAAAATAAAAATATCATTTTATTTAAAGAATGAACTTAATAGAAATTCATATGTTGGAATAAAATGTTTTATCGTTAAAAAAAAATATAATTTTTAACGTGAAGGTGAATAAATAAATATTCATTTACAAACCAGACGGTTTGTTTATGTACACCTATTTGAAGGACATTGATTGGGACGATAAATTTTACACATCGCCCAACTGCACGAATAAAATATTTGTTTGATTGTTTGAAACCCCACACGGGTGTTGGGATGAAACTTGAAGTTCACTCATCCTGATTGATTAAATATGTCGATCGATTGATTGACAAGCTGCTATAAGCGTTAAATGTCTATATTTGATGCTTATACAGTGTAGTGCACTTTGGTTGATGGTTGATTATTTTTCAATGCTATTATATACATGTGTTGTATGAAAATCCATATAATTAACATTATATGGTGATTGATTGGGCCTCATTCCAATTTAGAAAATAAAGAATATTATAAAATAACGGTTCATGTGTTGACAGTACTCATCCTTTGAGATTGGTCATGTGTTGAACGAAATATTTTGATAATAACAACTATTTTGAAAAAGAAATATTTGAAATAGAATATTTGAAAATAGAAATTTATGAAGCCGTGTTGATTAGATTGACGCCATTTTGACGTGAACGATATTTATATCGATTTTATTCGATTTCGAAATGAATTGAATTGAAAACGATTTCGAAATGAATTGAATTGAAAACGATTTCGAAATGAATTGAAAACGAATTCAAATTGAATTGAAAGCGAATTGAAATGAATTCAAATTGAATTGAAATTTGAATTGAATAGAAATGAATTTTAAAACGAATTTATAAGGATGAATTCAATTTTGATTTGAATTGAAAAGGAAGTTGAAATTGCTTTTAAAACGAATTTAAAACTATTTATATAATTCGTTTTAAATATGAATCGACGAAGTATATATTATATATATATATTATATATATAATATAATGGCCTGAATAGAACGCGCCGCGCCGCGCCAGTTCGTGAATTTCGACCATTTATTTCAAACGGACATTACGGGAGATCCGACCGTCGGATTCTCCTAAAACCGGAACCGTTGGGTTCGTATCGAAAAGAGCTTTCTAACGAATACTAGAAATTAGAAATCTAACGGTTGGATTTGGAATTATGTCCAAATCAAATTCGAAAAAGGTCGCTGTAAGTGCAGTTCGATGGCCGTTGATGGAAATCGACTGTACGGGCCTTGATAAAATTATTAAAAATAGTGATAATTTGTGTAAAATCATAAGAAATGATTTAGAAAGAATTGGGATGAAAAAATCCATATTTGAGAAGATAAAAAAAGATTTTTATCGAAATGAACTAGTTTTGAACTAGAATTATAATTCTATTTATTTTTAAATAAATAAATTGAATTTAAAAAGGGTTTTAAAAATAACCAGAATATCCAATGATTGCATTGGAGTGGATTTGAATCGAAATTGTCTTCGGAATATTTCGATGTTGGAATTCGTGATTATACAGATGTAGTTATGGAAATTTGAAAGATATATATTTATATCGTTATTTCCAATACGACATTTGTTAATCGTAGAATTTGATATTGAATATAAGCCGATATATTTTCTATTCAGAGCCTTGTATTGAATATCAAATGTGATTTGGGTTTGTCGTGAATGGTGTCTTCACTAACACTGTTCTTGAACCCAGTTGAGAAAAGATTAAATCTTTTTATTTAGATTTAATGAAGTGTACCAATTAAATAATATTTAATTGGAATTGAATTGATATTGATTTTTGGGTTTATCGTGGACAGTGTTTTAAATAACACTCGTTCTTTAACCCGATAATTAATGAATGTGATTTTGGGTTTATCGTGAACCGTGTTTTTAAATGACACTAATTCTTTAACCCAGTCGAAGATTAAAACTAAGTGGAGTTTTAATGAATCTTTGATTAGATTGAAATGATCGAAAATGGAGTATCACCAGTTTTGCTCCAGGCGATAGTTAAATCTTTAATTAGATTTGAACGTGAAATGGTAATTGAATTTACCGATAACACCGTGGTGTTAGATATGAAGTATTACCAGTTTTTCTTCATGGGATGAATAGGTTGGGATTGGGAAATTAAAACAAATGATTACTTCGGTAAGGTTCGCTAATCCCGACTAGTTTGAATTGATATTCAAAAGTTGATTAAAGAATAAATTCAAGAATTTATCTTTGATAAAATTAATGGGAACCTTTCCCTATGAATGTGAAATTAGAAACTAACTGTCGGTTAGCTAAGTAGAATGGTTTTCTGGATATTGATCTGATGTTGGTTTCGGCCTTCGGGGTTAATATTTGGGGAATTATTCTCTTGATTAATTTACGGTTAGTGACTGATGAGTTGGAATGAGGCGTATGTTGTGTTTGTGTAGCACTTTTATAAAATATACGCGAGTTATTCGGAAAGACCGGGTTTATCCCATTCTGAATAACTGATACGACGATAAGTCGAAGATGAAGACGGTGGTCGAAGACCGGAAGTCTTCACGTCGTTTGGGTGATTACTGATGATCTTGATTGGGCTGTACACCCAAGAAGATGGAAACAGTTGGTGATCGTCCAGACGTACTTGGAGATCGATGGATATGCGGGGTACTAGGTGCCTCCGGTTTCGTTCAGACCCAGAACGGACTTGTAAATGGACTGTGTGTCTGACATTGGATTTTAGTCCGTGTGATTGATCTCTATTAAATATATATCTATTTGGCGGCGGAGAATTTATTCCCTTGCTTAACGCCCTTCTCTGAGACGTACGAGCTCAGCGGTTATATATTGATGGATATCAATCGCATGGAGTGAATTGCCTGTGTGGCATGCCTAAGTGGCAAATGATCAAGGCTTCTGTTGAAAAGCAAAGTCTTGTGGTTGATGATCGAAGCACGGCCTTTGTGGCGTAGCTTTGTGTAACGTTGATTCGCGAGTATCACACCCGGTATGAATCAAAAACGGGAGACGGACATCAGGGAGGACCTACGTTTCTTTCTAGTTATGAGTGGCGTCAGTGCTTGAACTGGCTGACGAGTTTGACTCATGTGGATGTTACTTATTATTACTTGCTGAAAAGCGAGGCGCCTCGTGATATCGGTTTCGGCCGATGCTTCTGGTCGGCTGACGGGCCAGGCTTACGCCCCAAAGGGCGGGGAAACGTAGTGTTCAGGCATAATAATCCACATCGGTGGACCGGCCCTGACGATCCAAGGGGCAGTTGCGGCTGTTCCTGAGGGGCGGACTAGAGCGTCTCGAATCGGTTGAGGATCTTGCCCCTAGCCTCGGTTCATACCATAAATGATAACCCAACTTCCAATACGACATTTGCGGTTTTGATTGTAAACTTTTATATGGCGACATAGTGTTATGGGCCATTCATGCCGCCTATGATTGATACTTATGATTTGAAGTTGTTTATACACTATGCACTTATAATAGTATCAAATGATTTGTTTTAAACGTATCAAGCATTCTTTGGCTGTTATAAGGGAAAACCCTATCCTCGGCTGCGTTGCATTGTGTGATGGGACCTGGGTCTTATAACAGCTTCATTTTTCTTTATTTAGCATTGCGCTGTTTGTTTTATGCACTGGTATTCTTGGGAGGAAACCCGTTCCGTGTTATACGGCGTGGTCCCTTGATTTACCGAACTTTGAAAATAAAGATAAATAATTGTTTTAGTTCTCACACCAGTCACATGACTGACCTGGAGTTTATTGTTTTAACCTAAACTCTGGGTGCCCTTATTTTGACACGGGCAGCTAGTAGTTTCGGTTTTGCAGATTTATATTCACAGGATCCTGGTTTACAGCTGGAACGATATCCGGAAAGCTTTGTATCCGTATATCTACTTCTAGTTGTGTATTGTATTATTTTCCGCTGCTATGTATTTAAATGTAATTTAAATCTCTGATATTTTTGTGTAATATTTATTCATTAATACTCTGTATATTCTTGTAATCTGATGCATTGTTGTGATATACAATGAAACGTTCTTCTGTATGCGTTCTGTTTTGTCGTGTTCTCAAACGATAGGGCGTTTCGAACGGCCTAGATCGGTTTAGCGACTGGTTCGGACCGAGCGAAATTCCTTGCCGTCACATTCACGCCCTCATTACTAACTATATCAAATTTGCTATTTAACTACTATTTCAATAATTATGTTATGTTTTATGTACATGCTATATAAAAACCAGGAAAATAAGGCAAAAGCTATATATACCATCTTCGCTTCTTGGGGGAAAAAGTATAACATAAACGATAAAAATTACTAAGTTTACTTCTTATTCACAAAAATTTAAAATTTCGAATAGGAAAAAAATAGTAACCAAAAATGTATATTTTGTTCCACAGTAAATAGATAAAATCATAATTACTTTCATAGTCCAATGACACAACAATTGCGCTTGTACAATTGGATTGGAATTATGTCAAAAACACTATACAAACCCTATATTGATTAAAACATCTTATATTATAGTAAGTTGTTGTTTCTGGTTATCAATAGCAAGACAAGCATAAAAAAAGAGAAGTAGAGGAGAAACAGAAAAGAAATATGGAGTAAAATAAATATCTATCCAGTCCCATTATATCATTATACAAAACTTATAGATGCATTTGTGATCACTAATTAGTGTCATATTACAAATTGACATTAGTTTCTGGCCAAATAGCATTGTTGAAAAACTTCTAATTGAAAGAAGACCTGCCTAAAAATTTGCATTATTCGGATCTCTATGGTGCAACATCAGGCGGTGCTGAAAGACCAGTTGCATTTGAACCCAATAAGGAACTTTATTAGCTTACGTTTCACTCTTCATAATAAACTACAAACTGAAGGGACACCTAGCCTATAACAATATTGGTTATGCACTAACAGGCAACAACCTAACTTAACTTAGCTACAATCTTCAATAAGACATTTAGTTTTATTCACAATAGGATGAATGCAATAAATATAAACTAAGCTTTCATTTTCTTCTCTCTAGTTATCATCACTATGTGCTTGCACAAAAAAACAATACCTAAACCAAAGTGTTCCTTCCCATGCTATCACATACAAATAAGGGAAGTAAAAAAGTTGTACATAAATAAAGGTAAGCTTTCATCTTTCTCCTTGATTATTATTTCTGTATACATGCAAACAATAATTGCTACAATTGCTTAACTGCTACATTATTTACATATATGTTAAACCTTGGAATAAATTGACAGAAAACCTCTATGTTTCCATTCATCACACACAAGAAAAAGAAATAAAACTTATCTACATATTCACGAATGAAACATTGATTTAAGTCTGGAATGTGACAAATTGTAGTTGCCCTATTTTATAATTATTAATAATAGATGCATGCAAAGCATGCATGCTCTTAGTTATTTCCATCTATTAAAATTAGTTACCTATTTAATTATAAATTGATTATGTTTTACTTCTTTTAATAAAAAAAATCCATATCTACTAAGTTATTTCTACAAAATTTTTTATCTTAGTCATTTCCCCTCAGTACAACGTCATATTTTATATCATACCTACTCACTTAAACATTATTTCTCATGGGATAATAAGCCTATAGATTAGTTACAAATCATTGGTTAAGCTAGATGTAACGACAACTTTTTCCATACAATTTAAGCCGACATTTAACTACTCATGTTAACTAAAAATGCAAAGAAAATAAAGATGATTAGGGGAAAGATGTTAGAGGATGAGAAGTAGAAAGAACGAAGAATTAGAATAGAAGAAAAAGAATATAACATAATAAAATCAGAATAAACATCAATCTCACAGCGGAATGGATAAAATATAATATATAAATGCTCTTTACACAAAGAGAAAACTAGTGTATATACATGAATACAACATTAGATTACGTTACCAAATCTGCCTATACAATGCTGATAAATAAAACACACACAACAGAACGAAATTAACATTAGTAATTACGGGAATATGCCTCACTCCAGCTCCTCTTCTGAAGCTCCAAGCAATCTAGTACTACCTGGAAAAGATACTTGGTCTGACCTGAGTATTACATATAAGGATCAGTATAGGATACTTTCAATGATAAAATTACCATAAACAACTTGCTAAACTTTTGAAATTGTAACGACCCGGAAAATCTGAACCAATTTAAAATTTTAAATTAGCTAAAATAATGGATTTTAAATATTTAAAATAAATATTTTAAATAATAGCGATGAAAAGTGAGTTTGAATCGACAATTGAAAACGAATATAATTAATTCTAATTATAAACAAGGCCTGAAATGGCGCGGTAGTTTCAAAAATTGAATTCAAACTTTGTCGGACTGTACCGGGTGCAGAACAAAACGGATTTGAGTGAAACCAAAAATATTTAAATCTGATAGTGAATACCTTTCTAAGAATCTGAAAAATCGAATTTTCATAGAAGAAAGCAAAAGTTATGGCCAAATGAATTTTCAGAAAGGTCGTTAAGAAATTTATATAGCCCGTGAAATTGGCCATTTTGCAAACGACCTCGGAATTTGACCAAACCACTTTTGTTGGATCCAGGATGTGATGTTATTTCTAGGTTTCAAATTTCAAAATTTTTGAAGCTAGTATGTGAGCGTGGCAAAGGAAAACATGTTTTGATCAATTGTAATTAAATTGGATCGGCCAGAAATGGGCCTTTTTGCAAACGGTATCAGAATTTGGCAAAACTAGTTTTGTTGGGACCGTATCATCAAAACATAGTCAAATTTATTTTTCGGTAATTTTTCGAATTAGTTTGTGGCCCTGGCAAATTGAAATGTATGTTCAAATTGAATATTGAATGTTATATATTTAAATTTGAAGGAAAACCGACTGAAACAGGTCGAATGGGCCTACGAAACATATCCCATTGTGTTCGGAATGGGGGTAAAACGCTAAGGACGACATTCGTTGGGTTTAGATTGGTGGTCGTGTAAGAAAACCACTTTAAAACCCACCGGCTAATCATAATTTTTATATATAAAAAAAATATCCCTTTTCTCTCTCCCCGATCGAAGGCGGAAGAGGCTTCAAACCTTCTAGCTCCGATTCCGACCAAACCTGGAGGAACTAGCTCGTGCCACAGTTGAACTTTTTGAAGATCATACCGAGCTCTTCAAATCCATACCTGGTTTCGATTTTTTCATTGTGTATTTTTGGAGAACGGAAGCCAGGAAGATCTCGACTTTCAGCCGCCGCCCCGCCTCATTCTGACCACCGAGCTCGCCACCGTCAGAGGTGCAGGCACACCTCTCCTCCCCCTTCGACGCTACGAAGGCCGATTGACAAATAGCTACACGAATTCCGAGATAAATCCAAACCTAGTTTTGAACCTTTCAACTGAGGTACGGCTATATATATTTTCAACAGTTTTAACACCTTTAAACCGTTGCGAACTTTGAAAAATCATATCTTTTTCGTTTCTTGACGAAATTCGATGAAACAGGAAATATCGTGACCGTGTGGACGTCTTGTACATTTTATAAGAGACCACATATTTTTCTGAGCCTTCTTCTATTTTTGGTGGAGTGGAACCCAATGCGAGATTTCTAATTTATAAACGATATGGAAAACGACGATGTATAAATTATATAGTCAATGTATGAGTTATATAAGCGTTGTACACCTCTTGTGTAAGCGTTGTATAAGTTGTACGTTCGATGTATAAGTTATATATGCGTTGTAAAAATTATATGTGTTAAAATTGAATTGAATTGCTATATGTAAATATATATACATATATATATATATACGCCCCTCGTCCACAAACCATGGATGATATTTATTGGTTGTGATTGGTGTGAAAATTGATTGATAGCGAATGGTTAATTGGAATTGTTTGTGGTTGATATTGATTGATTGTGGTTGAAAAATACCAATTTGTGGTTGAGAAATATTTGGTTGAAACCACATAGGATTAGTTGTGGAAATGAAATAAATATACATGCCACCTGTGTGCGGACTAGATGCATTATACCCCACTGTCAAAAACCGCGAGGTTTTAAGGTAGAGCGAGGAGCCGTACTTGGGACGGTCCCGGTTTTAACTACACTGCCGTTATGCTGCCGGAATTTTGAATAATATTCATGTGTTTGAATTATTTTCATTTGTTGAAACTATATTTATTCGTTGAATAGAAAACCTTCATGTGTTGAATCGTTATTCATTCGTTGAATTAAAATTCATGTGTTGAACGGTGTTCGTGTTTAAATATAAAAATCACATTTTTATCATCTATATGAACTATATAAAATAATCTCCTTTTGAAAGAAATTGTTTTATAATAAAAATCCTATTTTTATTACCTATATGAACTATATAAAATAATAGTGTTTTGAAATGAATTGTTTTACAATAAAAATCACATTTTTATTATATACATAAATTGTTGAATATAGTAAAGTGTTGAAATAGAAGACAGTCAGATAAAAATATCATTTTTATCAAATGTATGAAACGAATATAGCTTTGAAATCGAAGAATCGATATATATATATATATATATATAAGTGGAATTGAAATATATCGAATAACGACGCTGTAGTTCGTATTTTGAAATCATGATTTCAAATGCTTAGTGCGGGAGATTCGACCATCGGATTTTCCTGAAATCACAACCGTTGGGTTCGCTTTGGAAATATCTTTCCAACGACACCAACTTTGTAAAAATCCAAAGGTTGTATTGTCTAGAATGCTCAATTCAAATCTGAAGAAAAACAACGCCAGAATCGATTATATTTATATATATATATATAAATATAATTATATTTAATCGAATAACGACGCTGCAGTTCGTATTTTGAAATCGAAACTTCAAACGATTATACCGGGAGATCCGACCGTCCGATTTTCCCGAAACTGGAACCGTTGGATTCATTTTGAAAAGATCTTTCTAATGATGTAAATTTTGTGAAGATCCAACGGTTAGATTTTTAGATATATGTAAATCAAATCTGAAGAAAAACAGCGCCACGGCCGCGTTATGGCCGGAAGCGTCGTTTGGAATAAATTGGCTATTTTAAAATAAATAAAAATAGTGATAAATTGTTATAAAATATCATAAATGATATGGAATGGAAATAAACTGAATTTGCTCGATTTAGTGGTATTTGATGGTTGAATGTGTTTGGTGTGAAAATTACATTAAAGAACAAAATTGGTGTTGTCGAATGATTTAACCATTGAAATAAATTGATTTGAAATTCTAAATATATGTGAATTATTTGAAAAGGCCGAGTCAATTCTCATTTCAAATAATTGACCGACGATTGAAAGTCAAAAATGAAGACGGTGGTCGAAGACAAGTGATCTTCACCTCGTTTGGATGGTAACCGAGGTCCTGATTGGGAGGCATCCCGAAATATGGATAATGAGTGGTGATCGTCCAGACGTACGTGGTGGTCGATGGGTTTGCAAGGTATATAGTGCCTCCGCTTTCGTTCAGACCCAGAACGGACTTGTAAATGGACTACGTGTCTGACATTGGATTTTATTCTGTGTTGACTGATCTCTATTAAATATACATCTGTTTGGCGGCGGAGAATTTATTCTTTTGCTTAACGCCATTCTCTGAAATGCACGAGCCCAGAGGTTGTATATCGATGGACATCAGTCGCATGGCATGAATTTCTAGTGTGGCATGCCTTAGTGGCAAATGATCAGGGCTTTTGTTGAAAAGAAAAGTCTTGTGGTGATGATCAAAGCACCGCCTGTGTGGCGTAGCTTTGTGTATAACTTGAATTCGCGAGCCTCACTCCCCGGTATGAGCCAGAAACGGGAGAAGGACCTCAGGGAGGGCATGCGTTTCTACCTAGCCAGGAGTTGTGTCAGTTTTTTTACACGGCCTGACATTTTACTTTAGTGGATGATGGATAGAGAGGCGCCTCGGATATATCGGTCGATCCGGGACCGATGGAGTCATTCGTTGGCTCATTTACGCCCCATAGGCTGGGGAAACATAGTGTTCAGGAATTTTAATCCACATCGGTGGACCGACCCTGTCGCTCCAAGGGCTCACCTGTGTCTTGGTGTTGAGGCTCGGGCTAGGCAGTCTCGAATTCGGTAAGGACTATCTTTTGCCTTTGTTCATGACAGAAATTCAATTTCCAAATACTTGACTGTGCGGTTTTGATTGTATAGGTATATGGCGACATGATATATGGTACCCATGCCGTCTATGATTGATTGTTATGATTGAAATTGTTTTTGAAACCTATAAACACTACTAATAATATCAAATGCTTTTGTTTTATTCGTATCAAGCATATTTTGGCCACTATAAGGTAAAAGTCTATCCTCCGATTTGCGTTGCATTGTGTTATGGGCACTGAGTCTTATACTGGCTTCATTTTTATAAAAAGCATTGCGATGTTCAAAAGAATGATTTATTTTAAAGCACTAGCAATCCAATGGAGTAAACCCGTTCCACGAAAGTGGCGTGGTCCTATGATTAGCCATATTATAAATGTGTTGAGTAGATTTCTCATACCAGTCCCATGACTGACTCGTAGTTTGTTTCCCTTTCAAACTCGGGTGCCCTTTTTCTACATGGGCAGCCTTGTATTCAGGTTTAGCTGGTTCTTTCTTGATAGCTGGAGCTGAAGATGGATTCTATCATTTATCTCTTTTTATGCTGTTCAGCTCCTATTGTACATATTTTGTTTGTTTTCTGCCGTAGACATTTATGTATATCTGAACTGTATTTGTTCTAAGTATGATCCTGTATACTGTGTAACTCTGATGATTAATTTTATCCAGTATATTCTATTGTTCATTATCTGGTGTATTTTTTTAATTCTGTTCTTCTATTATCTGTTTATGTGTTGTATTCCACGGATTACCCTTGCCACCGTCCGTACGGGGTTTGGGGTCGTCTCATTTGGTATCAGAGCTTTGGTTAAGCTTAGTTTTGGAATATAGCATATAACGAACTCGTCAGAAATAGAACCAGTAGTGTACTAGGACGGGTAACTCTATACAGATATGATCAGTAATATCCTAGTATGAGTAAAGCAGAATAAAATTACACCTCGATAGACACATTTACATTTGAAGTATTTGTCTCTATATTTTGAAATATCTTTACTGTTGACCTGACACTTTATCTGCTCTTTGTAGAAGTATTAGAAAATGAGTGTCCGAAACGGAAGAATTGCAGAACCGGATATTGAGGCCCTATTAATCAAATATCGAAATATGGGTGGAATACCGTTCTATGGTGAAGAATCAATTATGAAGACACAGGCTTGGATTCGTTCTGCTGAGAAAATCTTTGAAGGATTAAAGCTAAGAGATGACCAGAAAAGATCACTGGCATCCTGGGCACTCAAAGATGAAGCTTTGTTCTGGTGGGATTCAGTTATTGAGAATAATCCAGAAGGTGATATCACCTGGGACAGATTCAAAGTGATTTTCTTAGAAAGATTTACTCCTCCCGAAGCGACTGAGCGATTATGTGATGAATTCTCTTATCTGGTACAAGGAGATATGACCATTCCAGAATATCATAAGAAATTCAATGAACTTTCTCACTTTGCTCCTCATCTGATTCAAGATCCAAAGAGGAAGAATTTGAGGTTTATTTATGGCCTGCAAAGAAAATATCAGAATTGTGTAATGAGAAGTGTGAAGCTACCTTTTCCAGAAATGATATACATGGCCTAACAGTACGAGGATCTCACCAAGAAAGGTGTGTTACGCTACGAAGAGGAGGTCAGCTCTAGCAATAGAGGTGAGTCTGAAACTGATCGCCCAGAGGCCAGTACGATGTCTGAGGTCAGTAGGGAGCCTAAGGTCAATAGAAAAAGGGCCAGACCTGAGTAAGAACCAATAACGACGGCCACCTGCTCTAATTGCAATAAGGAAGGACATTTTACTGGAAATTGTAGATCTTTGAAGGAAGTTGGACTTAAATCCAGTAGGAAGGCTCGAGAAGGTAGAAAATGCCGGAAGTGCCATCATGCTGGCCATATTGAGGAAAATTGCCAGCTATTAAAGAAAGAATCTGAAGCAGTACACATAAATGAAGTAGCAGAAACTTCTGAGCCCTCAGATAGTTAAGGGAGGTCCGATGTTTTAGAAGGCACGCTCAATGTCAAGAACATTCCAGTTAAATTACTATTTGATACAGGTGCGTCACGAGGCTTTGTTGCAAAGAGTGCAGTCAAGAAGTTGGATTTGAAATTGAAGAAGCTCAAAGAGCCAATGACTGTCCAAAATCCGATTTGGGGTTCCATCAATCTCAGTTGGGTTTGTGCAGTACTAGTCTCTTTTTCCTGCTATAAATTCCCTACTATCTCTATCGTCATGAATTTTAATGAATTCGATCTTATTCTGGGATTGGATTGTTTAACCAAATATGAAGCAGAGGTTTGATGCGCCGAGAGAGTTGTTAAGGCAAAGGCCCAATTGGGGAATTATATAACCATACCATGTGAAGGCCCGACTTCAAATAGAAAGGACTTCTGGGCAGCTTTGGATGTTTCTCCAGCTCAAATAGAAAATATCCCTGAAGTCACAGAGAATATTCCTGACTTCATCAAAGACATTCCTGTCGTCGAGAACTATGCGGATGTGTTCGAAGAAGTTGTTCGCTTACCTCCGCAGAGAGAAATAGATTTCAAGATTGCTTTGATTCCGAATGCAAGGCTGGTAGTTCATGCTATTCGATGAATGTCCTTGAAAGAGAAAGAGGAATTAGACAATCTAACACGACAGCTAGTATGGAAGGGTCTGATCAGGCCTAGTTTCTCTGATTGGGGAGCAGCAGTGGTATTTGTCCCAAAATCTGACGGTACTCTACGGCTATGTGTGGATTATCGTGATTTGAACAAACAGACGATAAAGAACAAATATCCATTGCCGCGAATCGATGATTTATTGGATCGTCTGAATGGAGCACAAGTATTCTCAAGGATGGACCTAGCTACAGGCTTCCATCAACTTCGAATTGCCAAAGAGTGTGTTCCAATGATAGCATTCAGAGGTCCCGACTTATTCTACGAGTGGTTAGTAA
Source organism: Allium sativum (assembly GCA_030737875.1). Lineage (NCBI taxonomy): Eukaryota > Viridiplantae > Streptophyta > Magnoliopsida > Asparagales > Amaryllidaceae > Allium > Allium sativum. The sequence continues at coordinate 84,760,437 of CM060911.1, read as the reverse complement.
TGTCGTTCGGCTGATGTAACGCTCCAGCTTACTTCGTCGATCTGATGAATAGAGTGTTCAGAGGGGTTTTGAATAAATTTGTTCTGGTTTTCATTGACGATATTCTAATCTTCTCTAAATCAAAGGCCAAACATGAAAAACATTTGGAACAGGTTCTGGAAATACTCAGAAGGAATGTATTAAAAGCCAAACTATCCAAATGTATATTCTGGCAAGATGAAGTAAAATTTCTGGGCCATGTCGTATCAAAAGAAGGAATTGTTGTGGGTCCAAGTAAAATCACAGCTATTCAGAGTTGGAAACAGCCCAGTACTCCTACAGAAGTCCGCAGTTTTCTTGGATTGGCTAGTTATTACCGAAAGTTCGTTAAAAACTTTTCGAAAATATCTGGTCACTTAACGAAGCTTACAAAGAAGCACTCAAAATTCAAATGGACTCCAAAAAGTGAGGAGGCTTTTGAAGAGCTAAAGTTAAGGTTAACAACAACTCCAGTGTTAACCATCATCGATGGAAATCAGGATTTAAAATTCTAGACTGATGCTTGTAGAGAAGGCCTTGGCGCAGTGTTATGCAAAGGGGTCAAGTGATTGCTTATGCTAGCCGTTAGCTGAAGCCACACGAGAAAAACTATGTCACTCATGAGCTTGAGTTATTGGCGATAGTATTCGCTTTGAAAATCTGGAGACACTATCTTCTGGGTGAGAGATTTGAACTGTTTACAGATCACCAGTCGCTAAAGTATCTACTCACCCAGAAGGACTTGAATCTGCGGCAGTAATGTTGGCTAGAGTTCCTTGTAGCATATGACTTTTAGATTATATACTCTAGGGAAAGCCAGTGTCATGGCCGATGCGTTAAGCCGAAAGAATGAAATGATCGCCAGTTTTATTATCACGACTTCATTGATAGATAAAATATCTGCTCCTCAGACGGATAATCACTTCATTCAGAAGATTAGAGAGATAATTCAACAAGGCGAGCCCTCGAGTTTTCAAGTCGATAATGATGGGTTTCTAAGGCTAAAAGATCGAATTTGTGTTCCTAACATTGCTGAGCTCCGAAAGAAAGTACTCGATGAATACCACAAGTCAAAACTTAGTATCCATCCGGGAGTAAGCAAAATGTATAATGACATCAAACGCATTTTCTGGTGGAAGTCGATGAAGAGGGACATTTCTTTATATTTTATCCGATGCCCTACCTGCCAACTAGTCAAAAGCGACCAACAGAAACTGGCTGGATTATTACAACTGCTAGACGTTCCTGGTTGGAAGTGGGAACATATTTCCATGGACTTCATTGATGGTTTTCCCAGAACTAGAAAATGAAATGACAGTATTTGGGTGATCGTAGATCGCTTCACGAAGACCGCCCATTTCATACCTGTCAGATCAAACAGAACTGCTCAGAGTCTGGCGCAGATTTACTTCAAGGAAATAGTTAGACTACATGGGGTGCCGCTCAGTATAGTCAGTGATAGAGATACAATATTTACTAGTAAAGTCTAGGAGGCGTTTCAAGTAGAAATGGGAACAAATTTGAATCTAAGCACCGCTTATCATCCTCAAACAGATCGTCCGACTGAGAGGGTGAGTCGTATATTAGAAGATCTATTGCAGGCTTGTGTTCTAGATTTCGGTGGATCATGGGAAGACCACCTACATTTGGCAGAATTCCCATATAACAATAGCTACCAGGCAAGTCTGACAATGTCGCCATTCGAAGCATTATATGGCAGACCGTGCCGATCTCTTGCTTGTTGGGTCGTGCCTGGTAATAGGCTTGTGTTGGGGCCAGATTTGATCCGAGAAGCTACCGACAAAGTCGACTTTATTAAGAAGTGATTACTTGCTGCTCAAAGCCGACAAAAGGGCTATGCCGATAGGAGAAGAAGAGATATATCCTTTGCTGTTGGCGACTACGTGTATTTGAAAGTATCGCCAATGAGAGGGGTTATCCGGTTCGGTAAAACTGGAAAGTTGGTGCCCAAATTCATTGATCCGTTTCCTATTCTAGAACGGATCGGAACGCTCGCTTATACAGTTAAACTGCCGGATTGGTTGCCGGGAGTTCATGATGTATTTCACATATCTCAACTTCGAAGCACGTTCATGATCCAGACTTGATCGTGGAAGAAGCAGCTCAACAGGATATTGAAATTACTCCAGAATTAGCTGTGAGAAGAGAGCCGCTCAAGATTATTGGCAAAGAAACCAAAGAGTCGAGGAACAAGAAAGTTCACTTAGTCAAAGTGCAATGGAGTGGAGATCCGCGAGATTGTGCTTGGGAAACTGAGGAGGGCATTCAGAAAGCCTATCCTAGATGTCGAGTGGATATCTCTGATTGACTCAGGTGCAAGGTACATTTACCATACTTTGCATTACTAATTAGTTCTCTATTCTGTTGTTATTTTCTTTCATGGATGTGCACTTTTAATTCTGTAGTCTAAATGATTTTAAAAGAGTATAGAAATTGATTAGTATATTTTTGAAAAGTTAAAAACAATTTGATTGTTGTTTGTGTTGTGTGATGGTAGATTTGATTAATTAAAATTATTAAAACGATAGTTAATTTAATCAATATAGAATGAATGGTAGAGTTTATTCGATTATATAACACATTGAACAGATTAGAAAATAAATAGAAATATATATACATGTGCATTATATATGTTTGAACAGGTAATTGGATAGCTGTTGAGTAAAGATTTTTATTTGCGTGCCCGACAAATAGGTAACCCTTAATGAGTTGGATGCAACATATTATTATATCAACTCCTGTGAATGCCATTGGATGTGGAGTGCGGGTTGTTCTATGTGAAATAAAAAATATCGCCATAGGATAGTAACAATTAATTTTGAACTACATTGCATGGCATACTTCTGAAGATAGGCATACTTCATCATATACCACATAAGCATTTGGAGCTTGTGTTACGAGATGGAAGATTTACCATACGAGCGAGAGGCTTGTATGGCAATGACTATATTTTACAGGTTGAACTGATGACTGATATGGACTATTTAAATTGTAATGATAAAATTTCCAGATTAATACATATCCCACACGGGTCTGGAGTTGACAATAATCACGTCTCTCTAGTTATTAGATACGTCACATGGACTATTTATTTCCCACATGGGACGAGGTGACAAGGATTTATCCTCTGGAGCATTTAAAATACACACTCTCTCAGGCTTTGACAGGGTGACGAGAATTTATTCTCTGGAGTTATTATCAATACACGCTCCCCTGTAAACACCAGAATGTATCACTATAAATATGTGTATGCTTATTAGGATTTATTGGGTACCTAATACGGCCCAATAAATTTCCAAACCTCACCCCGTACAAAGGAGGTTATGACAAAATTTTTCGAAAATCCCGGGTGTTAACCAAATTTTGAAGAATTTTAAAATTCTCAGAAACTAAAAAGTTGGAGAATGGTAGCTAGATTGTACGTAGAGTTGATTATTCAAACCACTTTCGACTTTGTTCCTTTTCGGGGACGAAAAGTTTTAAGTGGGGGAGATTGTACCGACCCAGAAAATCTGAACCAATTTAAAATTTTTAAGTTGGCTAAAATAATGGATTTGAAATATTTAAAATAAATATTTTAAATAATAGTGATGAAAAGTGAGTTTGAATCGACAATTGAAAATGAATATAATTAATTCTAATTATAAACAAGGCCTAAAATGGCGCGGTAGTTTCAAAAATCGAATTCAAACTTTGTCGGACTGTACCGGGTGCAAAACAAAACGGATTTGAGTAAAACCAAAAATATTTAAATCTGTTAGTGAATACCTTTCTAACGAATCTGAAAAATCGAATTTTCATAGCGGAAAGCAAAAGTTATGGCCAAATGAATTTTCAGAAAGGTCGCTATGGAATTTATATAGCCCGTGAAGTTGGCCATTTTGCAAACGACCTCGGAATTCGACAAAACCACTTTTGTTAGATCCGGGATGTGAAATTATTGCTAGGTTTCAAATTTCATAATTTTTGAAGCTAGTATGTGAGCATGGCAAAGGAAAACGTGTTTTGATCAATTATAGTTAAATTGGATCGACCAGAAATGGGCCATTTTGCAAACGGTCTCAGAATTCGACGAAACTAGTTTTGTTGGGACCGTATTGTCAAAACATAGTCAGATTTATTTTTCTGAAATTTTTCGAATCAGTTTGTGGCCCTGGCAAATTGAAATGTACGTTAAAATTGAATATTGAATGTTATATATTTTAATTTGAAGGATAACTGACTGAAACAGTCGAACGGGCCTACGAAACATATCCCATTGTGTTCGGAATGGGGGTAGAACGCTAGGGATGACAGTCATTGGGTTTAGATTGGTGGTCGTGTCAGAAAACCCCTTTAAAACCCACCGGCCAATCATAATTTTTTTAAAAAAAAAAGAAAAATCCCTTTTCTCTCTCCCCGATCGAAGGCAAAAGAGGCTTCAAACCTTCCAGCTCCGACTCCGACCAAACCAGGAGGAATTAGCTTGTGCCACAGTTGAACTTTTTGAAGATCTTCCCGAGCTCTTCAAATCCATACATGGTTTCGATTTTTTCATTGTGTATTTTGAGAGAACGGACGCCAGGAAGAACTCGACTTTCAGCCGCCGCCCCGCCTGATTCTGACCACCGAGCTCGCTACCGTCAGAGGTGCAGGCGTGCCTCTCCTCCCCCTTCGACGCTGTGAAGGCCGATCGACAAATAACTACATGGATTTCGAGATAAATCCAAACCTAGTTTTGAACCTTTCAGCTAAGGTACGGCTATATATATTTTCAACAGTTTTAACACCTTTAAACCGTTGCAAACTTTGAAAAATCATATCTTTTCCGTTTCTTAACGAAATTCGATGAAATAGGAAACATCCTGACTGTGTGGACGTCTTCTACATTTTAGAAGAGACCGCATATTTTTCTGAACCTTCTGCTATTTTTGTTGGAGTGGAACCCAATGTGAGATTTCAAATTTATAAACGATATGGATAACGACGATGTATAAATTATATAGTCAATGTATGAGTTATATAAGCGTTGTACACCTCTTGTATAAGCATTGTATAAGTTGTACGTTCGATGTATAAGTTATATATGCGTTGTAAAAATTATATATGTGTTGAAATAGAAGTGAATTGCTATATGTAAATATATATATATATATATATATATATATATATATATACGTACACACACACACATATATATATATACGCCCCTCGTCCACAAACCATGGACGATATATATTGGTTGTGATTGGTGTGAAAATTGATTAATAGCGAATGGTTGATTGGAATTGTTTGTGGTTGATATTGAGTGATTGTGGTTGAAAAATACCCTTTGTGGTTGAGAAATATTTGGTTGAAACCACATAGGATTAGTTGTGGAAATGAAATAAATATACATGCCGCTTGCGTGCGAACTGGATGCATGATTCCCCATTGTCAAAAACTGCGAGGTTTTAAGGTAGAGCGAGGAGCCGTACTAAGGACGGTCCCGGTTTTAACTACCCTGCCGTTATGCTGCCGAAATTTTGAATAATATTCATGTGTTTGAATTATTTTCATTTGTTGAAACTATATTTATTCATTGAATAGAAAACCTTCATGTGTTGAATCGTTATTCATTCATTGAATTAAAATTCATGTGTTGAATGGTGTTCGTGATTAAATATAAAAATCAAATTTTTATCATCTATATGAACTATATAAAATAATCTCCTTTTGAAAGAAATTGTTTTATAATAAAAATCCTATTTTTATCACCTATATGAACTATATAAAATAATAGTGTTTTGAAATGAATTGTTTTACAATAAAAATCACATTTTTATTTTATACATAAATTGTTGAATATAGTGAAGTGTTGAAATAGAAGATAGTTAGATAAAAATATCATTTTTATCAAATGTATGAAAAGAATATACCTTTGAAATCGAAGAATCGATATATATATATAAGTGGAATTGAAATATATCGAATAACGAGGCTGCAGTTCGTATTTTGAAATCGTGATTTCACATGATTAGTGCGGGAGATCCGACCATCGGATTTTCCTGAAATCGCAACCGTTGGGTTCGCTTTGGAAATATCTTTCCAATGACACCAACTTTGTAAAAATCCAACGGTTGGATTGTCTGGAATGTTTAATTCGAAAATGAAGAAAAACAACGCTAGAATCGATTATATATATATATATATATATATATTTAATCGAATAATGACGCTGCAGTTCGTATTTTGAAATCGAAACTTCAAACGATTATACCGGCAGATCCGACCGTCGGATTTTCCCGAAACTGGAACCATTGGATTCGTTTTGAAAAGATCTTTCTATTGATGTAAATTTTGTGAAGATCCAACGGTTAGATTTTTAGATATGTGTAAATCAAATCTGAAGAAAAAAAGCGCCACGGCCGCTTTATGGCCCGAAGCGTCGTTTGGAATAAATTGGCTATTTTAAAATAAATAAAAATAGAGATAAATCGTTATAAAATATCATAAACGATATGGAATGGAAATAAACTGAATTTTCTCGATTTATGTGGTATATGATGGTTGAATGTGTTTGGTGTGAAAATTACATTAAAGAACAAAATTGGTGTTGTCGAATGATTTAACCATTGAAATAAATTGATTTGAAATTCAAAATATATGCGAATTATTTGAAACGGCCAAGTCAATTCTCATTTCAAATAAAGTACCGACGATTGAAAGTCGAAAATGAAGACGGTGGTCGAAGACCGGAGATCTTCACCTCGTTTGGATGGTAACCGAGGTCCTGATTGGGAGGCATCCCGAAATATGGATAATGAGTGGTGATCGTCTAGACATACGTGGTGGTCGATGGGTTTTCGAGGTATATAGTGCCTCCGGTTTCGTTCAGACCCAGAACGGACTTGTAAATGGACTGTGTGTCTGACATTGGATTTTATTCTGTGTTGATTGATCTCTATTAAATATACATCTGTTTGGCGGCAGAGAATTTATTCTTTTGGTTAACGCCCTTCTCTGAAACGCACGAGCTCAAACGTTGTATATCGATGGACATCAGTCGCATGGCATGAATTGCTAGTGTGGCATGCCTATGTGGCAAATGATCAGGGCTTCTGTTGAAAAGCAAAGTCTTGTGGTGATGATCAAAGCACCGCCTGTGTGGCGTAGCATTGTGTATAACGTGAATTCGCGAGCCTCACTCCCCAGTATGAGCCAGAATCGGGAGAAGGACCTCAGGGAGGGCATGCGTTTCTTCCAAGCTAGGAGTTGTGTCGGTGTTTTTACACGGCATGACATTTTATTTATGTGGATGATGGATAGCGAGGCGCCTCGGATATATCGGTCGATCCGGGACCGATGGAGTCATTCTTTGAATCATTTACGCCCCATAGGGCGGGGAAACGTAGTGTTCAGGAATTTAAATCCACATCGGTGGACCGACCTTGTTGCTCAAAGGGCTCACCTGTGTCTGGGTCCTGAGGCTCGGGCTAGGCAGTCTCGAATTCGGTAAGGACAATCTTTTGCCTTGGTTCATGACAGAAATCCAATTTCCAAATATGTGACTGTGCGGTTTTGATTGTATAGATATACGACGACATGATATATGATACCCATGCCGTCTATGATTGATAGTTATGATTGAAATTGTTTCTGAAACCTATAAACACTAGTAATAATATGAAACGTTTTTGTTTAATTCGTATCAAGCATATTTTGGCCATTATAAGGTAAAACTCTATCCTCCGGTTTGCGTTGCATTGTGTGATGGGAACTGAGTCTTATAATGGCTTCATTTTTGTAAAAAGCATTGCGATTTTCAAAAGAGTGATCTGTTTTAAAGCACTGGAAATCCAATGGAGTAAACCCGTTCCGCGAAAGTGGCGTGGTCCTGTGATTAGCCATATTATAAATGTGTTGAGCAGATTTCTCATACCCGTCCCATGACTGACTCGTAGTTTGTTTCCCTTTCAAACTCGGGTGCCCCTTTTTCTACACGGGCAGACTTGTATTCAGGTTTAGCTGGTTCTTTCTGGATAGCTGGAGCCGAAAATGGATTCTATCATTTATCTCTTTTTATGCTGTTCAACTACTTTTGTACATATTTTGTTTGTTTTCCGCTGTAGACATTTATGTATATCTGAACTGTATTTGTTCTAAGTACGATCCTGTATATTGTGTAACTCTGATGATTACTTTTATTCAGTATATTCTATTGTTCATTATCTGCTGTATTTATTTAATTCTTTTCTGCTATTATCTGTTTATGTGTTATATTCCAAGGATTACCCTTGCCACCGTCCGTACGGGGTTTGGGGTCGTCTCATTCGGTATCAGAGCTTTGGTTAAGCTTAGTTCTGGAATATAGCATATAACGAACTCGTCAGAAATAGAACCAGTAGTGTTCTAGGATGGGTAACTCTATACAGATAGGATCAGTAATATCCTAGTATGAGTAAAGAAGAATGAAATTACACCTCGATAGACACATTTACATTTGAAGTATTTGTCTCTATATTTTGAAATATCTTTTCTGTTGACCTGACACTTGATCTGCTCTTTCAGAAGTATTATAAAATGAGTGTCCGAAATGGAAGAAATGCAGAACCGGATATTGAGGCCCTATTAATCAAATATCGAAATATGGGTGGAATACCGTTCTCTGGTGAAGAATCTATTATGAAGACACAGGCTTGGATTCGTTCTGCTGAGAAAACCTTTGAAGGATTAAGGCTAAGAGATGAACAGAAAAGATTACTGGCATCCTGGGCACTCAAAGATGAAGCTTTGTTCTAGTGGGATTCAGTTATTGAGAATAATCCAGAAGGTGATATCACTTGGGACAGATTCAATGTGATTTTCTTAGAAAGATTTACTCCTCCTGAAGCGACTGAGCGATTATGTGATGAATTCTCTTATCTGATACAAGGAGATATGACCATTCCAGAATATCGTAAGAAATTCAACGAACTTTCTCACTTTGCTCCTCATCTGATTCAAGATCCAAAGAGGAAGAATTTGAGGTTTATTCATGGCCTGTAAAGAAAATATCAGAATAGTGTAATGAGAAGTGTGAAGCTTCCTTTTCCTCAAATGATATACATGGCCTACCAGTACGAGGATCTCGCCAAGAAAGGTATGTTACGCTACGAGGAGGAGTTCAGCTCTAGCAATAGAGGTGAGTCTGAAACTGATTGCCTAGAGGCCAGTACGATGTCTGAGGTCAGTAGGGAGCCTAAGGTCAAACAAAAAAGGGCCAGACCTGAGTAAGAACCAGTAACGACGGCCACTTGCTCTAACTGCAATAAGGAAGGACATTTTACAAGAAATTGTAGATCTTTGAAGAAAGTTGGACTTAAATCCGGTAGGAAGGCTCGAGAAGGTAGAAAATATCGGAAGTGCCATCATGCTGGCCATATTGAGAAGAATTGCCAACAATTAAAGAAAGAATCTGAAGCAGTACATATAAATGAAGTAGCAGAAACTTCTGAGCCCTAAGATAGTCAAGGGAGGTCTGATGTTTTAGAAGGCACGCTCAATGTAAAGAACATTCCAGTTAAAGTACTGTTTGATACAGGCGCGTCAGGAAGCTTTATTACAAAGAGTGCAGTTAAGAAGTTGGATTTGAAATTGAAGAAGCTCAAAGAGCCAATGACCGTCCAAAATCCAGTTGGGGGTTCCATCAATCTCAGTTGGGTTTGTGCAGTACCTGTCTCTTTTTCCTGCTATAAATTCCCTACTATCTCTGTCGTCATGAATTTATTGAATTTGATCTTATTCTGGGATTGGATTGGCTAACCAAATATGAAGCAGAGGTTAGATTCGCCGAGAGAGTTGTTAAGGCAAAGGCCCAATTGGTGAATTATATAACCATACCATGTGATGGCCCGACTTCAAATAGAAAGGACTTCTGGGCAGCTTTGGATGTTTCTCCAGCTCAAATAGAAAATATCCCTGAAGTCACTTAGAATATTCCTGACCTCATCAAAGACATTCCTGTCGTCGAGAACTATGCGGATTTGTTCGAAGAAGTTGTTCGCTTACCTCCGCAGAGAGAAATAGATTTCAAGATTGCTTTGATTCCGAATACAAGGCTGGTAGTTCACGCTATTCGAAGAATGTCCTTGAAAGAGAAAGAGTAATTAGACAATCAAACACGACAGCAAGTATGGAAGCGTCTGATCAGGCCTAGTTTCTCTGATTGGGGAGCAGCTGTGGTATTTGTCCCAAATCTGACGGTACTCTACGGCTATGTGTGGAATATCGTGATTTGAACAAGCAGACGATAAAGAACAAATATCCATTGCCGCGAATCGATGATTTATTGGATCGTCTGAATGGAGCACAAGTATTCTCAAGGATGGACCTAGCTACAGGCTTCCATCAACTTAGAATTCCCGAAGAGTGTGTTCCAATGACAGCACTCAGAGGTCCCGACTTATTCTACGAGTGGTTAGTAATGCCGTTCGGCTTATGTAATGCTCCAGCTTACTTCGTCGTTCTGATGAATAGAGTGTTCGGAGGGGATTTGAATAAATTTGTTCTGGTTTTCATTGACGATATTCTAATCTTCTCTAAATCAAAGGCCGAACATGAAAAGCATTTGGAACAGGTTCTGTAAATCCTCAGAAGGAATGTATTTAAAGCCAAACTATCCAAATGTATATTCTGGCAAGATGAAGTAAAATTTCTGGACCATGTCCTATCAAAAGAAGAAATTGTTGTGGATCCAAGTAAAATCACAGCTACTCAGAATTGGAAACAGCCCAATACTCCTACAGAAGTCCGCAGTTTTCACGGATTGGCTAGTTATTACCGGAAGTTCGTTAAAAACTTTTCGAAAATATCTGGTCACTTAACGAAGCCCACAAAGAAGCGCTCAAAATTCAAATGGACTCCATAAAGTGAGGAGGCTTTTGAAGAGCTAAAGCTAAGGTTAAGAATAGCTCCAGTGTTAACCATCATCGATGGAAATCAGGATTTAAAAGTCTGGACTGATGCTTCTAGAGAAGGCCTTTGCGCAGTGTTAATGCAAAGGGGTCAAGTGATTGCTTATGCTAGCCATCACCTGAAGCCACACGAGAAAAACTACGTCACTCATGATCTTGAGTTATTGGCGATAGTATTCACTTAATCTGGAGACACTATCTTCTGGGTAAGAGATTTGAACTATTTACAGATCACCAGTCGCTAAATTATCTATTCACCCAGAAGGACTTGAATTTGAGGCAGCAACATTGGCAATAGTTCCTTGCAGTATATGAGTTTGAGATTATATACAATCTAGGGAAAGCCAATGTCATGGCCGATGCGTTAAGACGAAAGAATGAAATGATCGCCAGTTTTATTATCACGACTTCATTAATAGATAAAATATCTGCTCTTCAGAAGGATGATCACTTCATTCAGAAGATCAGAGAGATAATTCAACAAGGCGAGCCCTCGAGTTTTCAAGTCGATAATGATGGGTTTCTAAGGCTAAAAGGTCGAATTTGTGTTCCTAACATTACTGAGCTCCGAAAGGAAGTACTGGATGAATGCCACAAGTCAAAACTTAGTATCCATCCGGGAGTGAGCAAAATGTATAATGACATCAAACACACTTTTTGGTGGAAGTCGAAGAAGAGGGACATTTCTTTATATGTTAGTCGATGCCCTACCTGCTAACTAGTCAAAAGAGACCAACATAAACTGGCTGGATTATTACAACCGCTAGACGTTCCTTCTTGGAAGTGGGAACATATTTCCATGGACTTCATTGATGGTTTGCCCAGAACCAGAAAAGGAAATGACAGTATTTGGGTTATCGTAGATCGCTTCATGAAGACCGCCCATTTCATACCTGTCAGATCAAACAGAACTGCTCAGAGTCTGGCGCAGATTTACTTCAAGAAATAGTTAGACTACATGGGGTGCCGCTCAGTATAGTCAGTGATAGAGATACAATATTTACTAGTAAATTCTGGGAGGCGTTTCAAGTAGAACTTGGAACAAAGCTGAATCTAAGCACCGCTTATCATCCTCAGATAGATGGTCAGACTGAGAGGGTGAATCGTATTTTAGAAGATCTATTGCGGGCTTGTGTTCTAGATTTCGGTGGATCATGGGAAGACCACCTACATTTGGTTGAATTCTCATATAACAACAGCTACCAGGCAAGTCTGACAATGTCGCCATTCGAAGCATTATATGGTAGACCGTGCCGATCTCCTGCTTGTTGGGTTGAACCCGGTAATAGGCTTGTGTTGGGGCCAGATATGATCCGAGAAGCTGCCGACAAAGTGGACTTTATTAAGAAGCGATTACTTGCTGCTCAAAGCCGACAAAAGAGCTATGATGATAGGAGATGAAGAGATATATCCTTTGCTGTTGGCGACTACGTGTATTTGAAAGTATCACCGATGAGAGGGGTTATCCGGTTCGGTAAAACTGGAAAGTTGGCGCCCAAATTCATAGGACCGTTTCCTATTCTGGAACGGATCGGAACACTCGCTTATAGAGTTAAACTGCCGGATTGGTTGCCTGGAGTTCATGATGTATTTCACATATCTCAACTTCGAAAGCACGTTCATGATCTAGACTTGATCGTGGAAGAAGCAGCTCAACAGGATATTGAAATTACTCCAGAATTAGCCGTGAGAAGAGAGCCGCTCAAGATTATAGGCAAAGAAACCAAAGAGCTGAGGAACAAGAAAGTTCACTTAGTCAAAGTGCAATGGAGTGGAGATACACGAGATTGTACTTGGGAAACTGAGGAGGGCATTCAGAAAGCCTATCCTAGATGCCGAGTGGATATCTCTGGTTGACTCCGGTGCATGGTACATTTATCATACTTTACATTACCAATTAGTTCTCTATTCTGTTGTTATTTTCTTTCATGGATGTGCACTTTTAATTCTATAGTCTAAATGATTTTAAAAGAGTATAGAAATTGATTAGTATATTTCTGAAAAGTTAAAAACAATTTGATTGTTGTTTGTGTTGTGTGATGGTAGATTTGATTAACTAAAATTATTAAAACGATAGTTAATTTAATCAATATAGAATGAATGGTAGTGTTTATTCGATTATATCACACATTGAACAGATTAGAAAATAAATAGAAATATATATACATGTGCATTATATATGTTTGAACAGGTAATTGGATAGCTGTTGAGTAAAGATTTTTATTTGCGTGCCCAACAAATGGGTAAACCTTAATGAGTTGGATGCGAAATATTATTATATCAACTCCTGTGAATGCCATTGGATGCGGAGTGCTGGTTGTTTTGTGTGAAATAATAAATATCGCCATAGGAAAGTAACAATTAATTTTGAACTACATTGCATGGCATACTTCTGAAGATAGGCATACTTCATCATATACCACATAAGCATTTGGAGCTTGTGTGACGAGGTGGAAGATTTACCATATGAGCGAGAGGCTTGTATGGCGATGACTATATTTTACAGGTTGAACTTATGGATGATACGGACTATTTAAATTGTAACGATAAAATTTCCAGATTAATAAAAACCCCACAAGGGTCTGGAGTTGACAATAATCACGTCTCTCTAGTTATTAGATGCGGCACATGGACTATTTATTTCCTACACGGGACAAGGTGACGAGGATTTATCCTCTGGAGCATTTAAAATACACACTCCCTCAGGCTTTGACAGGGTGACGAGAATTTATTCTCTGGAGTTATTATAAATACACACTCCCCTGTAAACACCAGAATATATCACTATAAATATGTGTATGCTTATAGGATTTATTGGGTACCTAATACGGCCCAATAAATTTCCTAACCTCTCCCCGTACAAAGGAGGTTATGGCGAAATTTTTCGAAAATCCCGGGTGTTAGCCAAATTTTGAAGAATTTGAAAATTCCCAGAAACTGAAAAGTTGGAGAATGGAAGCCAGATTGAACGTAGAGTTGATTAATCAAACCACTTTCGACTTTGTTCCTTTTCGGGGACGAAAAGTTTTAAGTAGGGGAGATTGTAACGACCCGGAAAATCTGAACCAATTTAAATTTTTTAAATTGGCTAAAATAATGGATTTAAAATATTTAAAATAAATATTTTAAATAATAGCGATGAAAAGTGAGTTTGAATGGACAATTGAAAACGAATATAATTAATTCTAATTATAAACAAGGCCTGAAATGGCGCGGTAGTTTCAAAAATTGAATTCAAACTTTGTCAGACTGTACCGGGTGCAAAACAAAACGGATTTGAGTGAAACCAAAAATATTTAATTTTGTTAGTGAATATCTTTCTAGCGAATCTGAAAAATCAAATTTTCATAGTGGAAAGCAAATGTTATGGCCAACTGAATTTTCAGAAAGATCGCTATGGAATTTATATAGCCCGTGAAATTGGCCATTTTGCAAACGACCTCGGAATTCGACGAAACCACTTTTGTTGGATCCGAGATGTCAAGTTATTGGTTGGTTTCAAATTTCATAATTTTTGAAGCTAGTATGTGACCGTGGCAAAGGAAATCGTGTTTTGATCAATTATAGTTAAATTGGATCGACCAGAAATGGGCATTTTTGCAAACGGTCTCAGAATTCGACGAAACTAGTTCTGTTGGGATCATATCGTCAAAACATAGTCAGATTTATTTTTTGGAATTTTTTCGAATCAGTTTGTGGCCCTGACAAATTGAAATGTACGTTCAAATTGAATATTGAATGTTATATATTTTAATTTGATGGAAAACTGACTGAAACAGTCGAATGGGCCTACGAAACATAACCCATTATGTTCGGAATGGGGGTAAAACGCTGGGGACAATAGTCGTTGGGTTTAGATTGGTGGACGTGTAAGAAAACCCCTTTAAAACCCACCGGCCAATCATAATTTTTATTAAAAAAGAAAGAAAAATCCATTTTCTCTCTCCCCGATCGAAGGCGGAAGAGGCTTCAAACCTTCCAGCTCCGACTCCGACCAAACCAGGAGGAATTAGCTTGTGCCACAGTTGAACTTTTTGAAGATCTTCCCGAGCTCTTCAAATCCATACTTGGTTTCGATTTTTTCATTGTGTATTTTGGGAAAACGGACGCTGGGAAGAACTCGACTTTCAGCCGCCGCCCCGCCTGATTCTGACTACCGAGCTCGCCGCCGTCAGAGGTGTAGGCCCGCCTCTCCTCCCCCTTCGACGCTACGAAGGCCGATCGACGAATAGCTACACGGATTTTGAGATTAATCCAAACCTAGTTTTGAACCTTTCAGCTAATGTACGGCTATATATATTTTCAACAATTTTAACACCTTTAAACCGTTGCAAACTTTGAAAAATCATATCTTTTTCGTTTCTTGACGAAATTCGATGAAACAGGAATCATCGTGACCATGTGGACGTCTTCTACATTTTAGAAGAGACCGCATATTTTTCTGAGCCTTCTGCTATTTTTGGTGGAGTGGAACCCAATGTGAGATTTCTAATTTTTAAACGATATGGAAAACGATGCTGTATAAATTATATAGTCAATGTATGAGTTATATAAGCGTTGTACACCTCTTGTATAAGCATTGTATAAGTTGAACGTTCGATGTATAAGTTATATATGCATTGTAAAAATTATATATGTGTTGAAATAGAAGTGAATTGCTATATATATATATATATATATATATATATATATATATATATATATATATATATACGCCCCTCGTCCACAAACCATGGACGATATTTATTGGTTGTGATTGGTGTGAAAATTGATTGATAGCGAATGGTTGATTGGAATTGTTTGTTTGTGGTTGATATTGAGTGATTGTGGTTGAAAAATACACATTTGTGGTTGAGAAATATTTGGTTGAAACGACATAGGATTAGTTGTGGAAATGAAATAAATATACATGCCTCCTGCGTGCGAACTAGATGCATGATTCCCCATTGTCAAAAACCGCGAGGTTTTAAGGTAGAGCGAGGAGCCGTACTAGGGACGGTCCCGGTTTTAACTACCCTACCGTTATGCTGCAGAAATTTTGAATAATATTCATGTGTTTGAATTATTTTTATTTGTTGAAACTATATTTATTCTTTGAATAGAAAACCTTCATGTGTTGAATCGTTATTCAATCGTTGAATTTAAATTCATGTGTTGAATGGGTTTCGTGTTTAAATAAAAAATCACATTTTTATCATCTATATGAACTATATAAAATAATCTCCTTTTGAAACAAATTGTTTTATAATAAAAATCCTATTTTTATTACCTATATGAACTATATAAAATAATAGTGTTTTGAAATGAATTGTTTTACAAAAAAAATCACATTTTTATTATATACATAAATTGTTGAATATATTGAAGTGTTGAAATAGAAGACAGTTAGATAAAAATATCATTTTTATCAAACGTATGAAAATAATATAGCTTTGAAATCGAAGAATCGATATATGTATATAAGTGGAATTTAAATATATCGAATAACGACGCTGCAGTTCGTATTTTGAAATCGTGATTTCAAATGATTAGTGCGGGAGATCCGACCATCGGATTTTCCTAAAATCGCAACCGTTGGGTTCGCTTTGGAAATATCTTTCCAATGACACCAATTTGTAAAAATCTAACGGTTGGATTGTCTGGAATGTTTAATTCAAATCTGAAGAAAAACAGCGCCAGAATCGATTATATTTTTATATATATAAATATAATTATATTTAATCGAATAACGACGCTGCAGTTCGTATTTTGAAATCGAAATTTCAAATGATTATACCGGGAGATCCGACCGTCGGATTTTCCCGAAACTAGAACCGTTGGATTCGTTTTGAAAAGATCTTTCTAATGATGTTAATTTTGTGAAGATCCAACGGAAAGATTTTTAGATATGTGTAAATTAAATCTGAAGAAAAACAGCGCCACGACCGCGTTATGGCCCAAAGCGTTGTTTGGAATAAATTGGCTATTTTGAAACAAATAAAAATAGCGGTAAATCGTTATAAAATATCATAAACGATATGGAATGGAAATAAACTGAGTTCACTCGATTTATGTGGTATTTGATGGTTGAATGTGTTTGGTGTGAAAATTACATTAAAGAACAAAATTTGTGTTATCGAATGATTTAACCATTGAAATAAATTGATTTGAAATTCTAAATATACGTGAATTATTTGAAAAGGCCGAGTCAATTCTCATTTCAAATAATTGACCGACGATTGAAAGTCGAAAATGAAGACGATGGTCGAAGACCGGAGATCTTCACCTCGTTTGGATGGTAACCGAGGTCCTAATTGGGAGGCATCCCGAAATATGGATAATGAGTGGTGATAGTCCAGACGTACGTGGTGGTCGATGGGTTTGCGAGGTATATAGTGCATCCGGTTTCGTTCAAACGTAGAACGGACTTGTAAATGGACTGTGTGTCTGACATTGGATTTTATTCTATGTTGATTGATCTCTATTAAATATACATCTGTTTGGCGGTGGAGAATTTATTATTTTGCTTAATGCCCTTCTCTGAAATGCACGAGCTCATAGGTTGTATATCGATGGACATCAGTCGCATGGCATGAATTGCTAGTGTGGCATGCTTAAGTGGCAAATGATCAGGGCTTCTGTTGAAAAGAAAAGTCTTGTGGTGATGATCAAAGCACCGCCTGTGTGGCGCAGCTTTGTGTATAACGTGAATTCGCGAGCCTCACTCCCCGGTATGAGCCAGAAACGGGAGAAGCACCTCAGGGAGGGCATGCGTTTCTTCCTAGCTAGGAGTTGTGTCATTGTTTTTACACGGCCTGACATTTTACTTATGTGGATGATGGATAGCGAGGCGCCTCGGATATATCGGTTGATCCGAGACCGATGGAGTCATTCGTTGGCTCATTTACGCCCCATAGGGCAGGGAAACGTAGTGTTTAGGAATTTTAATCCACATCGGTGGACCGACCCTGTCGCTCCAAGGGCTCACCTGTGTCTAGGTTCTGAGGCTCGGGCTAGGCAGTCTCGAATTCGGTAAGGACTATCTTTTGCCTTGGTTCATGACAGAAATCCAATTTCCAAATACGTGACTGTGCGGTTTTGATTGTATATATATATGGAGACATGATATATGGTACCCATGTCGTCTATGATTGATAGTTATGATTTTAAATTGTTCTCAAAACATATAAACACTAGCAATAATATCAAATTCCTTTGTTTTATTCGTATCAAGCTTATCTTGGCCATTATACGGTAAAAACTCTTTCCTCCGGTTTGCGTTGCATTGTGTGATGGGAACTGAGTCTTATAATGGCTTCATTTTTATAAAAAGCATTGCGATGTTCAAAAGAATGATTTGTTTTAAAGCACTGGCAATCCAATGGAGTATACCCATTCCGCGAAAGTGGCGTTGTAACACCCCGAATTTTCTATTAACACTAAAGTTGCTAAAATATTAATAAGTGTGTAAGAGGGGGGATGTATCTAATATGAATATAAAAGTGTGTAAGAGAGGGGATGTATCTAATATGAATATAATAATATTAATAAGTGTGTAAGAGAGGGGATGTATCTAATATGAATATAATAATATTAATAAGTGTGTAAGAGAGGGGATGTATCTAATATGAATATAAAAGTGTGTAAGAGAGGGGATGTATCTAATATGTATATAAAAACAATAATAAGTGTGTAAAAGGGGGGGATGTATCTAATGTGTACATTGTAGAATATATATATATATATATATATATATATATATATATATATATATATATATATATATATATATATATTGATGAGTGTTTGCTGAGTCACTTCTGACTCATTGCTGAGTCAACAAGATAAACCCCATCTTGTCTGAACGGCTGCGGTTATTTCTAGGTTAAATCTAATGGCCTAAATGAATTCTAAAATCTATAAATAAGTGGGTAGACCCTAGACCTAAATCACTTGTAAAATTAGAGAAGCTACCGTCATGCTGCTGCCATGGAGTTCAGCATAGCCGTCACAAACTAAGAAGAGGAAGCCTAATCATCTACAACTAAATCTACACAAATCAAATCAAAAGATCTCTTTTTCTCCAATTCTTTTCTTTTGTTGGTGAGTATGATGATTCTCACAAGACTATTACAAACTAATTTGACTCAGTTATGAATGGATCACAAGAAAGTGATGTGATTTGTAATTGTAAATTCTATATATTGTGGATCTCTTATTATGTTATTATGTTGTCGTATGATGTAAATTATATATGCTATGTCATGCTATGTTGTAAATTCTCTTATGCTATGTCGTGCTATGTTGAGAATCATGTCAAGCTATGTTATACTATCATACTATGCCATGTTATAAATCATGCTATATTATGTTGTAAAATCATGATGTTGTTGGAACATGCTTAAAGTTATGTTTTTTTTAATTTAAATGGATCTTGTTTATGGGAATTTGCCTATTAGGTTAGGTGTACCCATAAACTTGAAACTATAATTAAATAAAACTTGAATATGGGAATTTGCCTATTGAGTTAGGTGTACCCATATAAAACCATGTTGTTAAAAAATTAGATGATGTTGATTCACACATGTTCGTATGTAAGTTTATGAAAATTGATTGAGATTATATTAGGTGAATTTTGAACAAGTTGACACCTTTAGGTCCATGACATGTATAATCTATGTAAGTTGGACATATGCAAGTTTCACCCTTTATTATGATTCATTTGGTCACATATACATGTTGTTATTATGATAATCACTTTTATGCTATGAGTTAGGCTATTCGAGTCTAACATATATTTTGCGAATAAACGTTCAAACGTGGGGTAGGGGTAATATTAGGAATTAATAAATTGGGTGCAATTTTGTAAGATTTTGCATACCATGAATGGATGTCCATAATTGAGTCAATTATGGACATTGTTAAAAATTGGAAGTAATTAATAATTCAAGTAGGGAATTATTCAAATTGGGGGAAAGTGGATTATTATTAATAATCAATGCTTAGGACACGAGGTTGGACCCGTTTGTGATGTAAACCTGCCCGGACCCGCCCGGCAAATCCAGTAGTCACAAATGTCGGCCCAATGTGAGAGGTCCTAGGCCCAAACTAAAGCATAACAGTTGTACAGACACGAGGTTAGACTCTTTTATGGTGTAAGACTGCCCGGACCCGCCCGGCAAATCCAGCTGCCATAAATGCCAGTCTAATGTGAGAGGTCTTTATGAGGTTATGGCCTTAATGAACTAAGAAATACTTAACCAGATAATCATGTAAGGTGGGACATGGGGGTTAAGTAGGTGCCTTGGGTGGCATGAGGAATCTGGTGGTTGCCTTTAGAGGCATTTGAAATACGATTAGACTTAACCAAACACACATGTAAATGAACATGACTAAGTGGGTTAAGTGGGATGGACTAATGGGGACAAGCTTAGGTGGAATGCTTGTGGTAAATAGTGGGGGCCCATTTCAACCAGTATCCCAAAACGTATCTTTGTGGGCTCGACCCAAGTCGAGGACGGGACACGCATACTGGGTTTTACTATAAGAGGCCAAAACAGGGAGCGGTGGCAACGCAAGTCCAACGGGTTTCATATGCGTGTGTGGACCCGGGCTGGTAGGTAAGACGTTGTTGCATCGTGTAGGTATAAGCCGTGCATGTCCGTTGTATCAGGTTGCCACTTTAGGGGAGTGATACACCCCACTGTGGGGCCAGCACGGGTATCTACTAGTTAGGGAGCCGATCGAATAATGGGAAGTAGGGTACACCTAGTGGAGATAGGGGCAGGCGGCACCTATGTAGTCAGCTAGGGGTACGTAAAGCCATTGGGAAAGTTTCTAAGTGAAGCTAAGTGGGATGAATCTTTAGGGTGACTGGTGTGGTGCAGTATAGTGTTTATCCTTTAGTATTTAGGAGCGCCTATAACGTTGCCTTTAGCGATTGTCTGTGTCCTTAATCTGCTCTTCATAGACATTTTCTTGTTTTCCAGCTTATGCCTTAGTCCAGTTATTTTGGTAATAGTATTGTAGAATTATCATATTCACCAGACTTTATGTCTGACCCCCTCTTTTCCATCCTTTTTCTCCCTTCAGGTCCGCAGGTTGGGCCAAGTTCTAGTGGAGTCTAGTTGGATCTCTTATCTTCTGGAAAGCTTGGACTGCTGAAGTAAAGTCCAGCTTGTTATCTTTCTTTTTAATGGCTATTCATGTAATGGGATTATGTACTTGTTTTACCAAGATAGATATTGTACTTGACATTGAATATGGTGTTATGATGTAATCAAACATGTTTTGACTTCTGCTACAATGAAATAAAGTTTTTGAATTTCCAAGTACTATTTTATATCTGTCTTGTTGTAATTTTACTGTTCTATATTCACTTAAAACCTCCATGGAAGTTAATGCATTCCCTTTGTGAGTGACATTAATGGATGTGGGGTGTTACACGTGGTATCACAGCATAAGGTTACCAGAACAGATAAAATTTTTTTTAGAAAAATATTTTTTTTCTCTAAAGTATTTTTGGAAGAAGTGCTTTCAAAAAAAAAAAAAAAAAAAACATGTTACTTAAAGAGAGTTTTTATGAAAAACATAATCCCAAATAGCCACACCCTTATCTTTATCTTTCGAATTCTCCATTTTGAATCTTTCCTTTTTCGTTTCAGCATGGCTGAAGATCTTAATCTCCCAGAAGGTGTGACGATTCCAGGGTGGTTTAGGAGATACTTGGAGGCTAGGGCCACCACTGCAGGCCCAGCGGATACTACTCCACCCCTAGTTGCACCCATTCCTCCTCCTCCTCCTCCTCGTGTTGACACTTTTGCAAAGACGTGCAAGGAATTCAAGGCTATGGGAGGAAAAACTTTTCAAGGGACTGAGACGTGTGTGGAGGCCAGAGATTGGCTTAAGGAGACTGAGGAATTGTTGGATATCTTTGAAGTGGAAGATGGGAGGAAAGTCCGTTTAGCTGCTTGGTTAATGAAGGGAGAGGCCTCGTTTTGGTGGGAGGTCACTAACGGGGAACGTCCAGTTGATTCATGGGCGGATTTCAGACGAAGGTTTGAGGCAAAGTTTCTTTCAAGGGCAGAGGAGAACTTAAATATGGAAAAATTCCTGGCACTAAAGAAAGGGAGCTCATCAGTAAAGGAATATGTCAATAAATTTAATCAGTTAGCAAGGTTTGGCTTGGAGTTGGTGAACACGCCAGAGAAGAAAGCTTTGAGGTTCGTTAGAGGCTTGAATGAACCGTTGCAAGGGTTGGCTATGACCCACATCCCTATCGGAGCCACCTTTGAAAAGCTAGTAGAAATGGCACTTATGCATGAGGATAAGGCAGTTGAAAAGAAAGGGGATTAGAAGAAACCCCAACAGCAAAATAAGAAGGGTGGTAAAAACAATAATGGCAAAGGGAAGAAGAAATGCTTCAATTGTGGGACGCCTGGCCATCTCAGCAAAGATTGTAGAAAGAAAAAGAAGACTGGTTGTTTTCATTGTGGAGATGCGGGACATTTAGTGAAGGACTGTCCAAAGAAGGGGCAGAGGGCAGGGTCTACCTCGGGAGGACAGGTGCAGGCTCTTATGGCACCAGGGCAGGCAAGGGGGCAAGTTCAGGCTATTGCGGCCCCACCGCTGCAAGAAAGAGGTAGAACAATTTCTGTTGAAAGCTTAGTTTTTCTGTTTGATCATCCTGTCCGTACCTTATTCGATTCTGGCGCATCTCATTCGTTTATCTCTGCATCATTAGTTGAATCACTGCACTTGAACACCAGTTTAGTAGAGGATCCCTTGGTCGTTTCAAATCCAATTGGGGGTTCGGCTCATTTGACCATGATATGTTTGGATTTGAAAATCTCTATACTTAGCGTTGAATTTAGATGTGATGCTTATGTATTGGGCTTCACGGGCTATGGGCTAATTTTAGGAATGGATTGGTTGTCTAGAAATAGGGCCATTCTTGATTGTGAAAGGAGAGTAGTTAGGCTTGTGACTCGCCTTGGTAATGCTCTCGACATCTTTTGTAATCCCATAAATTCCGTTATGCTAAGTTATCTTGAATCGCTTGACGCGTCTGTAGAGAACCTGCGATCGGTAGAAGTGGTCCGGGAATATCCGGATGTGTTTGAGGAGGTGAAGGGCTTACCTCCAAGGCGGGAGATAGACTTTCGAATTTATCTTGTGGATAATGCTAAACCCGTATCTTTGCCAGTGCGCCACATGGCTCCTCGTGAAAGGAGGGAACTCAACAAGCAAGTAAAGGAGTTGCTTGAGAAGGGGTTCATAAGACGTAGTATATCGGAGTGGGGTGCTCCAGTAGTTTTTGCCACAAAGGCGGATGGGTCTCTTAGACTTTGTATGGACTATAGAGAACCAAACAAGCTTACTAAAAAGAACCGACACCCACTGCCGAGGATTGACGATCTCTTTGATCAGTTAGTTGGCGCCTCAGTGTTTTCGCAGTTGGACTTAGCCACTGGATTTCATCAACTGAGAGTGGCTGAGGATAGTATAGATAAGACTGCTTTTAGGACTCCTGACGGATTCTATGAATGGCTAGTGATGCCCTTTGGTTTGACAAACGCCCCTGCATATTTTGTTGATTTGATGAGTAGGGTGTTTAGGGAATACCTTAACAAATTCGTGGTAGTCTTTGTGGATGACATCTTAGTCTTTTCTAAGAATAAAGAAGAGCACTCCCTACATCTTAGGGAAGTGTTGGAAACCCTTCGAGCGCATAACCTTAAGGCAAAATTTTCTAAGTGTCACTTCTGGAGGAAGGAAGTACGGTTCTTAGGGCACGTGATTTCCAAAGAAGGGATAGCAGTGGATCCCGCAAAGGTGGTGGCCATCCAAGATTGGAAGGTCCCTAAAAATGCAACCGAAGTAAGAAGTTTCTTGGGGTTGGCTGGCTATTATAGGAAGTTTATCAAAGACTTCGCAAAAATATCAGCTCCATTAACACGGTTAACGAAGAAGAACCTGGTTTTTACGTGGGACAAAGATTGCGATGATGCGTTCCAACGTTTAAAGAGAGCCTTAACTTCAGCCCCAGTCTTAGTGCTGCTAGACGGGAATAAACCGTTTACCATCTATACTGATGCTTGTGGGACGGGACTTGGCGCGGTCCTCATGCAAGAGGGAAGAGTAATAGCCTATGGTGGAAGGCAGTTGAGGGTTCATGAAAAGAATTACCCCACGCATGACTTAGAGCTAGCCGCAATTGTTTTCGCGCTTAAGTCTTGGCATCACTATCTTCTTGGTGAGAAATTCGAACTGTTCACTGACCACAAATCATTAAAATACTTATTCTCTCAGAAGGATTTGAATTTAAGGCAGGAACGGTGGATGGAATTCTTAGCCTCCTACGATTTTGAAATAGCATATACCCCGGGCAAGGGTAACGTGGTGGCAGACGCCTTAAGTAGGAAAAGGTTGTCCTTGAGTCCGTTGTTTGTTGAACGACAAAGCTTAGAATTCATCTCTATGTTTGACTTTAGACCCTCCGTTGACTTAGTACCCGGTCTGTTAACATCCTTGGAGGTTAGACCTACACTTCTAGGATGGGTTGGTGAGGCACAGCGAGACGACCCACGGTTGGTTGAGATAGTAGAAAAGCTCAAAGGGGGGGAGTCGTCAAGCCATCTTCGTAGGTATACCCTAGACGATAAGGGTTGGTTACGAAGGGATAATAGACTTTGTGTACCGCAAGACGAAGACTTAAGGAAGGCCATTCTTGATGATGCTCATCGCTCAAAAATGACCATTCATCCCGGCGGGGATAAGACGTACAAAGATATGAAACGGGTTTTCTTTTGGGCCGGTATGAAAAAGGATGTGGCCGAGTACGTCGCTAGATGCTTGGTGTGCCAACGAGTTAAAGCAGAACAAAAGAAACCCGGTGGGTTGCTTCACCCATTAGAAGTTCCACAATGGAAATGGGAAAGCATCTCAATGGATTTTGTGGATGGATTACCAAGATCAAGGAAGGGTAACACGGGGATTTGGGTTATAGTAGATAGACTTACTAAAAGCGCCCATTTTATTCCCGTGAAAAGTAAGATGACTGCTCCGTGGTTGGCTTCTGTATACATTAAGGAGATAGTTCGTTTGCACGGTATTCCTTCTAGTATAGTAAGCGACCGTGACCCCATCTTTACTAGCGAATTTTGGAAGAGTTTACAAGAGGCGGTAGGGACTCAGCTATGTTTGAGCACCGCATATCATCCTCAGACAGACGGCCAGACCGAGAGGGTGAATCGCATTCTAGAGGATCTTTTAAGGCTTTGTACCCTAGACTTTGGGGGTACATGGGAAGAGCACCTTCCGTTAGTAGAATTCACATATAATAATAGCTTTCAGTCTAGTATTGGCATGGCACCTTTCGAAGCTCTTTATGGAAGGCCTTGCCGTTCGCCTACATGTTGGTGGGAATCTACCGATAAAATCCTACTTGGGCCCGATATGGTTAGGGAAACCTCGGAGAAGATTGAGTTGATTCGAAGGAGGATGAAAGCAACACAGGATAGGCAAAAATCGTATGCTAATAAGAGGAGGACAGATCTTGAGTTTGACATTGGGGACATGGTTTTTATCAAAGTATCTCCGTTACAGAATGTTGTTCGCTTTGGGTCCGTGGGGAAATTAGCACCAAGGTTTGTAGGGCCGTTTCCTGTAAAAAACAGGATTGGGAAGATGGCATATAGGGTGGAGTTGCCTGAGAAACTTAGTGGAGTACACGACGTATTCCATGTATCACATTTGAGGAAGTGTTTGCACAAGACCACGGAGGTGGTAGAGCCAAGCTTGCGTAAAGAGGTGGAAATAGAGCGTGATGCAACAATTAGACGAGCTCCTACATGCATTCTTGGGTCGGAGATCAAAAAGTTGAGGAATCGAGAGGTCAGACTGGTTAAAGTGCTATGGGGAGATGATGAGAGCAACGCAACTTGGGAGACAGAAGAGAAGATGCGTTCGTTGTACCCTTTTCTTTTTGAGGGTATGTCTTTTAATTTCTCCTTTATCGCTTAGCTTATCTTATCTTATCTTTAGTATGTCCTCTCATTAGTATCTTTGACCTTTAGTTAGGATAATCCTATGGTTGAAACTTGTGTTTGAGACATGTTATGTATGATGGATGCAAAATGGATGCAAGTGTTTGCTAGTGGTTGCTCGTGGATGCATATATACACACACTTTAGGCACTAGATCGGCTCAGTCACTACATATTGCATATTGCATATATATGGATGTATTTAGTAAAATGGATGAATGATGGTTGTATTATCATGTGGATGCTGCATTCAGATGATGGTTGTGCACGCATATAGAAGTATTATGTAGCATTAAGAATCTTTTGCATACATAATGGATGCATGGCACGATCATAATTGCATTAAGGAGGTCAACTGAATCAGTGGACCGCCTGATTTTGCATTAGATACGGACATATACACACACTGTGCATTTAAACATGAAAGCATTAGAAGTCTGTAAGGACAGTGGATGCCTGTGTATGATGGATGAGTAGATGGACGTTTGGATGGTAGGATATACATTCTTCCAGACTTGAAGATTTCAGGGACGAAATCCTAAAAGGAGGGGAGAATGTAACGCCCCGAATTTTCTATTAACACTAAAGTTGCTAAAATATTAATAAGTGTGTAAGAGGGGGGATGTATCTAATATGAATATAAAAGTGTGTAAGAGAGGGGATGT
Organism: Allium sativum; assembly: GCA_030737875.1. NCBI lineage: Eukaryota > Viridiplantae > Streptophyta > Magnoliopsida > Asparagales > Amaryllidaceae > Allium > Allium sativum. The sequence continues at coordinate 84,733,795 of CM060911.1, read as the reverse complement.
ATCTAATATGAATATAATAATATTAATAAGTGTGTAAGAGAGGGGATGTATCTAATATGAATATAAAAGTGTGTAAGAGAGGGGATGTATCTAATATGTATATAAAAACAATATTAAGTGTGTAAAATGGGGGGATGTATCTAATGTGTACATTGTAGAATATATATATATATATATATATATATATATATATATATATATATATATATATATATATATATATTGTTGAGTGTTTGCGGAGTCACTTCTGACTCATTGCTGAGTCAACAAGATAAACCCCATCTTGTCTGAACGGCTGCGGTTATTTCTAGGTTAAATCTAATGGCCTAAATGAATTCTAAAATCTATAAATAAGTGGGTAGACCCTAGACCTAAATCACTTGTAAAATTAGAGAAGCTACCGTCATGCTGCTGCCATGGAGTTCAGCATAGCCGTCACAAACTAAGAAGAGGAAGCCTAATCATCTACAACTAAATCTACACAAATCAAATCAAAAGATCTCTTTTTCTCCAATTCTTTTCTTTTGTTGGTGAGTATGATGATTCTCACAAGACTATTATAAACTAATTTGACTCGGTTATGAATGGATCACAAGAAAGTGATGTGATTTGTAATTGTAAATTCTATATATTGTGGATCTCCTATTATGTTATTATGTTGTCGTATGATGTAAATTATATATGCTATGTCATGCTATGTTGTAAATTCTCTTATGCTATGTCGTGCTATGTTGAGAATCATGTCAAGCTATGTTATACTATCATACTATGCCATGTTATAAATAATGCCATATTATGTTGTAAAATCATGATGTTGTTGGAACATGCTTAAAGTTATGTTTTTTTTAATTTAAATGGATCTTGTTTATGGGAATTTGCCTATTAGGTTAGGTGTACCCATAAACTTGAAACTATAATTAAATAAAACTTGAATATGGGAATTTGCCTACTGAGTTAGGTGTACCCATATAAAACCATGTTGTTAAAAAATTAGATGATGTTGATTCACACATGTTCATATGTAAGTTTATGAAAATTGATTGAGATTATATTAGGTGAATTTTGAACAAGTTGACACCTTTAGGTCCATGACATGTATAATCTATGCAAGTTGGACATATGCAAGTTTCACCCCTTATTATGATTCATTTGGTCACATATACATGTTGTTATTATGATAATCTCTTTTATGCTATGAGTTAGGCTATTCGAGTCTAACATATATTTTGCGAATAAACGTTCAAACGTGGGGTAGGGGTAATATTAGGAATTAATAAATTGGGTGCAATTTTGTAAGATTTTGCATACCATGAATGGATGTCCATAATTGAGTCAAATATGGACATTGTTAAAAATTGGAAGTAATTAATAATTCAAGTAGGGAATTATTAAAATTGGGGGAAAGTGGATTATTATTAATAATCAATGCTTAGGACACGAGGTTGGACCCGTTTGTGATGTAAACCTGCCCGGACCCGCCCGGCAAATCCAGTAGTCACAAATGTCGGCCTAATGTGAGAGTTCCTAGGCCCAAACTAAAGCATAACAGTTGTAAAGACACGAGGTTAGACTCTTTTATGGTGTAAGACTGCCCGGACCCGCCCGGCAAATCCAGCTGCCATAAATGCCAGTCTAATGTGAGAGGTCTTTATGAGGTTATGGCCTTAATGAACTAAGAAATACTTAACCAGATAATCATGTAAGGTGGGACATGGGGGTTAAGTAGGTGCCTTGGGTGGCATGAGGAATCTGGTGGTTGCCTTTAGAGGCATTTGAAATACGATTAGACTTAACCAAACACACATGTAAATGAACATGACTAAGTGGGTTAAGTGGGATGGACTAATGGGGACAAGCTTAGGTGGAATGCTTGTGGTAAATAGTGGGGGCCCATTTCAACCAGTATCCCAAAACGTATCTTTGTGGGCTCGACCCAAGTCGAGGACGGGACACGCATACTGGGTTTGACTATAAGAAGCCAAAACAGGGAGCGGTGGCAACGCAAGTCCAACGGGTTTCATATGCGTGTATGGACCCGGGCTGGTAGGTAAGACGTTGTTGCATCGTGTATGTATAAGCCGTGCATGTCCGTTGTATCAGGTTGCCACTTTAGGGGAGTGATACACCCCACTGTGAGGCCATCACGGGTATCTACGAGTTAGGGAGCCGATCGAATAATGGGAAGTAGGGTACACCTAGTGGAGATAGGGGCAGGCGGCACCTATGTAGTCAGCTAGGGGTACGTAAAGCCATTGGGAAAGTTTCTAAGTGAAGCTAAGTGGGATGAATCTTTAGGGTGACTGGTGTGGTGCAGTATAGTGTTTATCCTTTAGTATTTAGGAGCGCCTATAACGTTGCCTTTAGCGATTGTCTGTGTCCTTAATCTGCTCTTCATAGACATTTTCTTGTTTTCCAGCTTATGCCTTAGTCCAGTTATTTTGGTAATAGTATTGTAGAATTATCATATTCACCAGACTTTATGTCTGACCCCCTCTTTTCCATCCTTTTTCTCCCTTCAGGTCCGCAGGTTGGGCCAAGTTCTAGTGGAGTCTAGTTGGATCGCTTATCTTCTGGAAAGCTTGGACTGCTGAAGTAAAGTCCAGCTTGTTATCTTTCTTTTTAATGGCTATTCATGTAATGGGATTATGTACTTGTTTTATCAAGATAGATATTGTACTTGACATTGAATATGGTGTTATGATGTAATCAAACATGTTTTGACTTCTGCTACAATGAAATAAAGTTTTTGAATTTCCAAGTACTATTTTATATCTGTCTTGTTGTAATTTTACTGTTCTATATTCACTTAAAACCTCCATGGAAGTTAATGCATTCCCTTTGTTAGTGACATTAATGGACGTGGGGTGTTACAGGCGTGGTCCTGTGATTAGCCATATTATAAATGTGTTAAGTGGATTTCCCATACCAGTCCCATGACTGACTCGTAGTTTGTTTCCCTTCCAAACTCAGGTGCCCCTTTTTCTATACGGGCAGCCTTGTATTCAGGTTTAGCTGGTTCTTTCTGGATAGTTGGAGCTGAAGATGGATTCTGTCATTTAGTTCTTTTTATGCTGTTCAGCTCCTATTGTACATATTTTGTTTGCTTTCCGCTATAGACATTTATGCATATTTGAACTGTATTTGTTCTAAGTATGATCCTGTATACTGTGTAACTCTGATGATTAATTTTATCCAGTATATTCTATTATTCATTATCTGGTGTATTTATTTAATTATGTTCTGCTATTATCTGTTTATGTGTTATATTCCACGGATTACCCTTGCCACCATCCGTACGGGGTTTGGGGTCGTCTCAGAAAACCTTTTGAAAGAAAGGAACTCTCGTAAGACATGACCACACATAAACATGGCACATATTTTTACCTTACGATACCCAAATCACTTTTATATCTAAATCCGATGATATTATAATAATATCTAATGCAAATATAATATAAGGAAATAGCCGAAAAGCTTACATCTCACTTTCCGATGGTACTTGGTTTTGAAAATTAAAACCGTACGACTCGTATTGGATATTGAATTTCCAACTATTACTAGGTATGGGACCACCTTCCGATCAGTATTCTCTAGAGATGGAACAATTGGGTTCAACAAGATCATCTTGCAACCTGGTCAAACATGACCGATCACTCATTTAACTTGAGTGTATCGAATATATCATCACCACAATTTTTGGCCTTTCAACCATACTTATTTCAAGCATACAAAAAAGGCATTGATTTCTCAAGATCAGTGATGATATACCCTAATGGGTATGACTCACTTAGCCATGCTGCCTGCTCGATTTCAGTCATTCCTGGTTGATGAGGCTTAAGGTCGCAGTTATTTTAAAGAATTGTACCTTTAAACTTTGAATGCCCCATTGTCTGATCCATCTAATCACTAATTGATTTGCACAAATATACTCTGGGTATTAAGCTAAACAGATAAATTCCCCGCTACCAAACATGGCATATTTGTATAAATCAATGTTCGTGAACTTAGGATATACTTAGTCAGATATTCATACTGGTTCATTCTTGGACTGAATGAAACTAAAGATACCTCAAAACAAGAGGTTTACTACCACGAGTTTAATCCTGGCATTAAGTAGAGACATCAGCGAGAAACCCTCTCACTTTGAAGATCTACGTCTTTAAGTAACTTCATAATCATTCTTGCAAGTTAGTTTTTGAATGCAAAGTCAGTTCGAAGTGGTTTTAGGTCTATTTCCCATCCCAGTCTCTCCGAACTAACTCATCAAAGTCAAAAGTTAAATATGTATTTGATAGTCTTTTCGTTAACTATTAAATCAAACAATACAGTTAAGTACGTTGGCTTCATTAGTCCTTTGAAATTCAAACCATTCATTAAACCATTTCATCGAATCTTATAAATCGGGTTCATAGACTTGCGTTTTAGGAATACATATATTTCCTAAATCTCACTTGTTCCGTACTAATTAATCTACTTAATTTATTTATTAAGTGAATGCTTGTCGAAAATCGTCGTAGTAACTTAATTCTCTTTAAAAACATCATTATAAGGCTCCAATCCCATAAAATCCCTTTTTAGTAATCCTTTATAAGGTCTTAGTGCAAATTTTTTTTAGTTTAATCTAAATAAACTCCATTAAATATTCAAATTATTCGAATTATTATACTGACTTTCATTCCCCATTTTAATCCATTTTAGATTACCATTTTAATCCATTTTAGATTACCATTTTTAATCTCTCTCTATTTTCCTACTTCTGAGTTTTAGTTCCATTATAAGTGTATAACCCAAATTATAACTTGCTTTAACAGTTGAAATTCATTACAGCTTATTCCTTTTAAACATGTTTTTCCTTTTTCTATAAACCTCACCAACTCATATTATTAAACAAATTCCTTTAAATATAACCCCTTACAAGAATTCAATTAAAAATCTAACTTATCTTAATATAAGTAAAAACTCATTTAAAATATCCTTTAATTATAAACATGGTCTTAAGACCATAATAAACTCCACTAGTTGAATTCACATTACAAGGTCACCGTCTTGATCATTATTGTTTAAATAGTACTCACTTTCAATATCCTTTAAATCAAATCGGTTTACTTCGTTATTAACTATTAATAAAATAGATAATATAGCTTAAAAGGTTATTAAAATAGTAATTTCATTTATCAATAAATAATATTTCACTAATCATCTTTATTCATAGTAAATTAAAAGATTATTTAAATCTTTTTAAGCAACCGTGTTTTAATTTGATACAATTAATTGTCATAATTACCTTTGTTAAATTAATTTACCACAACTAATTTAATAATCAACTTCAAATAAAGTAGTTGATTTAGCCAACTCGAAACCAGGGTTAACTTATTACCCAATTTTCATTAATCACTTCTTCTATATAGTTAATCTAAACAATCCCATCTAATAGTTTCTTACAAACAATTTTTTCCAATTTATTAACCTTCTGGTTAATCTCAGATTCGCTTACTTATAAACTTATTTATGTAAGAATTTATCATAATAAAGAAATAGTGATAATGATTTCTTAAATAAAGTTTTGTGAAAAAAATTCATATAAGATAAATGAATTTTGAAAATCTAACTTCGGTTATAAAATAAATTTTATAATCCCAATTCAGTCGATTCACCAAATGGTAAATCATCATTCATAGAACGTTGTATTTTTAGACCATCTGCTACTAATCAGTTAATCGATATTGTATATTGGTTTACAAACATTATTGATGAATTTCAATTCAACAATTAAAATCCAAATATGCTTTCAATATCATCAATGTCAGACAGTTCATGTATATATAAACAATATGTAAGCAATAATATTTGAAATAATTGTAACCTGTTTGATTCCTCCAACTCGTTCTTCTCTGCATCACTGTTAATGTAACAATACACCCACAAAACAGACTAGTCAAATAATTCATTTAAAAATGAATCTTCTGCTTAAAGTAGATAAAGTCGGGGTTTAAATCTATCTAGAAATGGAAATTATTTAATCACACTCAACTAACCAACAAAAATTAAATCAATCAATTCATTCAACGACAACCATTTCAATCATACAAAAACACACAAACAATTATATCACACAATTAAGTACCAACTAAACAATAGATATTTATAACATGATATAATTTAAAAGAGTATTCCAGAAAGTATGAGCCAATAACTCACCAGTCGTTCAGTCAATGATTTAGCATAGTTATATTTAATTTTGAACAAGCATTTAATGACACGACCCGAACTTCCCCGATTAAGGAAAGCCTAGATTGAGTTGAGAACACGATAAATCAGAACATAATCAAAAAAATATTTCATTGCTTATTACAACAATTCCATCAGAGTACAAGAATATAACAAAGTATGAATAAATATTATACATTTGACAAATATCAGAGATTAAATTACATTAGCAGCGGAAAAATAATATAAAGCACAACTGAAAGGAATACACGGATACAGAGCTTTCCGTTTATAGCTTCAGCTGTAAACCAGGATCCTGTGAATATAAATCTGCAAAACCAAACTACTAGCTTCCCGTGTGGAAATTATGGGCATCCAGTGTTTAGGTTAAAACAATAAACTCCAGGTCAGTCATGTGACTGGTGTGAGAACTAAAACAGTTATTAATCTTTTTATTTTAAAGTTAGGTAAATCAAGGGACCACGCCGTATAACATGGAACGGGTTTAACTCCAAGAATACTAGTGCATATAGCAAACAAGCAATACTAAATAAAGAACAATGAAGCTATTATAAGACCCAGGTCCTATCACACAATGCAACGCAAGCCGGAGGACAGGGTTTTACCTTATAATAGCCAAATAATGCTTGATACGCGAAATTTAATCTTTTATTATTACTATTAGTGAAAAAATCAACTTCAAATATAAATGCTTCAATCATAGACGGCATAGTGCCCCATACCACTATATCGCCATACTAGGCTTTACAATCAAAACCAAAATGTCATGTGTTGGAAATTGGGTTCCATCTATGAGTCGAGGCCTGGGATGGCTCCTCACCGCTTCGAGTTTGTTACATCCCATATTTTCTGCATATTTAAATTTTTAATTAAAATAAATAAATGGAATAATATTAGATAAAAATCAAATTTTGTTGATTTTTAACGTTGATGATTGGTTGAATTGAGTACAAATAGATTTTTTATTTAGTTTGTATTTAGGATGGATGTAATTTGAAAATTATATTTTATAAATTAAATAATTTTGAGATGTTTAGTTTATACTGGGAATTCAAATTTAATTTGAAGTGGAGAATTCTAAGTTGTTAATTATAGTTGAAACTCAAATTTAAATTGAGAACTTGAACTTGTGAAATTGACGTATGAAATTTATTTAAGTTGAAATCTGATTTAGGTGGAATTTTATTTATATTTAATTGGAATTTATTAATATTTAATTTGAATTTAAACAGTTAATCGAATAATTGAATATTTTATTTATTAATTAATTGTGGAATTTAACGGTTATGGTAACTATCTTGGAATCTGACGAAACCAGTCTCATCGGAACCGGAACGGTGAATTATGATAGGATTTCAATTTGCTTTACAATCCGACTAACCGTTTGATCATACCGGATAAAAAGTGAAAGAGAATCAATGTAGTTGGATAATTGTTTGGTTATCATATTAGGCCTTCTATATTTGTACAAATAAAATTCATTATCAAACTCATCACCCCATTCCTCACTTATACGTACACCTTCCTCCATCAATTTTCTTTTGTCTTTAATGGCTGCAACTTTTCTAAAACCTAGATCAAGAACAATACAAGCTTCGAAATAAAATCTTCTCAAACCCTATCGTATTATATATCAAAACGAAGATCGCGACGATTGGAAGCTACGGGTACTGTTCGCTTCGACATGCCGCTAGCGAGGTGGCTGGAAATTGCGGTCAAAGGTTCTGGAATTCGAACCCTAGATACGAAATTTGGGTGTTTTCGATTTTTGAGTTAATCGGAGAAATTAAAACCTAGGTATTGTAGAGGAGGTCGCGACGATGAGGTTCGTTTGTTATATAAGCAATGAGATCGCTGGAATTTAGGCTTGAAGGTCAGAAAACCACGGTTTTAGGGTTGGTGATTGGCAGAGCTCCGGTCAACCGGAGGTGGTGGCACTACCTTGGTAAGACGCGGTTCGGGTTGACCTTTTGTTTGCTGGTGGTCGGAGCTCGTAAGTCTGACGAAGGATGCAGCAGTTTGCGGTCAAAGTAGCAGTGTGGCGGCCGGTAATTTCGCTCGATCTGAATCAGTCGTTAAACCGATCTAGACCGTTCGAAACCCCTGATCGTTTGAGAACAAGACAAATCAGAACACAAACGGAAGAACATTTCATTGTTATTACAACAATTTCATCAGATACAAGAATATACAGAGTATAAATGAATAAATTACATTCGATAAATATCAGAGATTAACAATAAGTTACATAGCAGCGGAAAATAATACAAAGCACAACTGAAGGTGATATACGGATATAGAGCTTTCGGGATATCATTCCAGTTGTAAACCAGGATCCTGTGAATATAAATCTGCAAAACCAAAACTACTAGCTGCCCGTGCGGAAAATGAGGGCACCCAGAGTTTAGGTTAAAACAATGAACTCCAGGTCAGTCATGTGACTGGTGTGAGAACTAAAAACAGTTATTTAAAACTTTACTTTAAAAGAGAGTAATTCAAGGGACCACGCCGTATAACACGGAACGGGTTTTCTCCCAAGAATACCAATGCACAGAATAAACAACGCAATGCTTTTTTGAAAAATGAAGCTATTATAAGACCCAGGTCCCATCACACAATGCAACGCATGCCGGAGGATAGGGTTTTCTCTTATAATAGCCAAACATGCTTGGTACGTTTAAAACTAATCATTTGATACTATAATAAGTGTATAGTGTCAAAACAATTTCAATCATAAATATAAATCATAGACAGCATGGGTACCATATATCATGTCGCCATACTAGTTCTACAATTAAAACCGCAATACACGTATTGGAAATTGGATTTCCGTCATGAGTCGAGGCAAGGGGCAAGCTCCTCTCCGCTTCGAGATACTCTAGCAAATGTCCCAGGACTACGCACTCAGGGCAACCCCTGGATCTTCAGGGCCAGTCCTCACTTACATTAGAGGATTAATTATGCCTGAACACACGTTTCCCGGTCCTTACAGACCAAAAATCGAGGCGCCTCATCCAACAACCACATAGTTGAAAAGTATATAAATGTCAGGGCTGGTAAGTCACTGACACCACCAAAGCTAGAAAGAAACGTCGTGCTCTCCCTGCAGTCCGTATCCTGTTTTTGACTCATACCGAGGTGTGAGGCTCGCGAATTCACGTTATACACAAAGCTTCCACGTAGGCGTGCTTTGATCATCAACCACAAGACTTTGCTTTTCAACAGAAGCCTTGATCATTGCATCTCAGCGTGCCACACAGGCAATTCATGCCATGCGATTGATATCTATCGATATATAACCTCTAAGCTCGTACGTCTCAGAGAAGGGCGTTAAGCAAAAGAATAAATTCTTCGCCGCCAAACAGATATATATTTAATAGAAATCCATCAACACAGAATAAAATCCAATGTCAGACACACAATCCATTTACAAGTTCGTTCTGGGTCTGAACGAAACCGGAGGCACTTTCCTCGCATATCCATCGATCTCCAAGTACGTCTGGACGACCACCAACTATTTCGGTCCTCTCGGGTGTATAGCCCAATCAGGATCGTCAGTAATTATCCAAACGATGTGAAGACTTCCGGTCTTCAACCACCGTCTTCATCTTCGACATATCGTCGAATCGGTTATTCAGAATGGGTATAAACCCGGACTTTCCGAACAACCCGCGTATATTAAAAACAAATGTTACACAAACACAACATACGCCTCATTCCAATTCAGAATATTCTTTTATTCACAAAATCACATTTTTAGGGAAAGGTTCCCATTAATTTTATCCAAGATAAATCTTTTCAAGTTTATCCTTTAATCCTCCTTTGGGTGTCATTTCAAACCAAATTATGGTTTTTCAAACTAGTCGAGATTAGCGAACCACATCGAAGTAATTATTTATTTTATTTCCCAATCCCAACCTATTCATCCCATGAAGCAAAACTGGTAATACTCCATATCTAACACCATGGTGTTATCGGTAAAATTAATTACCATTTCACGTTCAAATCTGATTAAAGATTTAACTATCGCTTTGGAGCAAAACTGGTGATACTCCATTCTCGCTCACTTTCTAAGTTTGATAATTTAGATTATCAATTCACATTTCAATCTAATTGCAGATTCATTAAAACTCCTTTTTCTGGGTTAAAGAACTAATGTCTTTTAAAACACAGTTCACGAGAAACCCAAATCACATTCTATTTATTATCGGGTTAAAGAACAAGTGTTATTTAAAACACCGTTCACAATAAACCCACAAATCAATTCTAATTCAATTAAAATCAAATATATCAGGAATTCCGATTATTTAAAACCCCTTTTTAAATCTAATTTATTTGTTTTAAAATAATTGGGTTTTAAATTTAGTTCAAACTAGTTCATTTTGATAAAAAACTATTTTTATCTTTTCAAATATGGAGTTTTTCATTCCAACTTTTCCCAAATCATTTCTTATGATTTTACACAAATTATTATTATTTTTAATAATTTTATCAAGGCCCGTACAGTCGACTTCCATCAACGAACATCGAACTGCACTTACAACGACCTTTTCCAAATTTTATTTGGACGTATCTCCAAATCCAACCGTTAGATTTCTAATATTCGTTAGAAAGCTCTTTTCGATACGAACCCAAAGGTTCCGGTTTTAGGAGAATCCGACGGTCGAATCTCCCGTAATGTCAATTCGAAGTCGATGGTCGAAATTCACGAACTGCCGCGGTGCGGCGCGTTCTATTCAGGCCATTATATTATATATATAATATATATAATATACATTTCGTCGATTTCTATTTAAAACGAATTATATAAATAGTTTTTAATTCGTTTCAAAAACAATTTCAACTTCCATTTCAGTTCGAATCAAAATTGAATTTTTCCTTATAAATTCGTTTTAAAATTCATTTCTATTCAATTCAAATTTCAATTCAATTTGATTTCAATTCAATTCGTTTTCAATTCAATTCGAATTCGTTTTCAATTCAATTTAAATTCATTTCATATTCAATTCAAATTGGTTTTCTATTCGATTCAATTCAAATTGGTTTTCTATTCGATTCAATTCAAATTAGTTTTCTATTCGATTCAATTCAAATTGATTTTCTATTCGATTCAATTCAAATTGGTTTTCTATTCGATTCAATTCAAATTGGTTTTCTATTCGATTCAATTCAAATTGGTTTTCTATTCGATTCAATTTAAATTGGTTTTCTATTCTATTCAATTCAAATTGGGTTTCTATTCGATTCAATTCAAATTAAATTTTATTCGATTTCTATTCAAATCAAATTCATTATATATTCAATTGAAATCAAATTCGTTTTATATTCAATTCGAATTCAATTCGTTATATATTCAATTCAAATTCGTTTTCTATTCAATTTAATTCAAATTTCATTTCAAAATATTCGATTTCGAAATCACTTTTCAATTTTCATTTTAAAATGAATAAAATCGATATAAATATCGTTCACGTCAAAATGGCGTCAATCTAATCAACACGGCTCCATATATTTCTATTTTCAAATATTCTATTATTAAAATATTTCGTTCAACACATGACTAATCTCAACGGATGAGTACTGTCAACACATGAACCTTTATTTTATATTGATAAAGATGTAAATTTTATTATTAAAATATTCCGTTCAACACATGACTAATCTCAACGGATGAGTACTGTCAACACATGAACCTTTATTTTCTAAATTGGAATGAGGCCCAATCAATCACCATATAATGTTAATTGTATGGATTTTCATACATCACACGTATATAATAGCATTGAAAAATAATCAACCATCAACCAAAGTGCACTACACTGTATAAGCATCAAATATAGATATTTAACGCTTATAACAGCCTGTCAATCAATCGATCGACATATTTAATCAATCAGGATGAGTGAATTTCAAATTTCATCCCAACACCCGTGTGGGGTTTCAGACAATCAAACACAGATTTTAGTTGTGTAGTTAGGCGATGTGTAAAATTTATCGACCCAATCAATATCCTTCAAATAGGTGTACATAAACAAACCGTCCGGTTTGTAAATGAATATTTTATTTTATTCACTTCCACGTTAAAAATTATATTTTTAACGATAAAATGTTTTATTTCAACACATGAATTTCTATTCAGTTCATTTACACAATAAAAATGATATTTTTATTTTTCTAACATATTTTTAGAAAATTTCGGCGGCATAACGGGACGATGCTAGGAACGGGACGAGGCCTAGCCTTATCCCCGGTCTAGTGAAGGCCCACGCCATTCACGCATCGATCAAATAAATTTCATTTCACCAAACAATTCAATTCAAACCGAATAATCTAACTAACTACAAAACCAAACAATTAAACAAACAAGTCATCCATGGTCTGTGGATGAAGGGTGTCGGGTGCTACTAAACACCGTCTGCATCCTAGTATATATATATATATATATATATATGTATATATATATATATATAACTAGAAAATGAAATTGAAGAGTGAGAGTTCTCACCAATAGCTATCCAATACCATGACTCTTCAATTATAGAAATCTTCGCCATTCTCGCCCTTTGTCGCTTTCGTTGCCCGTATTCACTACATATGTAAAAATCGAATTTTCACTTCGCTATTCAATATATAAAAATTTCGCCTTTTCAAATATATCATTATAGAAATCACATTTTTATTTTTCTACACATATAAAGATGATATTTCCAATATTCCTCTCATGTAAAAATTATATTTTTAATTCTCTACATAAACAAAAATGATATTTTTACATCGTCTATATAGTAAAAACTATATTTTTAATACTTTAAAAATATAAAAATCATATTTTTTAATTGTTTGAAAATATAAAAATCATATTTTTCTAACCGAACAAATTATACTTTTCCATTTAAAAATCATTTCTATTTCAAGAAACCAAATCTAAATTTTGTCTTGCCATTCAAAAAAAGAACTTAAAATTAAAATTAATGAAAGCGAATAAAATAATAATAAATTAGTTTTTAAATAATATAAAAAGTTAAAAACTTACTGGCTTTCGAGGGAGTGTGCTGTTCGACTCGCGGTGGACTATCGGCGCATGGATCGAGGTGGAGTCGGTTGCTGCGCTTGAAGGGCTGCTGTTCATCGCGGAAATCGAGGAGGGGAGGGCTTCACGTTGCAGGCCAGCAAGGGGGTATCTCGAGGCGGCGGCACGGGGGGGGGGGGGGGGGTGTAACGAACCGGGATTTTCGACTCCGAAAATCAACATCAAACTACCATGTTGACCACTCAGACATCGAACATTCCCGATCATTAATAGAAAGAAGTTAGAGGGTGAGAATAGATAAGATAGAAATATTAGAATAGAAGAAGAAGAAGAAACACCACACAGAGTCTCACATCGCAGCGGAACAAAATATAATACAGAAATAATCTTTATTGAAAGCTTTAAAATACTTACAGTATCAGAGTACACATCTGGACAGTGATACTAATCTGTCCTCATATAACACACAGCGGAATAGTAATAATATCATACGTCCGAACAACTCCAGCTCGTCTCTTCATAGCAGTCGATAACCTGAACCTGTACAACCCGGTCTAACCCGAGCATTTACAAAACACCGGGTCAGTCTGGTGAACCAGAGTGAGATAAACTCGCACAGTAATAAGGGTGAAACATCCAATCATGATTTTAAAGTTCAAAACCTTTTCAAAGAAAAGGATAATCGTAAGACCAAATCCACACATAAACACGGACGGTTTTTACCTTACGATAACCCAAAACATTTTTGAAACCAATATCTTGTCTGATATTATAATAATGTCTAAGTACAAGTAAATAACAATCTAGTGGAACGCTTGCATCTCACGCTTCACATATATAGTATACAATCAAAAACCGCGGGCGCTTATTGGAGATTGGATTCCAACTTGACAAGGTATGGGTCCACCTTCCGATAGTGTATCTCTAGAGACGAATACACTGGGTTCAATAAGAACTTCTTGCAACCCGGCCCTCACATGACCGACCACTCATTTCACTTGAGTGTATCGAATGTATATCACCGACGGTTGGGATCAGCAACCGTCTCCCGACAAGGGACAGCATCGAAACATAGATTTAAGAAACAAATAGGATTTCCTCTAGATAGGTGATTATACACCCTAATGGGAGCGACCCACATAGCCATGCTGCCTGCCCGATTTTTGTCATTTCCCGGTTGGTGAGGCTTGAGGTCTAGATTTCTCTTGATCATCTGGTCATCATTCACTTTGAATGCCACATCGTCAAATCCATCAGATATCACTAATTGACGCCCACAAAAATACTCTAGCAGTAAGCTAAGAGAACGGCGATTCCCCGCCAACAACTATCGTACGTTTGAAGAAATCAACGTACGTGATCCTTTGGAAATACTCTGTCAGACATTCGTCCATGTACGTCATCCAGGAACAGGATGAACCGAAGGCACTCTCCTACCGCATCCATATAGGAATCACCCCATGGATCCGTAGCGAGAAGTCCTTGCAACCCCGTAGATTCCAACTACGACAGAATCACAGTTTATCTCTGCTTGCCAGGCAGAGAATATTAGTGGTTCTTCCGTGTATGATAGTCCACGGTCTTCAATGCTCCATCTCGAGCATCTTCTGAGATCTTCACGTATTTGTTGGTCGGAATGGTTTTCGAATATAAATTCGATCCCGGTCTTTCCGTACCAACAATCGTATAGGACAGATTTGATAGTCGGTGTTTTAACTATCAAAATATACAGTGTTTCAATCATGACACTCCAATGAGTTCACTGGTTCAGTATTCAGCATCACTTGGCCTTTAACAAAACTGATTTACTTTTAAAAACTTCTAATTTCAATCTTTGAAAATACGATAATTGAATAACTCCAATTTGATTTAACTCTAATCGATTAACTAATATTCGACTTCACTCCATTCGCTTGACTCTAGATCACAGCGATCACAATGGTTACGCCTGAATCCCTCAGGAAACATCCGACCGCCGTAGGCCATCTGCAGCCCTGCGAATTACGCTAGCAGTCGTACGAAATGGCAATTCATTCTTATTATTTAAATCAGGAAATACATTTGTTTTAATAAGGAAATTTATAGCACATATGTTAAAACGCTGTTTAGATTTATAACACATGTTATAACAATAGCGTTATAATTACCATTTAGATTTACAAAACAACAGCGCTATAATCGCTGTTTAGGTTTACAAAAACATTTACTATAGCAAAAGCGCCACAATCGCTATATTTGATTTACAAAACATATATTATAACAACAGCGCTAAAATCGCTGTTTAGATTTCAAAACATATCCGCTAACGTCTCTTACGATTACCAACTAATACTATTTTCAAATAATACTGATGTTGTTCAAGTTGGGGTATTTTAATTACCTCTCAGACCTTGATCAAACAACGGTCTTATCCTTAGATAAATATCAGTTATAATCAATGCCAAAATTCCATTTATAATTCTGGTTTATAATAAGCCCTTTTATCGTAATCTCCTTTCACTTAATTCATATAATTGAGTACGTTTATTTCCTTTCACCATTAAATTGGCTTGCATCTCACATTCGGTAACTTTTTAAATGAATTCCCATTTAAAAATATATTCCTAAATTCATCATTAATTAAAATAATAACTTATTTCAACATTAACTACTTTAGTAGTTAATCCCTTTATTAACTAAATTAAATATTAAATCCCTTTTAAATCCTTATTTAAATTCAAACAATATTCGTTTAACTATTTTAGTCAAAACACATTAACTTGATAAACAATTCTAATTCCAAACGGTCGAGTTAATTAACTCAAAACTTGATTATCTCATTTACCGATCTCAACAATCCTCGCTTTAAATTAATTAAAAATATAATTAATTTAAATAAATCCCATTAATTGTTCTCTTTACACAACAATGATCAAAGTTTAACCCTTTCGATTCATTTCTTATCTTATATTTGTAGATCTGATTAACATCAGAACAAATCAAAGTCTTGAATATATATTCACTTTTCTTTTATAAAACTTTATTCAAAATAATACATTAAAAATCCAACTCTAGTTATAAAGTAAATTTTATAACTTTATCTTTATTGATTTACCTGACGGTGAATCAATATTTATAACACGATTGATTTTTAAAGGCCATACTCTGCCAAACACTTAACCAATATCACCTATTGGTTCAAACCAAACAGAGGTTGAATATTTAAATAATAATCAACCATCAAATCAATCACACAAACAGATCAGTTCATATATGAGAATATGAAAATAAATAATACATTTGAGGAATCCGGTTGGATCCCTCCAACCTGTTCTTCCCTGTATTTAAATGGTTATCTCAAATCAGATGATTTAACATCAACCACAAGCAATGCAACCAATTCAATCATTTAAACACGTTTATAAGTAAACGTGACCAACCAAGGTGAGTCACCTTTATTGGAACCAATCGTTAAAAATAACGATTTGGTATTTCACTGAAATTAAACATAGTTTAATTTCATCGTTTAAATCAACAGATAAATAGATAACTAGCAAAGCAGTCAACCATTGGCAAGCAGAGCACACAAAATAAAAACACCCAATTTATATAAAATATAAAAAGGGTAACTGAGTGAGTTTAACTCACCTTGATCTGATTCGTTGAACGGTTCCATTTCAGTTAAATTCAGCAGTCATTTAATTTAACCGAAAGCTTTTGCTACTCCCAAATCCATCCAAGACTGTACTAGAATGATCCGCCTATCACCCCGATCTTAGCGTCACTTGTTTGATTGGATTCGGAACTAACAATAAAAAAAATTTATACGTTCAAACAAACATGATTTTATCATATAGTTTTAATCCCTTTATATATATATATATAATTTACTTCCTAATCACTTGCGTGTTTAACTAAAACATAATTTAAAACATACGGCCATTTGGGAAAAATTTTACCCGAGGATTTCTTGTTGCTGTTACCATCTTTCCAAAATTACTCCATTCACGTTCCTACTTTTCACATTGTATATAGTATTCCCCTTTAACATGTCCAACGTGGTCCACTCTTCTCCTTTCATAATACCTGCTGCCAACGTTCCCTATGCAACAATTTCCTCCACTTCTTCTCGTCACCGCCCTTGTATTCTCAACCTGCTCCTACCCCACGTACAAATGTACCATTGCCATCCCATGCACCGTGTACCCATGCGCTTCATCTACCATCACCCCATCCTCACGTCCGCTCTTTCTCTTTTTTTTTTTTTTTTTTTCTTTCTTGAAAGCCTCCAAGCCCAGCATGCTACGTCCTCCCCTCCCCTTTACCGCTATTCAAACTTGCTTCGCCATTTTTTTTTGTTTTTTTTTTTTTTCCAAAGGAGGTTGCGGTATGAAAGCTGAAGGAGCAGTGCGTGTGAATATATATACGGGAGACTACTTGGCACTCAAGGTTCTTAGATAAATAGGCTTTCAGGGTGTAGGCTTGCTGCATTTCATTTCAGTGACTGTTGATGGAAAGGATGCCACTGTGATGACGAAAATCCATGTGCGGGGAGACAGAAAGTATGCCTAGGCATGCAGTGATATGAAGAGTGAAGGGGACATGGTGGCGGCTCTTAGGTTGGCATGATTTAAACTAGTCATAGGTTGAGCTGTCGTTAAGGCTATTTGAAAGTAGGTTTGCAGATGTATATATATAGTGTGAAATATATTATTTAAATTTTTCGAAACTTCGTCCTAAAGTAACATAATAAAACCACTATACATGATCCCTGTTTACTGATTAAAAGATTAATCTTAGTGTAAAAAGATATTCCGGATCCAATGGGACAAGTTTCGTCGAAATCCGAGGTCGTATGAAAATTTTTCCTTTATGAAACCAGAAATGAACACGCATTTAATTTTTCCACGGTCACTAGATAAATCAAATCAACTTGAAACTGCGAACATTGATAATAACTTTTCGATACGAACCCAACGGCACTAATTTCGTCGCATTCTGAGACTGTTGCCCCGGCAGGCTATTTTTACCCTGAACCGCCCTACCCTTTTTAACACCAAATTTTCCAGTCTCTAAAAATAACAAACTATATACATATCCTGACTCTAATCGACGATACGAACTCAACGGAACTGGTTTCGTGGCCTAATTCGATCGTCTGCTCAAGTTACACTCAAATATCCTTTTATTTATTTAATTACGCGCTATAGAAATTGAACGGGCGTTTTTGGCTATCGTGGTCACATACGACATCGGTTTTCCACGCAATTTACCACCGTACAATAATTTAGCGATACGGTCCCAATGAAACTGATTTCGTCGAAATCTGAGTCCGTTTGCAAAATGGCCATTTAAAGGCCTATAATTAAATAACGAATTTCCATAGCGACTATTTCAAAATTTGATTTAGCCATAACTCGCAATCTATAACTCGAAATCTGGATTTTTCTCTTTCATATGAAAACTATCGTCAATACGGTTCCAACGTGTCTTGTTTCATAGAAATTCGACTTATATCGAATCCTGTATTCTCAGTTGAAGTTCAAAACTCTAATTTACGAACTGCACGCCATTTTCAAGCTCGATTTTATATTATATATACATTATAACGTTCAACATCGTTTTTAATAACGAATTAAATATTTAATTCCATTAATATTCTCAACATAATATTTAAAACTAATTTAAATATTCATATTCAAATGGTCGAAAAACACGGGTCGTTACATTCTTCCCCCCTTAAAATAATTTCGTCCTCGAAATTGCTAAGGTAAGAAAGAACGTTATAAACTTATTAATTTCAAATCTAATTTAATTTTAAATTAGAAATCATTTCAATACTGTAAATAAATATTTTCAAAAATATCGAAAATTTTCTAACACTTTATATTTCCGAAAATTTCGCCAGCACCTCCTCTGTACGGCTCAATCGGTACAACCACAACTCGCCTTTCTAGGCCTTCTCCCATTCAAAAGAAAATGAAACAGCCAAGCGGCTTGCCAAATAGGCTCATAAATCACCAAACCCATATAAAAATAAACGTGTACCTTTTTGTCGGGCATATCTTTATCCTTCCCGTCTGCTACCTTGTCCGTGTATACAACTGCATTCCCAAACAGAATTTCAACTTTATTCTCAAAATCAAATCCTTCACACGTCCAAGCCAAAACCCATCCTTAACTCAATCATCATCCATCATTAATTTCAACTCTTAAATTACCAATCCAACACCATTTTATATTCCTGTTTCCCAATTCCAAATCTGATTCCACTTGATATATTATATCTCGATTCAATTTCCAGTTAATCAGTTTCAATTCAATCCATATTTGCTTTCACAAATTTTTATTTAATTTTGTTTTTGTTCAAACAATTTCCCTGGGAGTTTTTAAATAGTTCAGTTCTTTCAAAAATTAAATATCTCTTTCCACTATTTTAAACAGCTTGTTTTCTAAAAGCAATTCAAACAAGGTTTTTGGTAGTAATCCGTCACTTACCACTCGAAAATGAACACCGATGATGTCCGGATCATCATCGGAATCTATTTTCCAGCTATCGAAGTGAGTTCAATACTATGTTACTTTCAAAACCAGTTCTAAACACTTTTCATTTTGAAATCCATTTCAAAATATCCCTTTCAATGCTTGTAACAAATTTAAAATCTCCCAGGATTTTAAAATTCTCTTATATTCAATCCAAGTTCATTTGCAGTCCCCTTTTCCACTTTTGGGGATTTTAATTCCAGATTTAATTCATTTGTTTTCATATTATACGAATTCTAATTGGTTATTTATATAACCATTTCAATTATAATCAACCAACACATCCACTATACTATAATACTTCAAATATTAATCATCCTTTTATATTAAAATATAATTTGGGTAAAAGTTATTTCATTTACCCTCTTTCAAAACATACTGTGCCGAATTATTCTGTTCAAGAGTTTAGAAACACCTATCGATACAGTTTGCATTACTGTATCGACCAGAATTCATAAACTACTCGACAAACCAACCAACACAATATAAACAGTTTTTATAACAATTTACAAATACGCGCTCATATATATACACTCAAACTCAATCTAGGGTATTGCTAACCCCATCTCTACTAAGTCACGCCACAGAGCCAAGGTACTTACTTAACCAATAGCTCTGATACCACTGTAACGAACCGGGATTTTCGACTCCGAAAATCAACATCAAACTACCATGTTGACCATTCAGACATCGAACATTCCCGATCATTAATAGAAAGAAGTTAGAGGGTGAGAATAGATAAGATAGAAATATTAGAATAGAAGAAGAAGAAGAAACACCACACAGAGTCTCACATCGCAGCGGAACAAAATATAATACAGAAATAATCTTTATTGAAAGCTTTAAAATACTTACAGTATCAGAGTACACATCTGGACAGTGATACTAATCTGTCCTCATATAACACACAGCGGAATAGTAATAATATCATACGTCCGAACAACTCCAGCTCGTCTCTTCATAGCAGTCGATAACCTGAACCTGTACAACCCGGTCTAACCCGAGCATTTACAAAACACCGGGTCAGTCTGGTGAACCAGAGTGAGATAAACTCGCACAGTAATAAGGGTGAAACATCCAATCATGATTTTAAAGTTCAAAACCTTTTCAAAGAAAAGGATAATCGTAAGACCAAATCCACACATAAACACGGACGGTTTTTACCTTACGATAACCCAAAACATTTTTGAAACCAATATCTTGTCTGATATTATAATAATGTCTAAGTACAAGTAAATAACAATCTAGTGGAACGCTTGCATCTCACGCTTCACATATATAGTATACAATCAAAAACCGCGGGCGCTTATTGGAGATTGGATTCCAATTTGACAAGGTATGGGTCCACCTTCCGATAGTGTATCTCTAGAGACGAATACACTGGGTTCAATAAGAACTTCTTGCAACCCGGCCCTCACATGACCGACCACTCATTTCACTTGAGTGTATCGAATGTATATCACCGACGGTTGGGATCAGCAACCGTCTCCCGACAAGGGACAGCATCGAAACATAGATTTAAGAAACAAATAGGATTTCCTCTAGATAGGTGATTATACACCCTAATGGGAGCGACCCACATAGCCATGCTGCCTGCCCGATTTTTGTCATTTCCCGGTTGGTGAGGCTTGAGGTCTAGATTTCTCTTGATCATCTGGTCATCATTCACTTTGAATGCCAAATCGTCAAATCCATCAGATATCACTAATTGACGCCCACAAAAATACTCTAGCAGTAAGCTAAGAGAACGGCGATTCCCCGCCAACAACTATCGTACGTTTGAAGAAATCAACGTACGTGATCCTTTGGAAATACTCTGTCAGACATTCGTCCATGTACGTCATCCAGGAACAGGGTGAACCGAAGGCACTCTCCTACCGCATCCATATAGGAATCACCCCATGGATCCGTAGCGAGAAGTCCTTGCAACCCCGTAGATTCCAACTACGACAGAATCACAGTTTATCTCTGCTTGCCAGGCAGAGAATATTAGTGGTTCTTCCGTGTATGATAGTCCACGGTCTTCAATGCTCCATCTCGAGCATCTTCTGAGATCTTCACGTATTTGTTGGTCGGAATGGTTTTCGAATATAAATTCGATCCCGGTCTTTCCGTACCAACAATCGTATAGGACAGATTTGATAGTCGGTGTTTTAACTATCAAAATATACAGTGTTTCAATCATGACACTCCAATGAGTTCACTGGTTCAGTATTCAGCATCACTTGGCCTTTAACAAAACTGATTTACTTTTAAAAACTTCTAATTTCAATCTTTGAAAATACGATAATTGAATAACTCCAATTTGATTTAACTCTAATCGATTAACTAATATTCGACTTCACTCCATTCGCTTGACTCTAGATCACAGCGATCACAATGGTTACGCCTGAATCCCTCAGGAAACATCCGACCGCCGTAGGCCATCTGCAGCCCTGCGAATTACGCTAGCAGTCGTACGAAATGGCAATTCATTCTTATTATTTAAATCAGGAAATACATTTGTTTTAATAAGGAAATTTATAGCACATATGTTAAAACGCTGTTTAGATTTATAACACATGTTATAACAATAGCGTTATAATTACCATTTAGATTTACAAAACAACAGCGCTATAATCGCTGTTTAGGTTTACAAAAACATTTACTATAGCAAAAGCGCCACAATCGCTATATTTGATTTACAAAACATATATTATAACAACAGCGCTAAAATCGCTGTTTAGATTTCAAAACATATCCGCTAACGTCTCTTACGATTACCAACTAATACTATTTTCAAATAATCCTGATGTTGTTCAAGTTGGGGTATTTTAATTACCTCTCAGACCTTGATCAAACAACGGTCTTATCCTTAGATAAATATCAGTTATAATCAATGCCAAAATTCCATTTATAATTCTGGTTTATAATAAGCCCTTTTATCGTAATCTCCTTTCACTTAATTCATATAATTGAGTACGTTTATTTCCTTTCACCATTAAATTGGCTTGCATCTCACATTCGGTAACTTTTTAAATGAATTCCCATTTAAAAATATATTCCTAAATTCATCATTAATTAAAATAATAACTTATTTCAACATTAACTACTTTAGTAGTTAATCCCTTTATTAACTAAATTAAATATTAAATCCCTTTTAAATCCTTATTTAAATTCAAACAATATTCGTTTAACTATTTTAGTCAAAACACATTAACTTGATAAACAATTCTAATTCCAAACGGTCGAGTTAATTAACTCAAAACTTGATTATCTCATTTACCGATCTCAACAATCCTCGCTTTAAAATAATTAAAAATATAATTAATTTAAATAAATCCCATTAATTGTTCTCTTTACACAACAATGATCAAAGTTTAACCCTTTCGATTCATTTCTTATCTTATATTTGTAGATCTGATTAACATCAGAACAAATCAAAGTCTTGAATATATATTCACTTTTCTTTTATAAAACTTTATTCAAAATAATACATTAAAAATCCAACTCTAGTTATAAAGTAAATTTTATAACTTTATCTTTATTGATTTACCTGACGGTGAATCAATATTTATAACACGATTGATTTTTAAAGGCCATACTCTGCCAAACACTTAACCAATATCACCTATTGGTTCAAACCAAACAGAGGTTGAATATTTAAATAATAATCAACCATCAAATCAATCACACAAACAGATCAGTTCATATATGAGAATATGAAAATAAATAATACATTTGAGGAATCCGGTTGGATCCCTCCAACCTGTTCTTCCCTGTATTTAAATGGTTATCTCAAATCAGATGATTTAACATCAACCACAAGCAATGCAACCAATTCAATCATTTAAACACGTTTATAAGTAAACGTGACCAACCAAGGTGAGTCACCTTTATTGGAACCAATCGTTAAAAATAACGATTTGGTATTTCACTGAAATTAAACATAGTTTAATTTCATCGTTTAAATCAACAGATAAATAGATAACTAGCAAAGCAGTCAACCATTGGCAAGCAGAGCACACAAAATAAAAACACCCAATTTATATAAAATATAAAAAGGGTAACTGAGTGAGTTTAACTCACCTTGATCTGATTCGTTGAACGGTTCCATTTCAGTTAAATTCAGCAGTCATTTAATTTAACCGAAAGCTTTTGCTACTCCCAAATCCATCCAAGACTGTACTAGAATGATCCGCCTATCACCCCGATCTTAGCGTCACTTGTTTGATTGGATTCGGAACTAACAATAAAAAAAATTTATACGTTCAAACAAACATGATTTTATCATATAATTTTAATCCCTTTATATATATATATATAATTTACTTCCTAATCACTTGCGTGTTTAACTAACACATAATTTAAAACATACGGCCATTTGGGAAAAATTTTACCCGAGGATTTCTTGTTGCTGTTACCATCTTTCCAAAATTACTCCATTCACGTTCCTACTTTTCACATTGTATATAGTATTCCCCTTTAACATGTCCAACGTGGTCCACTCTTCTCCTTTCATAATACCTGCTGCCAACGTTCCCTATGCAACAATTTCCTCCACTTCTTCTCGTCACCGCCCTTGTATTCTCAACCTGCTCCTACCCCACGTACAAATGTACCATTGCCATCCCATGCACCGTGTACCCATGCGCTTCATCTACCATCACCCCATCCTCACGTCCGCTCTTTCTCTTTTTTTTTTTTTTTTTTTTTTCTTTCTTGAAAGCCTCCAAGCCCAGCATGCTACGTCCTCCCCTCCCCTTTACCGCTATTCAAACTTGCTTCGCCATTTTTTTTTGTTTTTTTTTTTTTTTCCAAAGGAGGTTGCGGTATGAAAGCTGAAGGAGCACTGCGTGTGAATATATATACGGGAGACTACTTGGCACTCAAGGTTCTTAGATAAATAGGCTTTCAGGGTGTAGGCTTGCTGCATTTCATTTCAGTGACTGTTGATGGAAAGGATGCCACTGTGATGACGAAAATCCATGTGCGGGGAGACAGAAAGTATGCCTAGGCATGCAGTGATATGAAGAGTGAAGGGGACATGGTGGCGGCTCTTAGGTTGGCATGATTTAAACTAGTCATAGGTTGAGCTGTCGTTAAGGCTATTTGAAAGTAGGTTTGCAGATGTATATATATAGTGTGAAATATATTATTTAAATTTTTCGAAACTTCGTCCTAAAGTAACATAATAAAACCACTATACATGATCCCTGTTTACTGATTAAAAGATTAATCTTAGTGTAAAAAGATATTCCGGATCCAATGGGACAAGTTTCGTCGAAATCCGAGGTCGTATGAAAATTTTTCCTTTATGAAACCAGAAATGAACACGCATTTAATTTTTCCACGGTCACTAGATAAATCAAATCAACTTGAAACTGCGAACATTGATAATAACTTTTCGATACGAACCCAACGGCACTAATTTCGTCGCATTCTGAGACTGTTGCCCCGGCAGGCTATTTTTACCCTGAACCGCCCTACCCTTTTTAACACCAAATTTTCCAGTCTCTAAAAATAACAAACTATATACATATCCTGACTCTAATCGACGATACGAACTCAACGGAACTGGTTTCGTGGCCTAATTCGATCGTCTGCTCAAGTTACACTCAAATATCCTTTTATTTATTTAATTACGCGCTATAGAAATTGAACGGGCGTTTTTGGCTATCGTGGTCACATACGACATCGGTTTTCCACGCAATTTACCACCGTACAATAATTTAGCGATACGGTCCCAATGAAACTGATTTCGTCGAAATCTGAGTCCGTTTGCAAAATGGCCATTTAAAGGCCTATAATTAAATAACGAATTTCCATAGCGACTATTTCAAAATTTGATTTAGCCATAACTCGCAATCTATAACTCGAAATCTGGATTTTTCTCTTTCATATGAAAACTATCGTCAATACGGTTCCAACGTGTCTTGTTTCATAGAAATTCGACTTATATCGAATCCTGTATTCTCAGTTGAAGTTCAAAACTCTAATTTACGAACTGCACGCCATTTTCAAGCTCGATTTTATATTATATATACATTATAACGTTCAACTTCGTTTTTAATAACGAATTAAATATTTAATTCCATTAATATTCTCAACATAATATTTAAAACTAATTTAAATATTCATATTCAAATGGTCGAAAAACACGGGTCGTTACAGGGGGGGGGGGGTTCACTAAAATCCGGATTGTTTTGCACCCGGTACATTCAATTGAAGTTTGAAATCGAATTATCGAACTACCGCGCCATTTTCTATTCTATTTGCAATTGTATATAAATATTTATATTCTAACGACGACGTATATAATAAATACGTTTGAATTATATTCAAAATAAATTTCTTGTCGATATTATTTAAAATAATCTATTTTAAATATTCTAAATTCATTAAAATTGCCGAAATAAAAATTTTAAACTGGCCCAGATTTTCGGGTTGTTACAATCTCCCCCACTTAAAACTTCTCGTCCCCCAAAAGGAACAAAGTCGAAAGTGGTTTGATTAATCAACTCTACGTTCGATCCGGCTTCCATTCTCCAACTTTTCAGTTTTTGAGAATTTTCAAATTTTCAAAAATTTGGCTAACACCCTAAATTTTCGAAAAATTTCGCCATAACCTCCCCTGCACTGGGAGCCACGGGAAAATCCCGAAATTGCCATATAGGCCTTCTGATCTCAAAAAGAAAAAGAAAAAGCCAAGCGGCTAGCCAATAGGCTCATAAAGTAATCATCACCCAAACAAAACAGTAAATTATAGTAAACATGTACCTATTTGTCGGGCAAACAAATTTTATTCTCTGCTCTAGCCTCCTTGCTTGTCCTGTTCAATGTAAGTATATGTATATGCAAGCAAATGCGACTAATTTTCAATACAGTTCATTATTTGGTTCAATTAGGCATAATGGTTAAAAATTAGCAAACAAATAAACAAACAACACAAACATCAATCAATTAGTGGATTAACGTTTCAACTTCATAAATTTCGATATATATACTGAAAATCATGTTTTAGTGCCAAATCACAACAATAAACCTATCTATATTAGTTTTGGTTCTCACAATAGCCTAATGGAAATATATAGATATCATACCTTCGTCACACGAATATAAATTCTGATGACGAGTACTCAACCATCAGAATCATCTTCGGGCCACTAGAGTATGATTCCATATCTATCCAGTATATTAAAACTTCGAATATACGTTCATGACGCGTATATGCAAAATCTTTATACATCGGATTGTCCAAATTTAAAATAAATAAAATATTCAAATACGTATAAATTGATTTATATTTCAAAACAAAATTGTTTTCATTTGAAAAATATACTCTTCACACTCGTTCTAGGATACTAATGATCCTATCTCTAACGAGTCATTCTAATTGGATATTACTAATCCAATATCTGATGAATTCTTTCGTATGGTTCTAACGTGTCTTGTTCTCGAGCTCTGTAAACCAAAGCTCTGATACCAAATGTGGCGGCCGGTAATTTCGCTCGATCTGAATCAGTCGTTAAACCGATCTAGACCGTTCGAAACCCCTGATCGTTTGAGAACAGGACAAATCAGAACACAAACAAAAGAACATTTCATTGTTATTACAACAATTCCATCAGATACAAGAATATACATAGTATAAATGAATAAATTACATTTGATAAATATCAGAGATTAACAATAAGTTACATAGCAGCGGAAAATAATACAAAGCACAACTGAAGGTGATATACGGATACAGAGCTTTCCGGATATCATTCCAGCTGTAAATCAGGATCCTATGAATATAAATCTGCAAAACCAAAACTACTAGCTACCCGTGTGGAAAATGAGGGCACCCAGAGTTTAGGTTAAAACAATAAACTCCAGGTCAGTCATGTGACTGGTGTGAGAACTAAAAACAGTTATTTAAAACTTTACTTTAAAAGAGAGTAATTCAAGGGACCACGCCGTATAACACGGAACGGGTTTTCACCCAAGAATACCAGTGCATAGAATAAACAACGCAATGCTTTTTCGAAAAATGAAGCTATTATAAGACCCAGGTCCCATCACACAATGCAACGCAAGTCGGAGGATAGGGTTTTCCCTTATAATAGCCAAACATGCTTGGTACGTTTAAAACGAATCATTTGATACTATAATAAGTGTATAATGTCAAAACAATTTCAATCATAAATATAAATCATAGACGACATGGGTACCATATATCATGTCGCCATACTAGTTCTACAATTAAAACCGCAATACACGTATTGGAAATTGGATTTCCGTCATGAGTCAAGGCAAGGGGCAAGCTCCTCTACGCTTCGAGACACTGTAGCGAATGTCCCAGGGCTACGCACTCTGGGCAACCCCTGGATCTTCAGGGCCGGTCCTCACTTACGTTAGAGGATTAATTATGCCTGAACACACGTTTTCCGGTCCTTACAGACCTAAAATCGAGGCGCCTCATCCAACAA
The DNA here is from genome assembly GCA_030737875.1 of Allium sativum. Lineage (NCBI taxonomy): Eukaryota > Viridiplantae > Streptophyta > Magnoliopsida > Asparagales > Amaryllidaceae > Allium > Allium sativum. The sequence continues at coordinate 84,705,562 of CM060911.1, read as the reverse complement.
CCACATAGGTGAAAAGTATATAAATGTCAGGGCTGGTAAGTCACTGACACCACCAAAGCTAGAAAGAAACGTCGTGCTCTCCCTGCAGACCGTATCCCGTTTTTGACTCATACCGAGGTGTGAGGCTCGCGAATTCACGCTATACACAAAGCTGCCACGTAGGCGTGCTTTGAACATCAACCACAAGACTTTGCTTTTCAACAGAAGCCTTGATCATTGCATCTCAGCGTGCCACACAGGCAATTCATGCCATGCGATTGATATCTATCGATATATAACCTCTAAGCTCGTACGTCTCAGAGAAGGGCGCTAAGCAAAAGAATAAATTCTTTGCCGCCAAACAGATATATATTTAACAGAAATCAATCAACACAAAATAAAATCCAATGTCAGACACACAATCCATTTACAAGTTCGTTCTGGGTCTGAACGAAACCGGAGGCACTTTCCTCGCATATCCATCGGTCTCCAAGTACATCTGGACGACCACCAACTATTTCCGTCCTCTCGGGTGTACAGCCCAATCAGGATCGTCAGTAATTATCCAAACGATGTGAAGACTTCCGGTCTTCAACCACCGTCTTCATCTTCGATATATCGTCGAATCGGTTATTCAGAATTGGTATAAACCCGGATTTTCCGAACAACCCGCGTATATTAAAAACAAATGTTACACAAACACAACATACGCCTCATTCCAATTCAGAATATTCTTTTATTCACAAAATCACATTTTTAGGGAAAGGTTCCCATTAATTTTATCCAAGATAAATCTTTTCAAATTTATCCTTTAATCCTCCTTTGGATGTCATTTCAAACCAAATTATGGTTTTTCAAACTAGTCGAGATTAGCGAACCACATCGAAGTAATTATTTATTTTATTTCCCAATCCCAACCTATTCATCCCATGAAGCAAAACTGGTAATACTCCATATCTAACACCACGGTGTTATCGGTAAAATTAATTACCATTTCACGTTCAAATCTGATTAAAGATTTAACTATCGCTTTGGAGCAAAACTGGTGATACTCCATTCTCGCCCACTTTCTAGGTTTGATAATTTAGATTATCAATTCACATTTCAATCTAATTGCAGATTCATTAAAACTCCTTTTTCTGGGTTAAAGAACTAATGTCTTTTAAAACACAGTTCACGACAAACCCAAATCACATTCTATTTATTATCGAGTTAAAGAACAAGTGTTATTTAAAACACCGTTCACAATAAACCCACAAATCAATTCTAATTCAATTAAAATCAAATATATCAGGAATTCCAATTATTTAAAACCCCTTTTTAAATCTAATTTATTTATTTTAAAATAATTGGGTTTTAAATTTAGTTCAAACTAGTTCATTTTGATAAAAATCTATTTTTATCTTTTCAAATATGGAGTTTTTCATTCCAACTTTTCCCAAATCATTTCTTATGATTTTACACAAATTATTACTATTTTTAATAATTTTATCAAGGCTCGTACAGTCGATTTCCATCAACGGCCATCGAACTGCACTTACAACGACCTTTTCCAAATTTGATTTGGACGTATCTACAAATCTAGCCGTTAGATTTCAAATTTCTAATATTCTTTAGAAAGCACTTTTCGATACAAACCCAATGGTTCCTGTTTTAGGAGAATCCGACGGTCGGATCTCCCGTAATTTCAATTCGAAGTCAATGGTCGAAATTCACGAACTACCGCGGCGCGACGCGTTCTATTCAGGCCATTATATTATATATATAATATATATTTCGTCTGTGATGGCCCGCCCCGCACCAGCCTGCATTTCCTCCAAAAGTGCGCTGTACACATGCCCGACTGGCACAGGACGGTCGTCAGTAGAAAGGAAAGAAGAGAATGAACTAATTAAGGAACCTGTAGAATGTCTCACAGCGCATGGAATAAAATATAATAATAACATACTTGACATAAAACAGGTGAGACAGTAAATAAGCTGATAACTAAAACCAACATCAACATCAAAGCAGCGGAAATTCAAATACAGCTTATTACAACTTTCCAAATTTACTGTCTCTAACAAAAGAAAGCTAAAGCGGAAGTTGCACCACCAATGCCCAAGTTGTGATCTTCAACAACACAGGGAGAATACTATATATATATATATGTTACGTGGAAGCCTCCTGCTCGTCTCCGGATCATCTACCCGTGCATCACCAGCTAACCTGTCTCTAGTCTTCTCGTGTGAGCACCCATAGTAATAAGAGGAGACATAAAACTCTTGGTCAGACATAAAGCCTGGTATGAGCGATAAGCATATAAATAAAATAATAACAGGTATACTAAACCATACCTGAACCTGGACCTGCAACCAAAGAGTTAGTACCACATACCGTACAATACTCTAAGGTGCCATAATAAATAGTGTAAGATTACGGAGGTGGGGTGTGCATGTCATAATGATAGCAAACAAATCAACCATAGCAACCACCCTCACATCTCTCACTCAGTGCGTAAAGCATACGATATCTACCACTTTGGAACACTAGACAAATTGAGGTAACGACGGATCCCGACTTGTAGAAACCCTGTTATGACCAAGCCAAACACTTGGAGTCATGACCAAACATTTCAATGACCCACTTCATTGGTCGTAGCCCTTGGTTCTACCGATGCCATAATGGCCCTGAATCCGCCTTCGTACCTCCTACCATAGTGGTCCAAAGCTACAGACATCGTAAACCCCTTAGCACGCGTCCCGCAGCAAAGCCCAACCATGAAGCGAAGTCATTGATTCCCATCTGAATCTTGAGCTCTAACTTCTCATTTGGACTTTCTTTGCATCTCGGGTTTGGTCGAATTGGAGTGGGTCTTCAGAAGAGTTATCGCGCAGTAACAGTCCTAGAACTCGGTTCGGTTCGGTAGTCATTGCCCTCGTCGGTTCGGTTCGGTCCTCCATCCTTGTCATCTTCCATTCAGCTCGGGTCGGGTACTTCACTCCGGGTCGGGTCGGTTTGTCGTCTTCCTTCCAGTTCATGCTCCTTCTCCAATCAGCTCCCTCGTTTTCCATCTACTCCGATCCGATCCGATCCCTTCGCCTTACTCCAGTCCGATCCGCTCCGCTCCCTAGCTTACCCCGATCCGATCTGCTCCCAACGTTCTTCCGATCCGATCTGGCCTCCATTGTTCTTCCGATCCGATCCCCTTTTCCACTCCAACTCTAAGTAAACGGCCTTCCTTTTTGCCAAGTCTTTTATGTGCCAAACTCCAGTTCGGGTCGGGTTTTCTTGCCCAGTTCACATATCCGATCCGAGCCCTCATCCGATCCGATCCGAAGCCCTGCACAACTTTCTACAACTTTTTCCAGCAACTTGTGTACGCCGTTCGACGACATTTTTGACAAATCTAACTATTCTAATCAATCACAATTCATGTCAAATAGTCATAACAACATAGCAAACTAACCACAAACACCAAAACAATGAATTCATATGTCAAAATGGATCAAATGTGCCCAAAACCCCTTATTTCCCCTTAAGCATGTTTAAGCAAATCTAATCATCGGGTTAACAAAACTTAATCAAATCGAACCAAATTTCAACCAAAGGCATAAAACATTATTTAAGAATTTTTAAACATTTTTCCAGAATTTATTAGTGTATAAATTCGCTAATCTTCACTAATTACCCTTAATTAACTGTAATTAGTGTCAAAATGATACTATCACTCACCTTGGCCACAAAATAGAACACCAAATCTGAAATGCTCTCTGTTTGGGTCGAATTCCTATGTGTAGCAGCAGCTCCAACCTTGCTTTGTTGCTATTTGGCATTGTTTTGATGTAGTCTAGGCTTAATCTTCACCAAAAATGTGTTTAGGAGTGGTTTTAGAGGATGGAAGCCATTACTAGGGTCTCAAGATGGTTTGTGGCGGCTCAAAACTGAAATGGAAATGATTTCCTAACCCTAATCAGTCCTTCTATACCTCTAAACCCGAAATTCCCCTCTGGGCCTAGCTGCTAATCACCCGGTTAAGCCCAATTAAGCTGTTTTTCACCATCTGAAACTTGTTTCAGCCATATCTCCCAAACGGTGAGTCCGTTTGGCTAATGTGACCACTCTACGGAAAGAGAAACCATCATCCGAAGCCAATAGAAGTGGTTTCAAGTCAAAATTCATTTCCAGTCAAAAGTTATGGCCAAAACAGTACCAACTAGGGGTAAAATGGTCATTTAAAAATCGGGAAAAATCATGAACATGGGAAATGATCACCATAGTCGTCTCCCAAAGTTACATAACCATACGACTTCGTATGTGAATGAAATAAATATCCTACGATCCTATGATGCGTAGAATGCGGGTCGTTACACTCTTCCCTCCTTAAGAAATTAGAAATTAAAAAATCATGAACATGGGAAATGATAACCATACGACTTCGTATGTGAATGAAATAAACACCAAGTCGCCAACGGAGAATCTTAAGTCTCTTCTCCTCTTATCGGCATAACTCTTCTGCCTATCTTGGGCAGCCTTCATTCGTTGTTGAATGATCTTGATCTTATCTGAAGTTTCCCTCACCACATCTGGTCCAAGCATGAACTTCTCGCCAGTTTCTATCCAACATGATGGTGAGTTGCACGGTCTTCCATACAAAGCTTCAAACGGAGCCATACCGATACTGGATTGGTAGCTATTATTATATGCAAACTCTACTAGATGCAAATGGTCATCCCATGATCCACTAAAATCAAATATACATGCTCTCAAGAGATCTTCCAAAATACGATTCACCCTCTCCGTTTGACCGTCGGTCTGAGGATGATATGCGGTACTGAGATGTAACTCTGACCCCAGAGCCTCTTGTAAGCTCTTCCAAAACCCACTAGTGAACAATGGGTCTCGGTCGCTCACCATGCTTTTAGGTACTCCATGAAATCTCACTACCCACTTCATATACAATTCTGCCAACTTAGCTGTCGTTCTGGTTGATTTGACTGGTATAAATCTTGCACTCTTAGTCAATCGGTCTACAATCACCCAAATGCTATCATGTCCCGACCTAGTCCTTGGTAAACCATCGATGAAATCCATCGAGACTTGCTCCCATTTCCATTCGGGAATTTCTAATGGCTGCAACTACCCACTAGGCTTCTTTTGCTCGGCATTAACTAGCTAGCAATTCATGCATTGGGATATAAACTACCCAACGTCTCTTTTCATCCCTTTCCAGTAGTAAGTTTGTCTCATGTCTCGATACATCTTATTACCACCAGGGTGTATAGTCAGTTTTGAGTGATGACATTCTCTAAGCACTTCATCTCTCAATCCATTGACATTGGGTACAACGAGCTTTCCATTCTTTCTAAGCCATCCATCTTGATCAAGCCCATACTTGTTCATCTCCTCATCGATACCCATATCTAACTTGGAGATGATTTCCAATAGGTTAGGATCGTCCCTCTGACTAGAGCCGATCCGCTCAATTAGAGTGGGTCTGATCGTCAAACTTGCTAACATTTCTGGATCCAATTCGCACTTTGGTCTGAAATCAAACCCCGTGATATACTCCAGTTGCTTCCATTCTAAAAACATAGCCCCTAAACTGGCATGTCTCATACTCAATGCATCAGCCACCGCATTGCCCTTTCCCAGTGTATATGCGATGTCAAAATCATAGGAAGCTAGGAACTCTAACCATCTCTGCTGACGGAGATTCAGATCTTTCTGAGAGAAGAGATACTTTAACGACTTATAATCTGTAAACAGCTCAAATCTTTCTCCCAAGAGATAGTGTCTCCACATCTTTAACGCGAACACGATTGCTGCCAATTCTAAATCATGGGTAGGGTATCTTTTCTCGTGCGGTTTCAATTGCCGACTTGCATAAGCTACAACGCTACCACCTTGCATCAATACAACACCCAGTCCGGTACCACAGGCATCCGTGTATACCGTCATCTCTTCATTCCCCTTAGGAATGACTAACACTGGTGCGATCGTCAACTTGTCCTTTAGACTCTTGAATGCATTCTCGCACCTTCCATCCCAGACAAAAGCTTGATTCTTCTTGGTCAACTGGGTCAATGGTGCAGCTATCTTGGAGAAATCTTGGATAAAATTACGATAATATCCCGCTAACCCCAAGAAACTTCTTACATCTGTTGCATTCTTGGGCGTAGGCCAATCCTGTACCGTAGCCACCTTCGCCGGGTCCACGGCAATCCCATTCTCTGATACAACATGGCCCAAGAACCTCACTTCCCCCTTCCAGAAGTGACACTTAGAAAACTTTGCTTTCAATTGGTGTTTTCTCAACACCTCTATCACTATTCTTAAATGTTCCTTGTGTTCTTCCTTTGTCCTCGAATAGACCAAAATATCATCAACAAACACAAGGACAAACTTATTCAACTGATCTCTGAATACCCTATTCATAAGATCCACAAAATATGCTGGGGCATTTGTAGTGACCCGAAAATCCGGGGGAATTTGAGCTGACTAAATAACACAAGTCCAACCCAAATCGCACTGGAAATTCAAGAAAACTAATAGAAAGAAAGAAGAAGGTGAGAATAGATAAAAGAGAACTTATAGAATAGAAGAAGAAGAAGAAGAACATCATCATCAGAGTAAACACGAATCTCACAGCGCAACGAATAAAATATAACATAACGTATCTTTGAAATAACATCAGTATATGTATACAATAACACTTATCAGAGTACAACACTTACAACAACAGCGGAAATAATAATAGCTATAGAATCTTGAAACCTCCTGCTCCAAGCTCTCCAAATATATCTGTAAAACCCGACTACTTGACTGCCCGAACAAATTTAGGCACCCAAGAGTTTAGGGAAAACAACAAAGTAAACTCCGGGTCAGTCATGGGACTGGTATGACTAAAACATTTTAAACAGGTATATGAACAAGTAAACGATATCTCATAAGACCACGCCGCAGCACGGAACGGGTTTTTCCCTTATGAGAATCCAAAATATCTTTATATCAAAAACCTTTTGATATTATAGTAATGTCTATGTACAAATAGATATCAACTAGCAGAAACGCTTTCATCTCACGTTCTACATATATAGTATACAATCAAAATAGCAAGCACGTATTGGATAATGGATTTCCAACTATGACAAGGTATGGAACCACCTTCCGATCAGTGTACTCTAGGAACGATACACTGGAGTTCAACAAGAACATCTTGCAACTCAGCCACACATGACCGACCACTCATTTCGCTTGAGTGTATCGAATGTATATCACCAACGGTTGGGATCAGCAACCGTTCCCGTATATATGTGGGACAACATTGATAGATTTAAGAAACAAATGAATATTCTCTAGATCGGTGATTATACACCCTACTTCGGTGCGACCGACTTAGCCATGCTGCCTGCCCGATTTCGGTCATTTACCGGTTGATGAGGCTAGAAGCTACGCTTTATCATCACATCAGATTCACTTCGAATGCCGCATTGTTAGGTCCATCGAAAATCACTAATTGACGTTTACAGCAGTACATTACGTGTTAGCTAAAAGAAGTTTCCTTCTCCGCTTCCACTCTTGGTACGGTTGAAGAAATCAATGTACGTGACCTTTCTGGAAAATACTCTGTCAGACATTCATTCATACAAGTCGTCCTTATTGACTCAGAATGTCACATCGTCATACCCGCCAAATCATAAATTGACTTATCCAAAAATAACACGGGTATACAGCTAAGAGAAACGAATTCCTCCGCCACCAAATGTGAATACGTTTGAACAGATCAACTTACGCGATCCATTGGATATACTCTGTCAGACCTTCGTCCATACAAGTTGTCCTGGGACTGGACAAACCGAAGGCACTACTCAGTATATCCATCTTAGTCACTGTTATCTAAGACTTATACAGCAGCCCTTGCAATTTTACTTCGTCTTCAATTATCTTTGGCATATATGATTCGCAACGCTTATGCCAATACAGAGTGGTTCTTTGGACAATAATCCAACCGGTCTCTCCATATTAACAACGTTAAAATGGTCAAAACTTCGATAGTCTGTGAGTTAACTAACAAAGAAAAACAAGTGTGCAAACAACGATATTATTTCCAGATGGAAATTATATCGAACAAACATCATTTAACATAAATCTCTTTAGTTCATTTTACATCTCCTGTTTCCCTATATTCAACCTTTGCTATTTTCTATATTTAGAAAATATATGTTATCAACACTGGAAACATTTCCATTCCTTGTTTTCTGCATTTAGAAAACATTTCTGATTATTGTTTGGAAACATTTCCAAAACTCCTTTACGATCAAACCTTACCATTTCTTAGTTAAGAAGGAAGTCACTCAAGTTTGGGTATAATTACCTCTCAGACCTTAACTGAACAACGTTATAACTTCAAAATGGTCAAAGTTTATCTTTTAATCTTTAACAACTTCTTTACGCCTTTCTCGGATCCAATTTTACTAATCTACTTCTATATTTAAAACATTGGTTATAACGATAACGTTATAATCCCTACTTTCGAATTATCTAACTTAAATTATAACATCTATTCTTATTAGTGAATAATTAACCTAACACTTATTTTTTTAAATATAAATAAATCTCTATTTAAACACTGGAAAGTATAAGTACTTTCCCGAATTCGATAAAATCGAATTTGCCGATTAACTCTCTTCAAGAAATCTGTATTTGATTAACTCTTCTTCGAATAACCTATATTCGATTAACTTCTTCTCGAATAAATGATATTCGATAATCTCTCTTCGAATAACTAATATTCGATAACTCTTCCTTTTCAAATATCTCATATTTGAAAATCTCACTTCGATTAAACTATGATCGATAATTCCCTTCGATGAAACAAACATCGATAACTCCTTTAGATGAAACTAACATCGATAACTCCTTTCGATGAAACTAACATCGATAACTCCTTTCGATGAAACTAACATGGATAACTCCTTTCGATGAAACTAACATCGATAACTTCTACTTACTTGGTTCGACCAATTCGATTCGATCAACTAGGCTCGACTAACTTGACTAACTTAACTCGACTTATTTAACTTAACTTATTTCTCAACTCGATCAACTCGATTAACTCCTATCGAATAACTAATATTCGATTAAACACCATTCGCTTGACTCTAGATCGCAGCGATCACAATGGTTACGCCTGACTCCCTCAGGAAACATCCGACCGCCGTAGGCTATTTACAGCCTTGCGAATTACGCTAGCAGTCGTTCGAGATGGTAACTTACCCTGAATACTATGTTTGACTAACTCTGTCTCACTTAACTATACTTGATTAACTCTAGTTCGTTTTAACTCTAATCGATTAATTCTAACTGATTAACTCCAACTGGTTAACTCTAACTGGTTAACTCTAACTAATTAACTCCAACTAGTTAACTCTATTTGACAAGCTCGACTTGACTAACCCCTTTCGAATAACATATTTGTTTAACTAACTTTCGAATACCATATTCGGTTAACTAACTTCGAATACCATATTCGATTAACTAACTTCGAATGTCTATATTCGATTAACTAACTTCGAATGTCTATATTCGATTAACTAACTTCGAATACCATATTCGATTAACTAACTTCGAATGTCTATATTCGATTAACTAACTTCGAATGTCTATATTCGATTAACTAACTTCGAATGTCTATATTCGATTAACTAACTTCGAATACCATATTCGATTTCTCCTTTCGAATGTCTATATTCGATTAACTTTATTCACTTTATAAAGACTTCCTTTTTAACAACGTTTTATCCATTTGAAAAGATTTACTTTTAAATAACGGTTCTACACTTTAAAAATGATTTCCTTTTTATAATGTTTCCTTTATAACCCAATTTCCTTTTTATTAACTCTATTTATTTTCTAAATATTCCCTTTTCAATTCTATTTGTAAATGGTTTACAAATATTTCTTTTCTCTATTTTATTCTATTTGCAAATGGTTTGCAAATATTTCCTTTTCAAATTTATTCTTAAAAATATTTTAACCCCTTAACTTTCCGGGAAAATTCGCCATAACCTCCTTTGTATCGGGAGTATCGGGAAAATCCCCAAACCAGCCACACAGGCCTTTCCATTCAAAAAGAAATGTTTTGAATTTATTTTCTTTTTTAAAATATCTCCTATTTATAAATATCCCAATTTATAAATATTCCTTATTTATAAATATTTAAATTTATAAATATCTCTTATTTATAAATATTCCAATTTATAAATATTCTGTTATCAACATCACTTTGAAAAATATCTTTTATCAACATTTCGGTATGTTATGGTATTCAATCATATCAAATCACGCTGTTCAATATCGTCCATACCCACACAATCAACAACAGGTTTAAATTCATATCTTGTATTAAAATATATGAAAACAATAAAATAACCGTTGAGGAATCCAGTCGGATTCCTCCAACCTGTTTCCCTGCATCACAGATGTTAGACAATATAGATAACATCACTTTCAGTTCCATATGATATATTCTGTTAAACAGAATCAATATAGAAATTTAACTAACTGACTAGCAATTCAATCAAACAGTCAACACACAGTCAAACAGTAAATATTTAACAGTTCTAAAAATACAACATGAAAATATAAACTGTTCAGAGTTAGTGAGATTTACTCACATTTGCAGTTCATCGTTAAAGAACGATAAACTGTTATTTGATTTGAATCAAACAATTTATTTCGCCATAAATTCATACGAGCTCCATTCCACTTCTAGTCAGCTTCATTGTGAAGCTCTAGTCCATACGGTCCCAACGCAACTTACGGTTCGTCAATCTGATTCCGTATGATCAAGTTATTGCTTTAAAAAGTTAATATACTTTAAATTAAATTAAATCTTAAATGAATTTAACATTGGGCCTCACATTTGCTTTAGTCGGCCCATCTCTATTTCATTACCCCAGGCCCGCTTGTTTTTAATCTCCTTCTCCCATCTAAGTCTCGCCTACCAGAAAACAAACCCAGGCAAATCTTGAACACCATTCCCACGAACGCAGTAATACAATTCACCCCAAAACCACATCTCGCGGTCATCGATTTCCCTTATCTCGTCCATTCGTTCACCTTTGAATGCATCCCAAAACAGTACTACCGCCCAAGCCCTGTAATGCTCCATCCATTTCCATTTGCTACTGCTCGTGAGCTCCCCTGTCTACACAGTGTCCTGTTGCTCCTCCAGTATCAGTTCGCACAACACCAAAGGCCATTTCCGGCCATGCACTCCACCGATTTTCCCTCTTTCTCCACAACTTCTTAAATGAAAACACCATACTCCCTTGCGTCATTCCTCCAATTGTGAAACAGTCTGCACCCATCAGCTCATCACCAGAAATATCTACCCACGTCTAACCATTTCCATGCGAACAAAGACATATTATTTATATTTTACTTCTCCAACGTTTGATTTTTCATTTGGGATAAACGAAGCTGACGGCGGAAAGTTTGGTAAAGGAATTAGGTTATAAGGACTAGCGTTTAAGTACTATTTATAGTATATTTTATGGACAGGGAATATTCCCTGGAATATTCCCTTTCCATTTCATTTCGATCCATTTTAAATTCGTGTGATTTCAATTTTTGACAAACAAAGCTAATCCTAGCATAAAAACACATTCCGGATCCAATGGGACAGGTTTCGTCGAATTCCGACACCGTTTGCGAAAATCCCTTAGAAAATACTGATGAAAAACACCGAGCAATAATTCCTAACAATTCCAGAAAAAATCCTAAAAATATAAGGCCTTGACGTTTCACTAGACCTCTTCCTAAGGTTTCGTATGAAACTTGTTTCGTTGAATTCTGAGTTCGTTTGACCAGTTAACCATTCAGTTTAGTTTGTTTTAAGTTAAAAACATAGCGTACCCCACTATGAAATATTCTGTTTATGTAGGGACTGTTATGGACAGAAACAAAAGTACCATTTAAATGAGTCATGTGCTCTAGTCCCAAAAATGTAATAATATCGGTAGATGGACTCATATTGTGAAATCCCGAAATGTCGATACAGGGTGCCAAATACTCCAAATAAAAAGTTGCTTATTAAATTAATTAAAAATTACCATAAAATTCTAAAAAATAAATTATCGCTACTTCCCAAAAGGACCTTGCCTAAATTCCCACCCGATCTCTAGTTATATCGAATAATCCGATACGGTCGATAAACGATTCTATAGCGACTATTTCAAAATTTGATTTAGACATATCTCAAAATCTACCCGACGAAATCCAGATTTTTCTCTTCCACTAGAAAACTATACTCCACCAGCTCCACACGTTTCTTGTTTCACCGAAATCCGATTTAAAACGAAGTCTGTACATTCGGTTGAAGTTCAAATCGCCAAATAGCGAACTGCAGCGCCATTTCGAGCTCGATTATAATTATAATTATAAATTATACGTTCTAACGTCGTATATTAAATATATTCATTATTTAAATAGTTAAATAACTTCATTATTACGTTGCTAAAATTCTGGGTCATTACATTCTTTCCTCCTTAAAATAATTTCGTCCTCGAAATTGCTAAGGTAGTGGACGACCCTATCTACTGGGTAAAAATATATCTATTTACTTCTTATCTCCGGTTTCAGCTGAACCAATTAATATCGACTAAAATATTAATTTTTTCCTGACTAACTAAATTTTCAAAAATTCTGAAAATTTCTAACACCTTAACTTTTCGAAAAATTCGCCAGCGTCTCCTTTGTACCGGCATATACGTCAAACCACAACTCCCCTCTCTAGGCCTTCTCCAACCCAAAAGAAAATCAAACAGCCAAGCGGCTTGCCAAATCGGCTCATAAATCTCAAACTCATATCAAATATAAACTGGTACCTTTTTGTCGGGCATATCAACTCTATCACTTCCATATGCTATCAACTCAGCATATACCAGTGTTATCCCAATCAAATTCCAATCAGTTCATATCCTCAAATCCAAATCGAATTTCATTCGAATCCTAATATCAAATTCCAAATTCTTAACTCATCAACCCAATTCCATAACAGATTATTATCTAATCCAATTCAATTCTATTTAACTCAGTTCAAGTTAATATTTCAATTTATTTCTATTATCTTATTCTATTTAACTTCATAAGTTAAATTTTAAATTCTAGAACTTAAATTCCCGGTTTTATTTCAAATCATTTTGAAATCATAATACCAATTTAAAACCTTTGAATTTCTAAACACTTGTTTTTCTTAAAACAATTCAAAAACAAAACCTTTGGTAGTAATCCGTCACTTAGAACTCGAAAACGAACACTGATGATGTCGCGATTCATCATTAGAATCTATTTTCCAGCTATCGAAGTGAGTTCAATACTATATCATTTTCAGTTTGAAAAACATTTTCAAAATCTCCCTGGAACTTAAAATTTCCTTATTTTAATTCCAAATCTGATTTAGATTCAGATTTACTTCATCTTATTTCATATACTTTACTTATATGAATTCTTATCAGTTATTTACATAACCATTTCACTTCTTATAACCTCATTCGATTATAATAACAACCAACACAACCAATTATACTATGTTAATTTCAAAACATACCATGTCGGTTCATCGTGTTCAAGTGTATAAAACTCCTACCGATACAGTGGATCAAACTGATCGACCAGAATTTATAAGCCACTCAACCAATAAATCTACACAATATAAATCACTTTATATTAACTAACAAATACGCACTCGTATATATACACTCAAATTCAGTCTAGGATATTACTAATCCCATCTCTACTGAATTACGCCACAGAGCCAAGGTAATTCTTAACTTAAGCTCTGATACCAACTGTAGTGACCCGTAAATCCGGGAGAATTTGAGCTGACTAAATAACACAAGTCCAACCCAAATCGCACCGGAAATTCAAGAAAACTAATAGAAAGAAAGAAGAAGGTGAGAATAGATAAGATAGAACTTATAGAATAGAAGAAGAAGAAGAACATCATCATTAGAGTAAACACGAATCTCACAGCGGAACGAATAAAATATAACATAACGTATCTTTGAAATAACATCAGTATATGTATACAATAACACTTATCAGAGTACAACACTTACAACAACAGCGGAAATAATAATAGCTATAGAATCTTGAAACCTCCTGCTCCAAGCTCTCCAAATATATCTGTAAAACCCGACTACTTGACTGCCCGAACAAATTAAGGCACCCAAGAGTTTAGGGAAAACAACAAAGTAAACTCCGGGACAGTCATGGGACTGGTATGAGTAAAACAGTTTAAACAGGTATATGAACAAGTAAACGATATCTCATTAGACCACGCCGCAGCACGGAACGGGTTTTTCCCTTATGAGAATCCAAAATATCTTTATATCAAAAACCTTTTGATATTATAATAATGTCTATGTACAAAAAGATATCAACTAGCAGAAACGCTTTCAACTCACGTTCTACATATATAGTATACAATCAAAATCGCAAGCACGTATTGGATAATGGATTTCCAACTATGACAAGGTATGGAACCACCTTCCGATCAGTGTACTCTAGGAACGATACACTGGAGTTCGACAAGAACATCTTGTAACTCAGCCACACATGACCGACCACTCATTTCGCTTGAGTGTATCGAATGTATATCACCAACGGTTGGGATCAGCAACCGTTCCCGTATATATATGGGACAGCATTGATAGATTTAAGAAACAAATGAATATTCTCTAGATAGGTGATTGTACACCCTACTTCGGTGCGACCGACTTAGCCATGCTGCCTGCCCGATTTCTGTCATTTACCGGTTGATGAGGCCAGAAGCTACGCTTTATCATCACATCAGATTCACTTCGAATGCCGCATTGTTAGGTCCATCGAAAATCATTAATTGACGTTTACAACAGTACATTACGTGTCAGCTAAAAGAAGTTTCCTTCTCCGCTTCCACTCTTGGTACGGTTGAAGAAATCAATGTACGTGACCTTTCTGGAAAATACTCTGTCAGACATTCATTCATACAAGTCGTCCTTATTCACTTAGAATGTCACATCGTCATACCCGCCAAATCACAAATTGACTTATCCAAAAATAACACGGGTATACAGCTAAGAGAAACGAATTCCTCCGCCACCAAACGTGAATACGTTTGAACAGATCAACTTACGCGATCCATTGGATGTACTCTGTCAGACCTTCGTCCATACAAGTTGTCCTGGGACTGGACAAACCGAAGGCACTACTCAGTATATCCATCTTAGTCACTGTTATCTAAGACTTATACAGCAGCCCTTGCAATTTTACTTCGTCTTCAATTATCTTTGGCATATATGATTCGCAACGCTTATGCCAATACAGAGTGGTTCTTTGGATAATAATCCAACCGGTCTCTCCATATTAACAACGTTAAAATGGACAAAACTTCGATAGTCTGTGAGTTAACTATCAAAGAAAAACAAGTGTGCAAACAACGATATTATTTCCTGATGGAAATTATATCGAACAAACATCATTTAACATAAATCTCTTTAGTTCATTTTACATCTCCTGTTTCCCTATATTCAACCTTTCCTATTTTCTATATTTAGAAAATATATGTGATCAACACTGGAAACATTTCCATTCCTTGTTTCCTGCATTTAGAAAACATTTCTGATTCTTGTTTGGAAACATTTCCAAAACTCCTTTACGATCAAACCTTACCATTTCTTAGTTAAGAAGGAAGTCACTCAAGTTGGGGTATAATTACCACTCAGACCTTAACTGAACAACGTTATAACTTCAAAATGGTCAAAGTTTATCTTTTAATCTTTAACAACTTCTTTACGCCTTTCTCGGATCCAATTTTACTAATCTACTTCTATATTTAAAACATTGGTTATAACGATAACGTTATAATCCCTACTTTCGAATTATCTAACTTAAATTATAGCTTCTATTCTTATTAGTGAATAATTAACCTAACACTTATTTTTTTAAATATAAATAAATCTCTATTTAAACACTGGAAAGTATAAGTACTTTCCCGAATTCGATAAAATCGAATTTGCCGATTAACTCTCTTCGAGAAATCTCTATTTGATTAACTCTTCTTCGAATAACCTATATTCGATTAACTTCTTCTCGAATAAACGATATTCGATAATCTCTCTTCGAATAACTAATATTCGATAACTCTTCCTTTTCAAATATCTCATATTTGAAAATCTCACTTCGATTAAACTATGATCGATAACTCCCTTCGATGAAACTAACACCGATAACTCCTTTCGATGAAACTAACATCGATAACTCCTTTCGATGAAACTAACATCGATAACTCCTTTCGATGAAACTAACATTGATAACTCCTTTCGATGAAACTAACATCGATAACTTCTACTTACTTGGTTCGACCAATTCGATTCGATCAACTAGGCTCGACTAACTTGACTAACTTAACTTGACTTATTTAACTTAACTTATTTCTCAACTCGATCAAATCGATTAACTCCTATCGAATAACTAATATTCGATTAAACTCCATTCGCTTGACTCTAGATCGCAGCGATCACAATGGTTACGCCTGACTCCCTCAGGAAACATCCGACCGCCGTAGTCTATTTACAGCCCTACGAATTACGCTAGCAGTCGTTCGAGATGGTAACTTACCCTGAATACTATGTTTGACTAACTCTGTCTCACTTAACTATATTTGATTAACTCTAGTTCGTTTTAACTCTTATCGATTAATTCTAACTGATTAACTCCAACTGGTTAACTCTAACTGGTTAACTCTAACTAATTAACTCCAACTGGTTAACTCTATTTGACTAACTCGACTTGACTAACCCCTTTCGAATAACATATTCGATTAACTAACTTTCGAATACCATATTCGATTAACTAACTTCGAATACTATATTCGATTAACTAACTTCGAATGTCTATATTCGATTAACTAACTTCGAATGTCTATATTCGATTAACTAACTTCGAATACCATATTCGATTAACTAACTTCGAATGTCTATAATCGATTAACTAACTTCGAATGTCTATATTCGATTAACTAACTTCGAATGTCTATATTCGATTAACTAACTTCGAATACCATATTCGATTTCTCCTTTCGAATGTCTATATTCGATTAACTTTATTCACTTTATAAAGACTTCCTTTTTAACAACGTTTTATCCATTTGAAAAGATTTACCTTTAAATAACGGTTCTACACTTTAAAAATGATTTCCTTTTTATAATGTTTCCTTTATAAACCAATTTCCTTTTTATTAACTCTATTTATTTTCTAAATATTCCCTTTTCAATTCTATTTGTAAATGGTTTACAAATATTTCTTTTCTCTATTTTATTCTATTTGCAAATATTTCCTTTTCAAAATTATTCTTAAAAATATTCTAACCCCTTAACTTTCCGGGAAAATTCGCTATAACCTCCTTTGTATCGGGAGTATCGGGAAAATCCCCAAACCCGCCACACAGGCCTTTCCATTCAAAAAGAAATGTTTTGAATTTATTTTCTTTTTTAAAATATCTCCTATTTATAAATATCCCAATTTATAAATATTCTTATTTATAAATATTTAAATTTATAAATATCTCTTATTTATAAATATTCCAATTTATAAATATTCTGTTATCAACATCACTTTGAAAAATAACTTTTATCAACATTTCGGTATGTTATGGTATTCAATCATATCAAATCACGCTGTTCAATATCGTCCATACCCACACAATCAACAACAGGTTAAAATTCATATCATGTATTAAAATATATGAAAACAATAAAATAACCGTTGAGGAATCCAGTCGGATTCCTCCAACCTGTTTCCCTGCATCACAGATGTTAGACAATATAGATAACATCACTTTCAGTTCCATATGATATATTCTGTTAAACAGAATCAATATAGAAATTTAACTAACTGACTAGCAGTTCAATCAAACAGTCAACACACAGTCAAACAGTAAATATTTAACAGTTCTAAAAATACAACATGAAAATATAAACTGTTCAGAGTTAGTGAGATTTACTCACATTTGCAGTTCATTGTTAAAGAACGATAAACTGTTATTTGATTTGAATCAAACAATTTATTTCGCCATAAATTCATACGATCTCCATTCCACTTCTAGTGAGCTTCATTGTGAAGCTCTCGTCCATACGGTCCCAACGCAACTTACGGTTCGTCAATCTGATTTCGTATGATCAAGTTATTGCTTTACAAAGTTAATATACTTTAAATTAAATTAAATCTTAAATGAATTTAACATTGGGCCTCACATTTGCTTTAGTCGGCCCATCTCTATTTCATTACCCCAGGCCCGCTTGTTTTTAATCTCCTTCTCCCATCTAAGTCTCGCCTACCAGAAAACAAACCCAGGCAAATCTTGAACACCATTCCCACAAACGCAGTACTACAATTCACCCCAAAACCACATCTCGCGGTCATCGCTTTCCCTTATCTCGTCCATTCGTTCACCTTTGAATGCATCCCAAAACAATACTACCGCCCAAGCCCTGTAATGCTCCATCCATTTCCATTTGCTACCGCTCGTGAGCTCCCCTGTCTACACAGTGTCCTGTTGCTCCTCCAGTATCAGTTCGCACAACACCAAAGGCCATTTCCGGCCATGCACTCCACCGATTTTCCCTCTTTCTCCACAACTTCTTAAATGAAAACACCATACTCCCTTGCGTCATTCCTCCAATTGTGAAACAATCTGCACCCATCAGCTCATCACCGGAAATATCAACCCACGTCTAACCATTTCCATGCGAACAAGGACATATTATTTATATTTTACTTCTCCAACGTTTGATTTTTCATTTGGGATAAAAGAAGCTGACGGCGGAAAGTTTGGTAGAGGAATTAGGTTATAAGGACTAGCGTTTAAGTCCTATTTATAGTATATTTTGTGGACAGGGAATATTCCCTGGAATATTCCCTTTCCATTTCATTTCGATCCATTTTAAATTCGTGTGATTTCAATTTTTGACAAACAAAGCTAATCCAAGCATAAAAACACATTCCGGATCCAATGGGACAGGTTTCTTCGAATTCCGACACCGTTTGCGAAAATCCCTTAGAAAATACCGATGAAAAACACCGAGCAATAATTCCTAACAATTCCAGAAAAAATCCTAAAAATATAAGGCCTTGACGTTTCACTAGACCTCTTCCTAAGGTTTCGTATGAAACTTGTTTCGTTGAATTCTGAGTTCGTTTGACCAGTTAACCATTCAGTTTAGTTTGTTTTAAGTTAAAAACATAGCGTACCCCACTATGAAATATTCTGTTTATGTAGGGACTGTTATGGACAGAAACAAAAGTACCATTTAAATGAGTGATGTGCTCTGGTCCCAAAAATGTAATAATACTGGTAGATGGACTCATATTGCGAAACCCCGAAATGTCGATACAGGGTGCCAAATACTCCAAATAAAAAGTTGCTTATTAAATTAATTAAAAATTACCATAAAATTCTAAAAATTAAATTATCGCTACTTCCCAAAAGGACCTTGCCTAAATTCCCCCCCGATCTCTAGTTATATCGAATAATCCGATACGGTCGATAAACGATTCTATAGCGACTATTTCAAAATTTGATTTAGACATATCTCAAAATCTACCCGACGAAATCCAGATTTTTCTCTTCCAGTAGAAAACTATACTCCACCAGCTCCACACGTTTCTTGTTTCACTGAAATCCGATTTAAAACGAACTCTGTACATGCAGTTGAAGTTAAAATCGCCAAATAGAGAACTGCAGCGCCATTTCGAGCTCGATTATAATTATAATTATAAATTATACGTTCTGACGTCGTATATTAAATATATTCGTTATTTAAATAGTTAAATAACTTCATTATTACATTGCTAAAATTCCGGGTCATTACAGCATTGGTCTGCCCGAATGGCATGACCAACCACTCATAAAACCCAGACGGCGTCCGAAATGCCGTTTTAGCTATACTCTCAGCTTCCACTCTAAGCTGGTGAAAACCTATCGCGAGATCCAACTGAGAAAATACTCTCGCACCACTCAACTGATCAAATAAATCATCTATCCGCGGTAGAGGATACTTGTTCTTCCTCGTCACTTTATTCAACTCGCGGTAGTCTACACACAAACGAAGGGAACCATCCGCCTTGGTAGCAAACTCAACTGGTGCCCCCCATTCAGAAACACTCCTTCTGATAAATCCCTTCTTCAAAAGATCGCTAACTTGCACCTCGAGCTCCCGCTGCTCTCTCGGTGCCATACGACGAAGTGGCATCACTATAGGTCTGGCATCTTTTACCAAATCAATACGGAACTCAATCTCTCGGTGTGGTGGAAGTCTGGTCACTTCTTCGAAAACATCCGGATACTGGCCAACCACGGGCAAACCTAACAACTCACTATGCGGAATGTCAAGGGAGTTTAGAAAACTAGCCAATACCCCCTCACTGGGTAGACCACCAAACACTATCCTCCGCCCATCATCCGCTCTAGCTGTCACCAAAAAGCCCTCATAGTCTACCACCACCCCGTATCTTTGGAGCCAATCTACTCCCAAAATAATACCAAACCCAGTAAAGCCCAAAACAAAGCAATCACAAACAAACATGCATCCATGACTCGATAAGACCACATTACGACAAATCATGCTAAGGCTAGTAGAACCACCAATCGGGTTCATCACTACTAAAGGTCTATCGACAATTTCAGGCTCCAATCCCAACCTATCTACCAAGTCACTAGATATGAAAGAACTGGAAGCTCCGGTATCAAACAAAACTCTAACAGGAACATCATAAACAGAAAGCATACCTTGAATGACGACATTCTTTCCCTTCTCCGCCACAGTTGGGGCATTTGACGAAGAAGGAATAGCATTAAGGGCATATGCTTTCACCATTTTCTTTTCTTTAGGGGGTTGTGGACACTTGTCCTTGTGATGTCCCATTTGGCCACAATTGAAGCACTTCCTATCCGCTGGCTTGGCCCGACAATTACTAGCATAATGGCCCTTCTTACCACAGCTGAAGCACTCAACATCTTGTTTATTCTTTTTCTTCTGGCCATCCTTAGTCTGACTCTGCTTCCTTTTATTCTGGGAACCACCCTTGCCTCCACCACTTGCTTGTGGCTTTGGCTCATATGTGGATGCAGCCTCAGTTTTCGGCTTAGGGTAGAGACTTTCTGACCTCAATGCTTTCCCCACAATCGACTCAAACGGCTCATCGATGTGGTTAATAAGCCTTTCCCCCAAGTACTGATCCAAACCGGTTATGAACTTCTCATTCTTCTTCTCGGCAGTATCAATAAGAGATAACCCATATTTCGACAAAGTGTCGAATTCAGCAATATACTCCGAGACAGCTCTGCCATTCTGTTTGAGCTCCAAGAATTTCTTAAATAGCACTGACTTCTGAGCAGCTGGAATGAACTTCTCGCTAAAGCGAGCCTTAAATTGCTCCCAAGTAATCTGATCTTCGGGAGTAGTTGCCTTTATAGCATTCCACCAATTCATTGCCCGCCCTTGCAGCTGACGGGACGCTAGCTTTCTGAAACATCCCACCTCCGTTAGGGTCACTCTCAAAGGGAATGCCCTAATTTTGGTGGAGGTTTATAAGTATAAGTCACAGATATAAAAGACAGATATAAGAACACATATTTGTAAACAGCAGAAAAACAGCAACTTTTATTTCATAAAAGCAAATACGTGTTACAACAACATTACCATGATTGTCTTACATCCTTTCCAAAAACATAACATAACACTTTCATAATCTGTCTTGATTACATTATTTAAAGAAGCATAAAAAAACATAAATAAACTGCAAAAGCCCCATAGTGGTTGTCCAAAGCCATAGTTCAAAACGAAAAGGTCCAAGCAATACATTTTTCCTCTTCAAGCTGGATATGAAGGCTGGTCAAGCTGCAGTGTTTCCTACCTGTGGACCTGGGGGGGGGGGGGGGGGGGGGGAACGGAAGAAAAGGAGAAGAAAGAAAAGTAGAGTCAGACATAAAGCCTGAGTAAGTCTATGACTATTCTGTCTATGAATAAAGAACTGGGTATGATAAGTATAAACAAGAAGTAGGAAAGCACTATAAACTTAGTTAAGTTGTCTAGGGTCGAATATACTATCGTACCCCATATTAATCTCTGTACCCATATAAACTAGTTCCCAATAGGCACCCCATAACCAGGGTGAAGTGATCCATTTTACGATGATCGGCTCCTACTCGCATAGTTACATGTGTCTTACGGCCCCCGATGTTGTAGTTACCTATGCTGGTCCCACCATGGGGTGAATCAAGTCCCATGGCAGCGGCCCGACACACCCTTAGAATGCACAGGTATGCTACTGGTGCCCAGTTCTTTATTTTTCTGCGCCGGAGTGTGTGCACGCCCGCACCCCGTTAGAACCTACACTGCTACACCACCGCCGTCGATTTGACCTCTTACAATCAGCCCAGTAATCGTGCCCCACCCTGCCTAGTTTCAGGGTATCATGATACACCTTATAGGGTTACTGCTGAAAAGGGTCCCCCGCTACTAGGTTTTCTACTTCTAGCCAACATGCTAAGTTGGTTAAGTGTTTTATGAACCTAACCCCCAATCAGTCTGTTTAGTTTAGCATGTCCCTTTTTTGATTAAGTCTTTAGTTCAATTAATCCTAACAATCCTGACTCAGCCTTAATTGTCTTATTTAAGCCTTGACCTCTCACATTAGACAGGTATTGTTGTGGCTGCCTGTTGCCGGTTGGTTCCGGGCAGTCTTACGCCACAACTCAGTCTAACCTCGGGTCCTTATTGGGCTCCATGTTTAACCACCCACATTGGATAGGTATTGTTGTGACTACTGGACAGCCGGGCGGTTCCGGGCAGGTTTACATCACAACTCAATCCAACCTCGGGTTAAACACATCGTATGTCCTACATTTACATATTTTGTCTTTCTTCTTTATTTTCTTATATGTAAATATTTGCGGCCCGTTATTAAAAATCAATGGTGTGAAGGTTACACCAATCATGGGCCCAACCCATACTTGAATTTGGGGCCCTATACTTTATATTTTCATTTATTAATTAATTTGGCCCAACGCTATTTACCCCCGTTTAAATTCGCTCGTTTATTATATATATGTTGGGCTTAGCCTTTTTAAGCCCAACTTAGCCACGTGAAAAAGGGGAGGCTTAAAGCATGATTACATACACAAGAAGGGGAATGTGAACGCATGAACTTGCAACATAACGTTGGAACTACAAAATAGAAACTGGTGTACTTGCATAGTAGTAATGTATACTTTGGTCATAAAGCATAAGTGACATGAATCAAAGCATGTAAACTTGTAGTTGAGATAAGAATCTAAATTGGATATCATTATTGACACATAGTCTTAACTACAACATAAACCTATGTTTTTATTTAGGCATAATGTCAAACATAAGCAAATCATGTTCATAAGATTCCTACATGTTTACAAAGGGGTTTACTTTTGTTACTAATACAAAAGCATAGTTCAACTTGAATTATTCCAACTTAATCATGATTCTAAATCTATTCACCTAACCATGGCGCACATATACTTATGGCATAAATATTTCTAAACATGAAATCATGATTTTTACTTTAGTCATGCAAACTTGCAAATGGGATTTTGAATCTAACCTAGCTATGTGCCACATATGTCATCATATAATTCTTGTTAACAATATAGACCTAACATGGGTTTCAATTATGCAAAATATCAATCATAGCCTAGTCATATTCATAAGTTCACAAAGAGGTTTTCTAGTACAAAAGTATGGCTTAATACATAGATCATGATGCCAAATTTTCAACATAATTTCATATGGATTATAATAACCCAAATTTGCTCCAATTACTCACAAAATGATTTTTGTATAAAAATACACATTATGATGGCATAGTAGCAAAACCCCAAACTTGCATGAATTTCAATTTAACAACTACATACATGTAGCTTCAACATGGATTTACATAATTTGCGAATATTCCAAACGTATACTTGCATAAAACTACCGCAAACATGTAGTTTTTATAATGAATAATATGCTTTGCGAATATCCAAACGTATACTTGCATAAAACTACCGCAAACATGTAGTTTTTTATAATGAATAACATAATTTGAGAATATCCAAACGTATACAATATTCCAAATCGATAAGAATCATAGTAACGCACAAATATGAATTACTTTATCACCACAAATCGAGTATACAAACCAACACAGTTATTTGTTCATACCAAAATAATACTCTACTTACAATTGTGTGGCGAATTCTCCAATTTAGGAACTTGGAGATGCGACTCCTTGTTGATTTGATTTGTATAAGTTGCTTAATGCTTTAGAATTTGCCTCCTAATCCTCTCTCCAATTTGGTGGCTACTCCTAGTCGTTCCTCTGCAGCATGATGGCCTCGTTCTTATTTTTGAATGAATAGATTAGGTAGAGTCTAGGGTCATTTTTATAGAGTTTATGAACTGATTAGGACCATCGATGTTGCTTGGATTGATCGTAGCCATTCATTCGAAAGAGAGACCAATTAGAGCCTGCCACCTAGCCCTAATGACAAAGCAAGCTTCTGAAAATCGACCAAACACAGACCTGGCCAGCCAGGACTAGACCAGACCTGGCCAGCAGGTCATTTTTGACCTGGGCGCACTTGGCAGGTGCGCCAGGTCAAAAATGTACTGGCGCACTTCCCAAGTGCGCCAGTGCATTCTGACCCGTTTTCCGGTTTTCCGCCTAACTTCTTTCATCCATAACTTCTTCATACGATATCCGTTTTACGCAAACTCAGACTCTATCTCAAGCAGAATTCCGAGACGAACGCAATGGCGTATCCCGTTTCCCTTAATTCTTTGATTTAAAATTACTTATACTTTAATTTGTAAATTTCACAGTTATAGAATGCACGGGGTGTTACATTCTCTCCCACTTAAAAGGATTTCGTCCCCGAAATCTTCAAGTTAGGAGGAATGTATATCCTAACATCCAGTCATCCATCTACTCATCCATCAAACACGTGCATCCATTGTCCTTAAAAGACTTCTAATGCTACATGATCATATGCGAAGTGTGTGTGTGTACATGTACTTATCTAATGCAAAATCAGGCGGTCTACTGATTCAGTTGACTCCTTAATGCGAATTATGTAAGTGCCATGAATCCATTATGTATGCAAATTTTCCTATTCATGATTCTACATGAGTGCACAATCATTCAATACAAATGCAACATCCACATGACAACACATTAAAGTTCAACCATATACGAATGCAAACATATATGCATATGCAATATGAAGTGACTGAGCCGATCTAAAACCTAGATTGTGTGTGTATATGCAACCACGAGCAACCACTAGCAATCACTTGCAACCACTTGCAACCATCATCCATAACATGTTTCAATTACATGTTTACATCCAAAAGGTTTCTACCTAAAAGATAAGGTCGAGGAAATATACCTAAAAGATAAAAGCGCAACTTAAGGAAAAAGAAAGATCAAGGATGTACCCTCAAAAAGAAAAGGGTAGGCAGTGCGTATTCTAGCTTCAGTTTCCCAAGTCGCGTCTCCTGTAAAGACCCGCAACCTCCCCGTAAGGGAAAGCGTCGGATAGTTCGAGAACAAACCACAGCAGAACGCATACAGAAGAACATTTCATTGTATATTACAACAATGCATCAGATTACAAGAATATACAGAGTATAAATCAATATTACACAGAAATATCAGAGATTTAAATTACATTTAAATACATAGCAGCGGAAAATAATACAATACACAACTAGAATGAGATATACGGATACAAAGCTTTCCGGATATCGTTCCAGCTGTAAACCAGGATCCTGTGAATATAAATCTGCAAAACCAAAACTACTAGCTGCCCGTGTCGAAAATAAGGGCACCCAGAGTTTAGGTTAAAACAATAAACTCCAGGTCAGTCATGTGACTGGTGTGAGAACTAAAACAGTTATTAATCTTTATTTTTAAAGCTAGGTAAATCAAGGGACCACGCCGTATAACACAGAATGGGTTTCCTCCCAAAAATACCAGTGCATAAAACCAGCAGCGCAATGCTAAATAAAGAAAAATGAAGCTGTTATAAGACCCAGGTCCCATCACACAATGCAACGCAGCCGAGGATAGGGTTTTCCCTTATAACAGCCAAACATGCTTGATACGTTTAAAACAAATCATTTGATACTGTAATAAGTGTATAGTGTCAAAACAACTTCAATCATAAATATAAATCATAGACGACATGAGTGCCCCATCCCACTATGTCGCCATACTAGGCTCTACAAATAAAGCCGAAATACACGTATCGGAAATTGGATTTCCATCATGGTGGCTCCTGATTCGAAAGATCGCTCGCGTAGTACAAATCACCGCGGCTTACGTCTCAGCGAGAGAAAACACCGCTATGCACATCCGCACTTTTGGGGACTCAAGTATCACCGCGGCTTACGTCCCAGCAAGAGAAAACACCGCTTACTCTATCCCTCCGAGCACGAAGCTCAATATCGGTCGACCGAATCCACTACACTAAAAAAAATGTATACTGATCAAACCATCAGTTTACCACCATCCCGGGCTGTGAGGCTCGCGGATCAACGCTATACACAAAGCCATGCTATATCAGCTGCGCTTTGATCATCAACCACCAACCTTTGCTTTTCAACAAAAGTTTGGATCACTGCATCTCAGTATGCCACACTGTCAATCCATATCGTACCACTGATTTCTGCCAATATATAACCTCTGAGCTCATATGTCTCAGAGAAGGGCGTTAAGCAAGAGAATAAATTCTCCGCCGCCAAACAGATATATATTTAGCAGAGATCAACAAATACAATATAAAGGAATACAATGTCAGACACACCATCCATTTACAAGTCCGTTCCAGGTCTGAACGAAACCGGAGGCACCTAGTACCCCGCATATCCATCGATCTCCAAGTACGTCTGGACGATCACTAACTGTTTCCATCTTCTTGGGTGTACAACCCAATCAAGATCATCAGTAATTACCCAAACGACGTGAAGACCTCCGGTCTTCGACCATCGTCTTCATCTTCGACTTATCGTCGTATCAGTTATTCAGAATGGGATAAACCCGGACTTTCCGAATAACTCGCGTATATTTTAAATAAGTGTTACACAAACACAACATACGCCTCATTCCAATTCATCAGTCACTAACCGTAAATTAATCAAGAGAATAATTCCCCAAACATTAACCCCGAAGGCCGAAACCAACATCAGATCAATATTCAGAAAACCATTCTGCTTAGCTAACCGACAGTTAGTTTCTAATTTTCACATTCATAGGGAAAGGTTCCCATTAATTTTATCCAAGGTAATTTCCTGAATTTATTCTTTTATCATCCTTTGAATTTCGATTCAACTAGTCGGGATTAAGAAACTTATCGAAGTAATCATTTGTTTTAATTCCCCAATCCCAACCTATTCATCCCATGAAGTAAAACTGGTAATACTTCATATCTAACACCACAGTGTTATCGGTAAATTCAATTACCATTTCACGTTCAAATCTAATTAAAGATTTAACTATCGCCTGGAGCAAAGCTGGTGATACTCTATTTTCGATCAATTCAATCTAATTAAAGATTCATTAAAACTCCACTTAGTTTTAATCTTTGACTGGGTTAAAGAATCAGTGTCATTTAAAAACACGGTTCACGATAAACCCAAAATCACATTCATTAATCATCGGGTTAAAGAACGAGTGTTATTTAAAACACTGTTCACGATAAACCCAAAAATCAATATCGATTCAATTCCAATTAAATGTTATTTAATTGGTACACTTCATTAAATCTAAATAAAAAGATTTAATCTTTTCTCAACTGGGTTCAAGAATAGTGTTAGTAAAGACACCATTCACGACAAACCCAAATCACATTCGATATTCAATACAAGGCTCTGAATAGAAAATATAACGGCTTATATTCAATATCGAATTCTACGACTAACAAATGTCGTATTGGAAATAACGATATAAATATATATCTTTCAAATTTCCATAACAACACCTGTATAATCACGAATTCCAACATCGAAATATTCCGAGGACAATTTCGATTCAAATCCACTCCAATGCAATCATTGGATATTCTGGTTATTTTCAAAACCCTTTTCAAATTCAATTTATTTATTTAAAAATAAATAGAATTATAATTCTAGTTCAAAACTAGTTCATTTCGATAAAAATCTATTTTTATCTTTTCAAATATGGAGTTTTTCATCCCAATTCTTTCTAAATCATTTCTTATGATTTTACACAAATTATTACTATTTTTAATAATTTTATCAAGGCCCGTACAGTCGATTTCCATCAATGGCCATCGAACTGCACTTACAGCGACCTTTTTCGAATTTGATTTGGACGTATCTCCAAATCCAACCGTTAGATTTCAAATTTCTAATATTCATTAGAAAGCTCTTTTCGATACGAACCCAACGGTTCCGGTTTTAGGAGAATCCGACGGTCGGATCTCCCGTAATGCCCGTTTGAAATAAATGGTCGAAATTCACGAACTGCCGCGGCGCAGCGCGTTCTATTCAGGCCATTATATTATATATATAATATATATAATATATATTTCGTCGATTTCTATTTAAACCGAATTATATAATGAATTCGTTTCAAAAGAAATTTCAACTTCCTTTTCAATTCAAATCAAAATTGAATTCTTCTTTATAAATTCGTTTTAAAATTCATTTCTATTCAATTCCAATTTCAATTCAATTTGAATCCATTTCAATTCGCTTTCAATTCAATTTGAATTCGTTTTCAATTCAATTCATTTCGAAATCGTTTTCCATTCAATTCATTTCGAAATCGTTTTCAATTCATTTCATTTCGAAATCGTTATATATTCAATTCATTTCGAAATCGTTATATATTCAATTCATTTCGAAATCGTTATATATTCAATTCATTTCGAAATCGTTATATATTCAATTCATTTCGAAATCGTTATATATTCAATTCATTTCGAAATCGTTTTCAATTCAATTTATTTCGAAATCGTTTTCAATTCAATTCATTTCGAAATCGTTTATATATTCAATTCATTTCGAAATCGTTATATATTTAATTCATTTCGAAATCGTTATATATTCAATTCATTTCGAAATCGTTATATATTCAATTCATTTCGAAATCGTTATATATTCAATTCATTTCGAAATCGTTATATATTCAATTCATTTCGAAATCGTTATATATTCAATTCATTTCGAAATCGTTATATATTCAATTCATTTCGAAATCGTTATATATTCAATTCATTTCGAAATCGTTTTCAATTCAATTTATTTCGAAATCGTTTTCAATTCAATTCATTTCAAAATATTCGATTTCGAAATCACTCTTCAATATTCATTTTAAAATGAATAAAATCGATATAAATATCGTTCACGTCAAAATGGCGTCAATCTAATCAACATGGCTCCATAAATTTCTATTTTCAAATATTCTATTTCAAATATTTCTTTTTCAAAATAGTTGTTATTATCAAAATATTTCGTTCAACACATGACCAATCTCAATGGATGAGTACTGTCAACACATGAACTTTTATTTTATATTGATAAAGATGTAAATTTTATTACTAAAATATTTCGTTCAACACATGACCAATCTCAACGGATGAGTACTGTCAACACATGAACTTTTATTTTATATTGATAAAGATGTAAATTTTATTACTAAAATATTTCGTTCAACACATGACCAATCTCAACGGATGAGTACTGTCAACACATGAACTTTTATTTTATAATATTCTTTGTTTTTCAAATTGGAATGAGGCCCAATCAATTACCATATAAAGTTAATTATATGGATTTTCATACAACACATGTATATAATAACATTGAAAATAATCAACCATCAACCAAAGTGCACTACACTGTAAAAGCATCAAATATAGATATTTAACGCTTATAACAGCCTGTCAATCTATCGATCGACATATTTAATCAATCAGGATGAGTGAACTTCAAATTTCATCCCAACACCCGTGTGGGGTTTCAAACAATCAAACACATATTTTATTTGTGCTGTTGGGCGATGTGTAAAATTTATCGTCCCAATCAATGTCATTCAAATAAGTGTACATAAACAAACCGTCTGGTTTGTAAATGAATATTTTATTTTATTCACTTCACGTTAAAAATTTATATTTTAACGATAAAACATTTTATTTCAACCTATGAATTTCTATTCAATTCATTTACACAATAAAATGATATTTTTATTTTTCTAATATATTTTAGAAAATTTCGGCGGCATAACGGCACGATACTAGAAACGGGACAAGGCCTAGCCTTATCCCCGGTCTAGTGAAGGCCCACGCCATTCACACATCAATCAAATCAATTCCATCTCACCAAACAATTCAATTCATTTCAAACAAATAATTCAACTAATCTATGCAACCAAACAAACAAGTCCATGGTCTGTGGACGATTGTGTCGGGTGCTACTAAGCACCGTCTGCATCCTAGTATATATATATAATTAGAAAAGAAATTGAAAGGTGAGAAATTCTCACAGATAGCTATCCTAGCTCCTCGGCACTTCTTTGATAGAAATCTTCATCGCTATCACATCTTCGTCATCTTCGTTGCCCGTAGCCACTACATATGTAAAAATCGAATTTTTACTATGTTATTCAATATATAAAAATCGAATTTTTACTTCGCTATTCAATATATAAAAATCGAATTTTTATTTCGAAGTTCAATATATAAAAATCCTATTTTCCTGTCGAAGTTCAATATATAAAAATCCCATTTTCCTGTCGAAGTTCAATATATAAAAATCCCATTTTCCTGTCGAAGTTCAATATATAAAAATCCCATTTTCCTGTCGAAGTTCAATATATAAAAATCCCATTTTCCTGTCGAAGTTCAATATATTTAAAAACAAAACTTTATACGATTTTCATTTCCAAAACAATGATATTTATTTTCATTTCATATATAAAGCTAATTTTATATTTTTATTAAAAATTACATTTTTATTACTAATATATATATATATATATATATTACATTTTAAAATAATGCTATTATTATCAAATATGAAAATAAAATTCAGTGTCTTACATTTTTGAAAACTGATTTTCAAACAATGCATTTATAATTTTAAACTGAATTTTAAACTATGCATTTGAAAATAAAAAAAAAAAACAAACAAGAGAGCTTACTGTTTTTCTTCCTGGACTGCTCGAACCACTCCTCCATATTGCTTCAGGCCTCATTGAAAATCAGAGCACCCACTTCGTCCAGACCCTCCTCCCCTGACGCACGCCAAACGAGGCGCCCTGGAGTCGATCGCCGGCCACCATGAGGTGCGCCTTCGCACCTACTGCCTCCGCCATGACTGGCGTCCACTTCGGTGGTTTCCTCCGACCTGGAGGTGCGTGCGAAGCTGGCGACTTCGAGCCAGGATTTCAATCGATTAACGAGGTGGTTTTTTGATCTTGCCCGTTGGATTGCTAGAACTCGAGGAGCCGAAGGTTTTTCACAATTGAAGTTTCGTGGATAGGGCTTGGAGTGGAAGATCGGTGGTGAGGAAAGCTGGAGCTTCTGGATCGCTTGTTAGGGTGGAGGCGGAAAGAAGAAGGTTGACCGCGAACTGAAAATTTGACCAATAGGGTTTTAGAAAATTAGGTTTTTATATATATATAATTTTATTTAATTCTAAAAATACCCTCCTCTCCATACAAACTCCAAACGAGACCCAACGACAGTCGCCCCTAGCTAAATACCCCCATTATGAACACAACGGGATATCTTTCGTAAGCCAATCCAATCGTCTCGAACAGTTTTTCTCAAAATTACAATATAAATCAGTATATTCAATTTTAAACGTACATTTCAAATTACCGGGGTCACATACTAACTAGAAAAATTCCAGAAAAATATTTTCTAGCTTCGTATTGACGATACGGTCCTAACAAAACTAGTTTCGTTGAATTCTGAGACCGTTGGAAAAATGACCATTTTCCAGTCGATTAAAATTAACTGAAACTGGTCAAACGCGTTTTCCTTTGCCACGCTCACATATTGATTTGAAAAATTATGAAATTTGGAATCTAGCAATAACTTAACATCACGGACCCAACAAAAGTGGTTTCGTCGAAATCCGAGGTCGTTTGCAAAATTGCTATTTTTAAGGGCCTTATATATATAAAAATATATATAAATTCCACAGCGACTATTTCTAATTTTCAACTGGACATATCTTATCATTTCTAAGATGAAATCTCAGTTTGTTAACTTCGTTACAAAGATATAGTTATACAGATTCAAATATTTCTTGTTTCGTTCAATTCTGACTTATATTGAATTCTGTATATTCATTTGAAATTAGAAATCGAATTTTCGAACTACCGCGCCATTTTCAATTCCTTTTATAAATATAAATAAATATTTATATTCTAACGACGACGTATATAATATAAACGTTCGAATTATATTCAAAATAAATTTCTCGTCGATTATTATTTAAAATAATCCATTTTAAATAACCAAAATTCGCTAAAATTGCCAAAATAAAAATTTTAAACTGGCCCAGATTTTACGGGTTGTTACAATCTCCCCCACTTAAAACTTTTCGTCCCCGAAAAGGAACAAAGTCGAAAGTGGTTTGATTATTCAGCTCTACGATCGGTCAGGCTTCCGTTCTCCAACTTTTCAGTTTCTGAGAATTTCTAAAATTTCAAAAATTTGGCTAACACCCTAAATTTTCGAAAAATTTCGCCATAACCTCCCCTGCAATGGGAGCATCGGGGAATTTCAAATAGCTTCCCCGGTCCTTCAGATCTCAAAAAGAAAAAGAAAAAGCCAAGCGGCTAGCCAATAGGCTCACAAAATCATCATCACCCAAACAAAACAGGAAATTATGTAGTAAACATGTACCTATTTGTCGGGCAAACAAATTTTATTCTCTGCTCTAGCCTCCTTGCTATGACCTGTTCAAAGATATATATGTATATGCAAGCAAATGCAACCAATTTTCAATATAATCCAATATTTGGTTCAAATAGGCATAATGGTTCAAAATTAGAAAACAAATGAACAAACAACACAAACATCAATCAATTAGTGAATTTAACGTTTCAAATTCATAATTTTGATACATATACTGAAAATCTTGTTTTGATGCCAAATCACAACAATAGGCCCTATCTAATTTTGGTTCTCACACCAGTCAATAGGAAATATATAGAAAATCATACCTTCGAAACTCGAACACACACTACTGATGCTATATAGTCATTAGTAGAATCATCTCCGGGCGACTAGAGTGTGATGCTATATCTATCCAATATATTAAAACTTTGAATATACGTTTGCAAGGCGTATATGCAAATTCTTTATATACTGAATTGTCCAAAATCAATATAAACAAATAATCAAATACGAATAGTTGATTTAGATTTTCAAAACAAAGAATGTTTTCATTTGAAAAATATACTCTTCACACTCGTTCTAGGATACTACTGATCTCATCTCTAACGAGTCATTCCCATTGGATTTTACTAACCCAATATCTGATGAATTCTTTCGTATGGTTCTAATGTGCCTTGTTCTCTGAGCTTTGTAAACCAAAGCTCTGATACCACATGTAAAGACCCGCAACCTCCCCGTAAGGGAAAGCGTCGGATAGTTCGAGAACAAACCACAGCAGAACGCATACAGAAGAACATTTCATTGTATATTACAACAATGCATCAGATTACAAGAATATACAGAGTATAAATCAATATTACACAGAAATATCAGAGATTTAAATTACATTTAAATACATAGCAGCGGAAAATAATACAATACACAACTAGAATGAGATATACGGATACAAAGCTTTCCGGATATCGTTCCAGCTGTAAACCAGGATCCTGTGAATATAAATCTGCAAAACCAAAACTACTAGCTGCCCGTGTCGAAAATAAGGGCACCCAGAGTTTAGGTTAAAACAATAAACTCCAGGTCAGTCATGTGACTGGTGTGAGAACTAAAACAGTTATTAATCTTTATTTTTAAAGCTAGGTAAATCAAGGGACCACGCCGTATAACACAGAATGGGTTTCCTCCCAAAAATACCAGTGCATAAAACCAGCAGCGCAATGCTAAATAAAGAAAAATGAAGCTGTTATAAGACCCAGGTCCCATCACACAATGCAACGCAGCCGAGGATAGGGTTTTCCCTTATAACAGCCAAACATGCTTGATACGTTTAAAACAAATCATTTGATACTGTAATAAGTGTATAGTGTCAAAACAACTTCAATCATAAATATAAATCATAGACGACATGAGTGCCCCATCCCACTATGTCGCCATACTAGGCTCTACAAATAAAGCCGAAATACACGTATCGGAAATTGGATTTCCATCATGGTGGCTCCTGATTCGAAAGATCGCTCGCGTAGTACAAATCACCGCGGCTTACGTCTCAGCGAGAGAAAACACCGCTATGCACATCCGCACTTTTGGGGACTCAAGTATCACCGCGGCTTACGTCCCAGCAAGAGAAAACACCGCTTACTCTATCCCTCCGAGCACGAAGCTCAATATCGGTCGACCGAATCCACTACACTAAAAAAAATGTATACTGATCAAACCATCAGTTTACCACCATCCCGGGCTGTGAGGCTCGCGGATCAACGCTATACACAAAGCCATGCTATATCAGCTGCGCTTTGATCATCAACCACCAACCTTTGCTTTTCAACAAAAGTTTGGATCACTGCATCTCAGTATGCCACACTGTCAATCCATATCGTACCACTGATTTCTGCCAATATATAACCTCTGAGCTCATATGTCTCAGAGAAGGGCGTTAAGCAAGAGAATAAATTCTCCGCCGCCAAACAGATATATATTTAGCAGAGATCAACAAATACAATATAAAGGAATACAATGTCAGACACACCATCCATTTACAAGTCCGTTCCAGGTCTGAACGAAACCGGAGGCACCTAGTACCCCGCATATCCATCGATCTCCAAGTACGTCTGGACGATCACTAACTGTTTCCATCTTCTTGGGTGTACAACCCAATCAAGATCATCAGTAATTACCCAAACGACGTGAAGACCTCCGGTCTTCGACCATCGTCTTCATCTTCGACTTATCGTCGTATCAGTTATTCAGAATGGGATAAACCCGGACTTTCCGAATAACTCGCGTATATTTTAAATAAGTGTTACACAAACACAACATACGCCTCATTCCAATTCATCAGTCACTAACCGTAAATTAATCAAGAGAATAATTCCCCAAACATTAACCCCGAAGGCCGAAACCAACATCAGATCAATATTCAGAAAACCATTCTGCTTAGCTAACCGACAGTTAGTTTCTAATTTTCACATTCATAGGGAAAGGTTCCCATTAATTTTATCCAAGGTAATTTCCTGAATTTATTCTTTTATCATCCTTTGAATTTCGATTCAACTAGTCGGGATTAAGAAACTTATCGAAGTAATCATTTGTTTTAATTCCCCAATCCCAACCTATTCATCCCATGAAGTAAAACTGGTAATACTTCATATCTAACACCACAGTGTTATCGGTAAATTCAATTACCATTTCACGTTCAAATCTAATTAAAGATTTAACTATCGCCTGGAGCAAAGCTGGTGATACTCTATTTTCGATCAATTCAATCTAATTAAAGATTCATTAAAACTCCACTTAGTTTTAATCTTTGACTGGGTTAAAGAATCAGTGTCATTTAAAAACACGGTTCACGATAAACCCAAAATCACATTCATTAATCATCGGGTTAAAGAACGAGTGTTATTTAAAACACTGTTCACGATAAACCCAAAAATCAATATCGATTCAATTCCAATTAAATGTTATTTAATTGGTACACTTCATTAAATCTAAATAAAAAGATTTAATCTTTTCTCAACTGGGTTCAAGAATAGTGTTAGTAAAGACACCATTCACGACAAACCCAAATCACATTCGATATTCAATACAAGGCTCTGAATAGAAAATATAACGGCTTATATTCAATATCGAATTCTACGACTAACAAATGTCGTATTGGAAATAACGATATAAATATATATCTTTCAAATTTCCATAACAACACCTGTATAATCACGAATTCCAACATCGAAATATTCCGAGGACAATTTCGATTCAAATCCACTCCAATGCAATCATTGGATATTCTGGTTATTTTCAAAACCCTTTTCAAATTCAATTTATTTATTTAAAAATAAATAGAATTATAATTCTAGTTCAAAACTAGTTCATTTCGATAAAAATCTATTTTTATCTTTTCAAATATGGAGTTTTTCATCCCAATTCTTTCTAAATCATTTCTTATGATTTTACACAAATTATTACTATTTTTAATAATTTTATCAAGGCCCGTACAGTCGATTTCCATCAATGGCCATCGAACTGCACTTACAGCGACCTTTTTCGAATTTGATTTGGACGTATCTCCAAATCCAACCGTTAGATTTCAAATTTCTAATATTCATTAGAAAGCTCTTTTCGATACGAACCCAACGGTTCCGGTTTTAGGAGAATCCGACGGTCGGATCTCCCGTAATGCCCGTTTGAAATAAATGGTCGAAATTCACGAACTGCCGCGGCGCAGCGCGTTCTATTCAGGCCATTATATTATATATATAATATATATAATATATATTTCGTCGATTTCTATTTAAACCGAATTATATAATGAATTCGTTTCAAAAGAAATTTCAACTTCCTTTTCAATTCAAATCAAAATTGAATTCTTCTTTATAAATTCGTTTTAAAATTCATTTCTATTCAATTCCAATTTCAATTCAATTTGAATCCATTTCAATTCGCTTTCAATTCAATTTGAATTCGTTTTCAATTCAATTCATTTCGAAATCGTTTTCCATTCAATTCATTTCGAAATCGTTTTCAATTCATTTCATTTCGAAATCGTTATATATTCAATTCATTTCGAAATCGTTATATATTCAATTCATTTCGAAATCGTTATATATTCAATTCATTTCGAAATCGTTATATATTCAATTCATTTCGAAATCGTTATATATTCAATTCATTTCGAAATCGTTTTCAATTCAATTTATTTCGAAATCGTTTTCAATTCAATTCATTTCGAAATCGTTTATATATTCAATTCATTTCGAAATCGTTATATATTTAATTCATTTCGAAATCGTTATATATTCAATTCATTTCGAAATCGTTATATATTCAATTCATTTCGAAATCGTTATATATTCAATTCATTTCGAAATCGTTATATATTCAATTCATTTCGAAATCGTTATATATTCAATTCATTTCGAAATCGTTATATATTCAATTCATTTCGAAATCGTTATATATTCAATTCATTTCGAAATCGTTTTCAATTCAATTTATTTCGAAATCGTTTTCAATTCAATTCATTTCAAAATATTCGATTTCGAAATCACTCTTCAATATTCATTTTAAAATGAATAAAATCGATATAAATATCGTTCACGTCAAAATGGCGTCAATCTAATCAACATGGCTCCATAAATTTCTATTTTCAAATATTCTATTTCAAATATTTCTTTTTCAAAATAGTTGTTATTATCAAAATATTTCGTTCAACACATGACCAATCTCAATGGATGAGTACTGTCAACACATGAACTTTTATTTTATATTGATAAAGATGTAAATTTTATTACTAAAATATTTCGTTCAACACATGACCAATCTCAACGGATGAGTACTGTCAACACATGAACTTTTATTTTATATTGATAAAGATGTAAATTTTATTACTAAAATATTTCGTTCAACACATGACCAATCTCAACGGATGAGTACTGTCAACACATGAACTTTTATTTTATAATATTCTTTGTTTTTCAAATTGGAATGAGGCCCAATCAATTACCATATAAAGTTAATTATATGGATTTTCATACAACACATGTATATAATAACATTGAAAATAATCAACCATCAACCAAAGTGCACTACACTGTAAAAGCATCAAATATAGATATTTAACGCTTATAACAGCCTGTCAATCTATCGATCGACATATTTAATCAATCAGGATGAGTGAACTTCAAATTTCATCCCAACACCCGTGTGGGGTTTCAAACAATCAAACACATATTTTATTTGTGCTGTTGGGCGATGTGTAAAATTTATCGTCCCAATCAATGTCATTCAAATAAGTGTACATAAACAAACCGTCTGGTTTGTAAATGAATATTTTATTTTATTCACTTCACGTTAAAAATTTATATTTTAACGATAAAACATTTTATTTCAACCTATGAATTTCTATTCAATTCATTTACACAATAAAATGATATTTTTATTTTTCTAATATATTTTAGAAAATTTCGGCGGCATAACGGCACGATACTAGAAACGGGACAAGGCCTAGCCTTATCCCCGGTCTAGTGAAGGCCCACGCCATTCACACATCAATCAAATCAATTCCATCTCACCAAACAATTCAATTCATTTCAAACAAATAATTCAACTAATCTATGCAACCAAACAAACAAGTCCATGGTCTGTGGACGATTGTGTCGGGTGCTACTAAGCACCGTCTGCATCCTAGTATATATATATAATTAGAAAAGAAATTGAAAGGTGAGAAATTCTCACAGATAGCTATCCTAGCTCCTCGGCACTTCTTTGATAGAAATCTTCATCGCTATCACATCTTCGTCATCTTCGTTGCCCGTAGCCACTACATATGTAAAAATCGAATTTTTACTATGTTATTCAATATATAAAAATCGAATTTTTACTTCGCTATTCAATATATAAAAATCGAATTTTTATTTCGAAGTTCAATATATAAAAATCCTATTTTCCTGTCGAAGTTCAATATATAAAAATCCCATTTTCCTGTCGAAGTTCAATATATAAAAATCCCATTTTCCTGTCGAAGTTCAATATATAAAAATCCCATTTTCCTGTCGAAGTTCAATATATAAAAATCCCATTTTCCTGTCGAAGTTCAATATATTTAAAAACAAAACTTTATACGATTTTCATTTCCAAAACAATGATATTTATTTTCATTTCATATATAAAGCTAATTTTATATTTTTATTAAAAATTACATTTTTATTACTAATATATATATATATATATATATTACATTTTAAAATAATGCTATTATTATCAAATATGAAAATAAAATTCAGTGTCTTACATTTTTGAAAACTGATTTTCAAACAATGCATTTATAATTTTAAACTGAATTTTAAACTATGCATTTGAAAATAAAAAAAAAAAACAAACAAGAGAGCTTACTGTTTTTCTTCCTGGACTGCTCGAACCACTCCTCCATATTGCTTCAGGCCTCATTGAAAATCAGAGCACCCACTTCGTCCAGACCCTCCTCCCCTGACGCACGCCAAACGAGGCGCCCTGGAGTCGATCGCCGGCCACCATGAGGTGCGCCTTCGCACCTACTGCCTCCGCCATGACTGGCGTCCACTTCGGTGGTTTCCTCCGACCTGGAGGTGCGTGCGAAGCTGGCGACTTCGAGCCAGGATTTCAATCGATTAACGAGGTGGTTTTTTGATCTTGCCCGTTGGATTGCTAGAACTCGAGGAGCCGAAGGTTTTTCACAATTGAAGTTTCGTGGATAGGGCTTGGAGTGGAAGATCGGTGGTGAGGAAAGCTGGAGCTTCTGGATCGCTTGTTAGGGTGGAGGCGGAAAGAAGAAGGTTGACCGCGAACTGAAAATTTGACCAATAGGGTTTTAGAAAATTAGGTTTTTATATATATATAATTTTATTTAATTCTAAAAATACCCTCCTCTCCATACAAACTCCAAACGAGACCCAACGACAGTCGCCCCTAGCTAAATACCCCCATTATGAACACAACGGGATATCTTTCGTAAGCCAATCCAATCGTCTCGAACAGTTTTTCTCAAAATTACAATATAAATCAGTATATTCAATTTTAAACGTACATTTCAAATTACCGGGGTCACATACTAACTAGAAAAATTCCAGAAAAATATTTTCTAGCTTCGTATTGACGATACGGTCCTAACAAAACTAGTTTCGTTGAATTCTGAGACCGTTGGAAAAATGACCATTTTCCAGTCGATTAAAATTAACTGAAACTGGTCAAACGCGTTTTCCTTTGCCACGCTCACATATTGATTTGAAAAATTATGAAATTTGGAATCTAGCAATAACTTAACATCACGGACCCAACAAAAGTGGTTTCGTCGAAATCCGAGGTCGTTTGCAAAATTGCTATTTTTAAGGGCCTTATATATATAAAAATATATATAAATTCCACAGCGACTATTTCTAATTTTCAACTGGACATATCTTATCATTTCTAAGATGAAATCTCAGTTTGTTAACTTCGTTACAAAGATATAGTTATACAGATTCAAATATTTCTTGTTTCGTTCAATTCTGACTTATATTGAATTCTGTATATTCATTTGAAATTAGAAATCGAATTTTCGAACTACCGCGCCATTTTCAATTCCTTTTATAAATATAAATAAATATTTATATTCTAACGACGACGTATATAATATAAACGTTCGAATTATATTCAAAATAAATTTCTCGTCGATTATTATTTAAAATAATCCATTTTAAATAACCAAAATTCGCTAAAATTGCCAAAATAAAAATTTTAAACTGGCCCAGATTTTACGGGTTGTTACATCTCCCTCGGCGTCGCTCCACTGAACTTTGACGAGTTTGACTTCGCGGTTGCGTAGCTTCTTCACTTCCGTTCCTAGTATGCGGGTTGGAACTTTTCTTATGGTTGCTTCGCGTTCTACTTTGGCCTCTTCGAGGATATTTGGCTCTACCACTTCAGCAGACTCATGTAGACATTTTCGGAGATGTGAAACGTGAAAAACGTTGTGAACTCCAGCCAGTTTCTCGGGTAGCTCTAATCTATAGGCCATTTTCCCAATTTTCTCGATGATAGGAAATGGCCCTACGAACCGCGAACCTTGGCGCTAGCTTTCCTGTGGTTCCAAAACGAACAACGTTCCTTAGCGGAGATACCTTAAGAAAAACTCTGTCCCCAACCACAAATTCAAGGTCGGTTCTCCTCTTGTCGGCGTAGGACTTTTGTCTGTCTTGGGCCGTCTTCATCCTTCTTTGTAACACCCCGAATTTTAGTTAATACTAAAATTCACTAATTACAGAATAAATAATCTCAGATGTAAGAATTGGGGGAAACGGGCTGCGTCATTGCGTTCGTCTCGGAAAAATACGCGAAATAGAGTCCGAGTTTTCGAGAATCGAAGTCTGTATGGCCCGGTTATGGCCCAAAGAAGTTTTCAGAAAATTCAAAGTTAAAAACAGATTTAAAATTCAGTTCTAAAACAAGTTTGGAGCCAAAAGCGGAAAGGGTGGGAAAGTTCCCGCCTAGCCCCGTGTCGACAGGCATGTCGACAGGGGTGTCGACAGGCATGTCGACAGGGGTGTCGACAGCCCTGTCGACAGGGGTGTCGACACAGGGTGTCGGCCCTGTTGATCTGGGTGCACCAGATCTGGTTTTTGGGTTAGTCTTGGGCTGTGTTCTAGAGATTTCCGAAATCTAAGGGTCCTAATCTAATCTAGGGTTAATCTAAGGGCCTAAAACGCTCACCTAATCTATAAATACACCCTAAACCTACCCTAATCCATACTAAAAATAGAATTGAGGGCTACATGCCGCCAAATTAAAACTTAGAAGGAGCCTCCACTAATTTATGAAGGAAGTTGCAAGCTAATCAACCTCTAATCATCATCTTCTTCATATTTAGCAACTAGTTCTACTTCATAAGTTTGCTAATCTTGGTTTTGGTGAGTTTCTATCACTTTAACATCAATTGCTAAAGTAAGTAGATTAGGTGTAATGAGACTTATGGTCTTGAATGCGGATTAGTGAGTTTGAATCATTTGTAATGATATGCTACTCTATGTTTTCCTATGTTTATGCATATTTAATAAGTGGGTTTATGCATGTTTAATAAGTTGGTTTATGCATGTTTAACAAGTGGGTTTATGCATGTTTATTAAGTGGGTTTATGCATATTTAATAAGTGGGTTTATGCATGTTTAACAAGTGAGTTATGTAAGTTCATATGCAAGTTATGTGTATGATGTTATGTAAGTTATGTGTAGGTTGTTATGCAAGTTCATATGCAAGTTATGTATATGCTTAAATGCAAGTTTAACAGGATATGCAAGTTATGCATGCTTATGCAAGTAAGAGAATGCTTATGCAAGTTATGTGTATGCTTAAATGCATGTTTAACATGTTATGCAAGTTATGAGAATGCTTATATGCAAGTTCAACATGTTATGCAAGATATGTGTATGATAATATGCAAGTTCATATGCAAAATGTTATGCAAGTCATATGTATGATAATATGCAAGTTCATATGCAACATGTTATGCAAGTCATGTGTATGATAATATGCAAGTTTGGGTTAAATGTAGTTGGGTTAATATATGCTCATATATGCAAGTTGACATCCTCTTAACCCATGACAAAGTTATATGCTAAGATTTGGTTAAACCCATGATATTTGTGATGGATCTTCCCTTTATTATGTCATGAAATGAGAACGATTTACGTGGGGAACGATGGGGTTAATAAATATGTTAATAAAAGTATGATTGGGTATGATTAAGCATACCATAAAAATAAATTAACATAAATGGGAATTTACCTATTGAGTTAGGTCTACCCCATGGGAATTTACCTATTGAGTTAGGTCTACCCATGTTATGAAAAATGTGTAATTAATTAGGGATAATTAATTATGGGGGTGACTAATTAGGTGTAATTAATCAACTAAGACACGAGGTTGGACCCTTTTGTAGCGGAAGTCTGCCCGGAACCGACCGGCCATCCAGCGGCTACAAATGATTGGCCCAATGTGAGAGGTCTTAGTCATAAATTAAATACGTGATTAAAGTAAAGACACGAGGTTAGACCCTTTTAATGACAGAAGTCTGCCCGGAACCAACCGGCATATCCAGCAGTCATAAAAGACGGTCTAATGTGGGAGGTCTTTATGAGGTCATGATCTTAATTAATTAATTAATTAATTAAGAAACACTTAACCATATTAGCATGTAGAGGGACATGAGGGGTTAAGTGGGTGCCTTGGGTGGCATGTGGAAATCTAGTGGGTTGCCTTGGGTGGCAATAGAAAATACGATTAGAATACTTAACCAAGTGGAAACATGTAATTAAACATGATTAAAGGGTTAAGTGGGATGCACTAGAAAAAGGGACAAGCTTAGGTGGGTAGCTTGTGGGGGCCCATTTCAACCAGTAACCCATATGTATCTTATTTGGGCTCGACCCATGTCGAGGACGGGACACGCGTACTGAGCTTGACTATAAGAGGCCAAAACGGGGTAGCGGTGGCAACGCAAGTCCAACGGGTTTCATATGCTTGTGTGGACCCGGGCTGGTAGGTAAGACGTTGTTGCATCGTGTAGATAT
Source organism: Allium sativum (assembly GCA_030737875.1). NCBI lineage: Eukaryota > Viridiplantae > Streptophyta > Magnoliopsida > Asparagales > Amaryllidaceae > Allium > Allium sativum. The sequence continues at coordinate 84,662,035 of CM060911.1, read as the reverse complement.
AAGCCGTGCACCGTTTGTTGTATCGGGTTGCCACTTTGGGGAGTGATACACCCCACTGTGGGGCCGACACGGGTATCTACGGTAGGGAGCCGATCGCTTGGGAGTGGTGGGTACACCTAGTGGAGATAGGGGCAGACGGCACCTATGTAGTCAGCTAGGGGTACACGAAACTACTGGGTAAATTTTCTAAGTCCTTGGGAGGGATCAACCTTTAAGTAGGAATGACTGGTGTGGTGCAGTGTAGTAATTATCCTTGGGTGGGTAAATGCGTCTTTACAGTTATCTTAGTTTATCCTAAGTCTACCAAGCTGCTTAGTGTTGCCATTCATCACCAGACATTACCGTATGTCAAGTTTATGTCTTCTCTGATTACTTTAATGATTGTATTGTTAAAGTTATAGGACTCGCTCAGACTTATGTCTGACCCCGTTGTTTTTATCTTTTTTTTTTCCAACCCTCAGGTCCTCAGAGTGGGCCCAGCACGAGTGGGCTTTGATCAGGCTGCTTTTATTTCTCTCTTGGAGCTTGGACCCTAGATGTAGAGCTCAGTTTACCCTTTTCTTTTATGGCTATCAGTTCATGTATTGGGATTATGTATTTTTATTTAGCAGGATGGTTATTTGTACTTGACTTCTATTATGGTTTTGTGATATAACCAGACATGTTTTATTTTCCGCTGCAATTGAAATGATGTTTTAAACTTTCAAGTATTACTTATATCTGTCTTGCTGTAATTACTCTGTTCTATATTCACTCAAAATACTCCACCGATGTTATGGCATTCCCTTAGAGAGTGACCATAGCGGGAGTGGGGTGTTACACGTGGTATCAGAGCAAAGGTTACCGGAACAGATAAAATTTTTAGAAAACTATTTTTCTAAAAACATTTTTGGAAGAGATATTTTCAAAAACATGTCTTTTAAGAGAAAAGATTTTGAAAAAAAAGCATAATCCCCAATAGCCATATCTTTATCCTTCGAATTCTCCGTTTTGAATCTTTCCTTTTTCGTTTCAGCATGGCTGAGGATCTTAACTTTCCGAAGGGTGTGACGATACCAGTATGGTATAGGAGATTGATGGAGGCTAGGGCCACCACTGCGGGTCCAGCAAATGTTCCTCCACCAACCGTAGCACCCGATCTTCCTCCTCCCCCTCCTCCTCGCACAGATACTTTTGCTAAGACTTGCAAGGAATTTAAAGCTATGGGAGGGAAACCTTTTCAAGGATCTGAAACTTTTGTGGAGGCTAGAGATTGGCTTAAAGAGGTGGAAGAATTGATAGATATCTTTGAGATGGAAGAAGGAAAGAAAGTCAAGTTAGCTGCTTGGTTAATGAAAGGAGAGGCCTCATTCTGGTGGGAGGTCACTAATGGAGAACGCCCCGTTGACTCTTGGGCAGATTTTAGGCAAAGATTTGTGGCAAAGTTTCTCTCAAGGGCGGAGGAAAACTTGTATATGGAAAGATTCTTGACTCTTAAGCAAGGAAATCTCTCAGTGAAGGAATATGTCAACAAGTTTAATCAATTGGCAAGGTTTGGCCTAGACATGGTGAATACACCCGAGAAGAAGGCTTTGAGGTTCGTGAAAGGCTTGAATGAACCAATGCATGGGTTGGCTATGACTCATATCCCTATGGGGGCCACCTTTGAGAAGCTAGTTGACATGGCACTCATGCATGAAGAAGAGAAGGGTCCCAATGCTAATAAGGCACCTGAGAAGAAGGGAGATCAAAAGAAACCTCAGCAACAACAGCAAAACAAAGGTGGGAAAGGCAACGGTGGCAAGGGCAAGAAGAAGTGTTTCAATTGTGGGACACCTGGCCATCTAAGCAAGGATTGTCGCAAGAAGAAGAAGACTGGCTGCTTCCACTGTGGCGAAGCGGGGCATCTAGTGAAGGATTGCCCTAAGAAGGGGCAAAGGATGGGATCTATCTCAGGAGGACAGGTGCAAGCTCTTATGGCACCGAGTCAGGCTAGGGGGCAAGTACAGGCTCTCGCGGTTCCACTGATTCAGGAAAGAGGTAGAACTATTTCCGTTGAAAGTCTGGTTTTTCTATTTGATCATCCTGTCCGAACATTGTTTGATTCAGGCGCATCGCATTCGTTTATCTCATCATCATTAGTTGAGTCACTGCACTTAGACACCAGTCTTGTAGATGATCCCTTGGTTGTTTCAAACCCAATTGGGGGCTCCACTTATTTGTCCATGATATGTTTGGGTTTGAAGATTTCTATACTTAGCATTGAGTTTAGATGTGATGCTTTTGTTTTGGGCTTCACGGGCTATGGGTTGATTTTGGGCATGGACTGGTTATCCAGTAATGGTGCCGTTCTTGATTGCGAAAGGAGAGTTGTTAGGCTCATGACCCGCTTGGGTAACACTCTCGAGATCTCTTGTAATCCCATGGATTCTGTTATGCTAAGTTATCTGGAATCGCTTGACGCTTCGGTCGAGAGTTTGCAATCTGTTAGAGTGGTCCGGGAATACTCGGATGTGTTTGAGGAGGTGAAGGGCTTACCTCCGAAGCGGGAGATTGACTTCCGAATATATCTGGTGGATAATGCTAAACCTGTATCTTTACCAGTTCGCCACATGGCTCCTCGTGAGAGGAGGGAACTCCATAAGCAAGTAGGGGAGTTGCTTGAGAAGGGGTTCATAAGACGAAGTATATCGGAGTGGGGTGCTCCAGTAGTTTTTGCTACAAAGGCGGATGGGTCCCTCAGACTTTGTGTAGACTATAGAGAACTCAACAAGCTCACAAAGAAGAATAGACACCCATTGCCGAGGATTGATGATCTTTTCGATCAGTTGGTTGGCGCTTCAGTATTTTCTCAATTGGACTTAGCCACGGGGTTTCATCAGTTGAGGGTGGCTGAGGATAGCATAGACAAGACTGCCTTTAGGACTCCGGATGGTTTCTATGAGTGGCTGGTAATGCCATTTGGGTTGACGAACGCCCCTGCATACTTTTTTGATTTGATGAGTAGGGTGTTCAGGGAGTTCCTTAATAAATTCATGGTGGTCTTTGTGGATGATATCTTAGTATTTTCTAAGAGTGAAGAAGAGCATGCCCTACATCTTGGGGAGGTATTGAAGACTCTTCGAGCACATAGCCTTAAGGCTAAATTCTCTAAATGTCATTTCTGGAGGAAGGAGGTGCGTTTCTTGGGGCATGTGATCTCCAAGGAAGGGATAGCTGTGGATCCCGCGAAGGTAGTATCAATTCAGGATTGGAAGGTTCCGAAGAATGCTACCGAAGTAAGAAGTTTCTTGGGGTTGGCGGGTTATTATAGGAAGTTTATTAAAAACTTCGCGAAGATATCAGCCCCATTAACCCGCTTAACGAAGAAGAATCTTGTTTTCACATGGGACGTAGATTGTGATGATGCGTTCCGGCGGTTAAAGAGAGATTTAACCACTGCTCCAGTTTTAGTGTTGCCAGATGGGAGCAAGCCTTTTGTTGTCTATACTAACGCTTGTGGGACAGGACTAGGCGCAGTCTTAATGCAAGAGGGAAGGGTAATAGCCTATGGTGGAAGGCAGTTGAGAGTGCATGAGAAAAATTACCTTACCCATGATTTAGAGTTGGCCGCTATCGTTTTTGCGCTTAAGATATGGCGCCATTATCTTCTTGGTGAGAGATTCGAATTGTTCACTGACCACAAATCATTGAAGTACTTGTTTTCTCAGAAGGATTTGAATTTGAGGCAACAAAGGTGGATGGAGTTCTTAGCATCCTATGATTTCGAGATAGCATATACCCGTGGCAAGGGTAACGTGGTGGCGGACGCCTTGAGCAGAAAGAGGTTGTCCTTGAGTCCATTGTTCGTGGAACAACGAAGCTTGGAATTTATCTCGATGTTTGATTTCAGACCTTCCATTGATTATGTACCCGGTTTGCTAGCATCCTTGGAGGTCAGACCTACTCTTCTGGGGCGGATTGGAGAAGCACAGAGGGACGACCCACAGTTGGTTGAGTTGGTGGAGAAGCTCATAAGGGGGGAATCGTCCAGCCATTTGAGTAGGTACACCCTAGACGATAGGGGGTGCTTGCGTAGAGATGGTAGACTTTGTGTACCGCAATACGAGGGTTTGAGAAAGGTTATTCTTGATGATGCACACCGTTCTAGGATGACCATTCATCCCGGTGGGGACAAGATGTACCAAGACATGAAGAGGGTTTTCTTCTGGGCCGGTATGAAGAAAGAAGTGGCCGAGTATGTCGCTCGATGCTTGGTGTGCCAACAAGTGAAGGCGGAGCAAAAGAAACCTGGTGGGTTGCTTCACCCATTGGAAGTTCCGCAATGGAAGTGGGATAGCGTCTCGATGGGTTTTATTGACGGGTTACCCAGATCAAGAAAGGGTAATACGGGAATTTGGGTTGTGGTAGACAGACTTACTAAAAGCGCCCATTTCATACCTGTGAAGAGCAAGAGGACTGCTCCATGGCTAGCTTCTGTATATCTTCGAGAGATAGTTCGATTGCATGGGGTACCCTCTAGCATAGTGAGTGACCGGGACCCTATCTTCACTAGCGAGTTCTGGAAAAGTTTGCAAGAAGCAGTGGGGACTCAATTGTGTCTGAGCACCGCATATCATCCTCAGACGGACGGCCAGACTGAGAGGGTGAATCGTGTCCTAGAAGACCTTTTGAGGCTTTGTATCTTAGATTTTGGAGGTACATGGGAAGAGCATCTTCCATTGGTGGAGTTCGCATATAATAATAGCTTTGAGTCCAGTATTGGTATGGCTCCTTTCGAAGCTCTTTATGGAAGGCCTTGTCGATCACCTACATGTTGGTGGGAATCTACGGATAAGATCTTGCTTGGGCCTGATATGGTTAGGGAGACTTCTGAGAAGATTGACTTGATTCGAAGAAGGATGAAAGCAGCGCAGGATAGGCAAAAATCTTATGCGGACAAGAGAAGGACGGATCTTGAGTTTGAAGTTGGGGACATGGTCTTTGTCAAAGTGTCTCCGTTACGAAATGTGGTTCGCTTTGGATCTGTTGGGAAGTTAGCACCAAGGTTCGTAGGGCCATTTCCCATTAAGGAAAGGATTGGACGGATGGCATATAGAGTGGAGTTGCCCGACAGACTTAGTGGTGTTCATGATGTATTCCATGTATCACATCTGAGGAAGTGCTTATATGAGACCGCAGAGGTGGTAGAGCCGAGCTTGCTTAGAGAGGTAGAGGTAGAGCGTGATGCGACGATTCGACGAGCTCCTACTCGCATCCTTGGGTCAGAAACTAGGAAGTTGAGGAACAGAGAAGTTCAGCTAGTTAAAGTGCAATGGGGAGATGACGAAAGCAATGCTACTTGGGAGACGGAAGCGAAGATGCGTTCTTTGTATCCATTTCCTTTTGAGAGTATGTCTTTTAACTTCTCCTTTATCGCTTGCCTAGTACTTATCTTATCTTTAGTATGTCCTCTCGTTAGTACTGTTTGACCTTTAGATAGGGTAAACCTATGGTTGAAACATGTGTTTGAGACATGTTATGGTTGATCGATGCAAGTGGATGCAAGTGTTTGCTAGTGGTTTCTCGTGGATGCATATACACACACTCTAGGCACTAGATCGGCTCAGTCACTTCATATTGCATATTGCATAAAATTGTGTGTAGGAAGCTATATTTATGGATGTATAATGATTGTGTTATCATATGGATGATGCATTTTGGTGAATGATTGTGCACTCATGTAGATATTGTATGTGTCGATAGGGTTCTCTCGCATACATAATGGATGCATGGCACTATCATGGTTTGCATATGTTCATACATTAGATAGGGAACATATACACACACTTTTTGCATATGCTCATACATCATTAGAAATTGTTTTAAGGACAATGGATGCCCGTGTTTGATGGATTGAGTAGATGGTTGTTTGGATGGTAGGATATGCATTCTCCTTAGCTTAGAGATTTCGGGGACGAAATCCTTTAAGGAGGGGAGAATGTAACACCCCGAATTTTAGTTAATACTAAAATTCACTAATTACAGAATAAATAATCTCAGATGTGATAATTGGGGGAAACGGGCTGCGTCATTGCGTTCGTCTCGGAAAAATACGCGAAATAGAGTCCGAGTTTTCGAGAATCGGAGTCCGTATGGCCCGGTTATGGCCCAAAGAAGTTTTCAGAAAATTCAAAGTTAAAAACAGATTTAAAATTCAGTTCTAAAACAAGTTTGGAGCCAAAAGCGGAAAGGGTGGGAAAGTTCCCGCCTAGCCCCGTGTCGACAGGCATGTCGACAGGGGTGTCGACAGGCATGTCGACAGGGGTGTCGACAGCCCTGTCGACAGGGGTGTCGACACAAGGTGTCGGCCCTGTTGATCTGGGTGCACCAGATCTGGTTTTTGGGTTAGTCTTGGGCTGTGTTCTAGAGATTTCCGAAATCTAAGGGTCCTAATCTAATCTAGGGTTAATCTAAGGGCCTAAAACACTCACCTAATGTATAAATACACCCTAAACCTACCCTAATCCATACTAAAAATAGAATTGAGGGCTACATGCCGCCAAATTAAAACTTAGAAGGAGCCTCCACTAATTTATGAAGGAAGTTGCAAGCTAATCAACCTCTAATCATCATCTTCTTCATATTTAGCAACTAGTTCTACTTCATAAGTTTGCTAATCTTGGTTTTGGTGAGTTTCTATCACTTTAACATCAATTGCTAAAGTAAGTAGATTAGGTGTAATGAGACTTATGGTCTTGAATGCGGATTAGTGAGTTTGAATCATTTGTAATGATATGCTACTCTATGTTTTCCTATGTTTATGCATATTTAATAAGTAGGTTTATGCACGTTTAATAAGTTGGTTTATGCATGTTTAACAAGTGGGTTTATGCATGTTTAATAAGTGGGTTTATGCATATTTAATAAGTGGGTTTATGCATGTTTAACAAGTGAGTTATGTAAGTTCATATGCAAGTTATGTGTATGATGTTATGTAAGTTATGTGTAGGTTGTTATGCAAGTTCATATGCAAGTTATGTATATGCTTAAATGCAAGTTTAACATGATATGCAAGTTATGCATGCTTATGCAAGTATGAGAATGCTTATGCAAGTTATGTGTATGCTTAAATGCATGTTTAACATGTTATGCAAGTTATGAGAATGCTTATATGCAAGTTCAACATGTTATGCAAGATATGTGTATGATAATATGCAAGTTCATATGCAACATGTTATGCAAGTCATATGTATGATAATATGCAAGTTCATATGCAACATGTTATGCAAGTCATGTGTATGATAATATGCAAGTTTGGGTTAAATGTAGTTGGGTTAATATATGCTCATATATGCAAGTTGACATCCTCTTAACCAATGACAAAGTTATATGCTAAGATTTGGTTAAACCCACGATATTTGTGATGGATCTTCCCTTTATTATGTCATGAAATGAGAACGATTTACGTGGGGAACGATGGGGTTAATAAATATGTTAATAAAAGTATGATTGGGTATGATTAAGCATACCATAAAAATAAATTAACTTAAGTGGGAATTTACCCATTGAGTTAGGTCTACCCCATGGGAATTTACCTATTGAGCTAGGTCTACCCATGTTATGAAAAATGTGTAATTAATTAGGGATAATTAATTATGGGGGTGATTAATTAGGTGTAATTAATCAACTAAGACACGAGGTTGGACCCTTTTGTAGCGGAAGTCTGCCCGGAACCGACCGGCCATCCAGCGGCTACAAATGATTGGCCCAATGTGAGAGGTCTTATTCATAAATTAAATACGTGATTAAAGTAAAGACACGAGGTTAGACCCTTTTAATGACAGAAGTCTGCCCGGAACCAACCGGCATATCCAGTAGTCATAAAAGACGGTCTAATGTGGGAGGTCTTTATGAGGTCATGATCTTAATTAATTAATTAAGAAACACTTAACCATATTAGTATGTAGAGGGACATGAGGGGTTAAGTGGGTGCCTTGGGTGGCATGTGGAAATCTAGTGGGTTGCCTTGGGTGGCAATAGAAAATACGATTAGAATACTTAACCAAGTGGAAACATGTAATTAAACATGATTAAAGGGTTAAGTGGGATGCACTAGAAAAAGGGACAAGCTTAGGTGGGTAGCTTGTGGGGGCCCATTTCAACCAGTAACCCATATGTATCTTATTTGGGCTCGACCCATGTCGAGGACGGGACACGCGTACTGGGCTTGACTATAAGAGGCCAAAACGGGGTAGCGGTGGCAACGCAAGTCCAACGGGTTTCATATGCGTGTGTGGACCCGGGCTGGTAGGTAAGACGTTGTTGCATCGTGTAGATATAAGCCGTGCACCGTTTGTTGTATCGGGTTGCCACTTTGGGGAGTGATACACCCCACTGTGGGGCCGGCACGGGTATCTACGGTAGGGAGCCGATCGCTTGGGAGTGGTGGGTACACCTAGTGGAGATAGGGGCAGACGACACCTATGTAGTCAACTAGGGGTACACGAAACTACTGGGTAAATTTTCTAAGTCCTTGGGAGGGATCAACCTTTAAGTAGGAATGACTGGTGTGGTGCAGTGTAGTAATTATCCTTGGGTGGGTAAATGCGTCTTTACAGTTATCTTAGTTTATCCTAAGTCTACCAAGCTGCTTAGTGTAGCCATTCATCCCCAGACATTACCGTATGTCAAGTTTATGTCTTCTCTGATTACTTTAATGATTGTATTGTTAAAGTTATAGGACTCGCTCAGACTTATGTCTGACCCCGTTGTTTTTATCTTTTTTTTTTCAACCCTCAGGTCCTCAGAGTGGGCCCAGCACGAGTGGGCTTTGATCAGGCTGCTTTTATTTCTCTCTTGGAGCTTGGACCCTAGATGTAGAGCTCAGTTTACCCTTTTCTTTTATGGCTATCAGTTCATGTATTGGGATTATGTATTTTTATTTAGCAGGACGGATATTTGTACTTGACTTCTATTATGGTTTTGTGATGTAACCAGACATGTTTTATTTTCCGCTGCAATTGAAATGATGTTTTAAACTTTCAAGTATTACTTATATCTGTCTTGCTGTAATTACTCTGTTCTATATTCACTCAAAATACTCCACCGATGTTATGGCATTCCCTTAGAGAGTGACCATAGCGGGAGTGGGGTGTTACATTCTTCGTATTAAGTCTACTTTCTCTGAAGTCTCTCGGATCATATCTGGTCTAAGTATGAGCTTATCAGTAGACTCCCACCAGCAAGTGGGCGATCGACACAGTCTTCCATATAAAGCTTCGAAGGGCGCCATTCCGATGGTTGCTTGATAACTGTTGTTGTAGGCAAATTCCACCAAAGGAAGGTGGTCTTCCCATGTCCCTCCGAAGTCAAGGACGCACAGTCTTAAAAGGTCCTCCAAAACTCTGCTCACTCTTTCTGTTTGGCCGTCGGTTTGGGGATGATAGGCTGTGCTCAAGCATAACTTCGTTCCTACTGCTTCTTGCAGACTCCGCCAAAACTCACTGGTGAAGATGGGGTCTCGGTCACTAACAATGCTGGATGGTATTCCATGGAGTCGAACGATTTCTTTGAGGTAAAGTGATGCTAGGGATGAGGCAGTTCTTTTACTTTTAACAGGTAAAAAGTGGGCGCTCTTAGTAAGCCTATCCACTATTACCCAAATGCTAGTGTTGCCTCTCCTAGACCTAGGCAGCCCATCGATGAAGTCCATTGAGATGCTATCCCACTTCCACTTCGGGACCTCCAGAGGATGTAGCATTCCGCCAGGCTTTTTCTGTTCCGCCTTAACCTGTTGGCACACCATACACTTAGAAACGAATTCTGCCACGTCCTTTTTCATGCCGTTCCAGAAGAAAGTCCTTTTTATATCTTTGTACATTTTATCTCCGCCTGGGTGTATCGTCATCTTGGAGTGATGTGCTTCCTCGAGAACCTTCTTTACTAAATCTTTTGTCTGTGGGACGCATAGTCTTCCGTCTCGCCTTAGCAAACCCTTATCGTCGATGGAGTATCTGCTGAGGTGACTTGAAGTCTCACCCCTAATTAGCCTATCAATCATTTCCACAAGCTGAGGGTCTCCGTGTTGTGCCGCCCCTACTGAATCCACTAAAGTTGGGCGCACTTCGAGAGATGCTAGCAAGCCTGGCACAAAATCGGAGGAAGGCCTAAAGTCGAAGCTGGCTATAAACTCTAGGCTTTGTCTTTCAACAAACAACGGGCTTAGGGTCAATTTCTTTCGGCTCAATGCGTCTGCCACTACGTTGCCTTTGCCCGGAGTGTAGGAGATTTCGAAATCGTACGAGGCAAGAAACTCCATCCATCTCTGTTGCCTTAAGTTAAGATCTTTCTGCGAGAAAAGATATTTCAACGATTTATGGTCAGTGTAAAGTTCGAACTTCTCAAAAATAGTGTCGCCAAGTCTTGAGTGCAAAGACGATGGTGGCGAACTCAAGATCGTGGGTCGGGTAGTTCTTTTCGTGCACCTTCAACTGCCTCCCGCCATAAGCTACTACCCTTCCTTCTTGCATTAAGACGGCGCCTAGCCCTGTCCCACATGCATCCATATAAGCAGTGAACATCTTGCTCCCATCTGGCAGCGTCAAAACTGGGGCTGTTGTAAGAGCCCTTTTCAGTCGTTGGAAAGCAAACTCGCAATCCAAGTCCCAATTGAACACTAGATTCTTCTTGGTTAATTTCGTGAGCGGAGCTAAGATTTTCGCAAAATCCCTTATGAACTTTCGATAGAAACCTGCTAGTCCTAGAAAACTTCGGACCTCAGCTGCATTCCTTGGTGTCTTCCAATCCTGTACCGCCACTACCTTAGCAGGGTCCACTGCTAACCCTTGTTTGGATACTATGTGCCCAAGGAACCTCACCTCTTCTCTCCAAAAGTGGCATTTGGAGAATTTGGCTTTTAGTTGATGACTCGCAAAGTTTCCATGATTGCCCTTAAGTGTTGAGCATGTTCCTCTTCACTCTTTGAGAAAATAAGGATATCATCTACGAAGACCACTACGAACTTGTTGAGGAAATCTCTGAATACCCTACTCATCAGTTCTACGAAGTAAGCAGGTGCATTTGTCAAGCCAAAAGGCATGACAAGCCATTCAAAGAAGCCGTCTGGGGTTCTGAATGTCGTTTTATCGATGCTATCTTCAGCCACCCTTAGCTGATGAAAACCGGTCGCTAAATCGAGTTGGGAGAAAACAGACGCTCCTACAAGCTGATCAAACAAATCGTCAATTCTAGGGAGAGGGTGCCTATTCTTTTTCGTTAGCTTGTTGAGCTCCCTATAGTCAACACATAGACGGAGTGAACCATCCGCCTTTGTAGCGAACACCACTGGAGCGCCCCATTCTGAAATGCTCCTCCTAATGAACCCCTTTTCTAGAAGCTCTTTAATCTGTTTACTGAGCTCTTTCCTCTCCCGTGGAGCCATGTGTCTAACGGGCAACGCAACGGGCTTTGCATTATCTACAAGATATATGCGGAAGTCTATTTCCCGCTTCGGAGGCAAGCCCTTCACCTCTTCGAAGACATCCGGATATTCCCGAACCACTCTAACAGATTGCAAATTTTCAACAGAGGCATCTAGCGATTCAAGATAACTAAGCATAACCGCATACGAGGGATTACAAGAAATTTCCAAAGTATTACCGAGCTGGGTTAGGAGCCTGACAACCCTTTTCTCACAATCAAGGATGGCCCCATTACCGGATAGCCAATCCATACCCAAAATCAAACCATACCCCGAAAAGCCCAAAACAAAGGCACTACATTGAAATTCTACGCTTAGAATAGAAATTTTCAATCCCAAACAGATCATAGACAAATGAGCTGGGCCCCCAATTGGGTTTGAAACAATTAAGGGGTCCTCTACCATACTAGTTTTTAGGTGTAGAGATTCTACTAAAGCAGACGAGATAAAGGAGTGCGATGCGCCAGAATCAAATAAAGTGCGAACGGGGTGATCATAAAGATAAACTTTCTACAGAAGTATTTATACCTCGCTGTTGCAAAGGTGGCGCTTCTAGCACATGAACTTGTGCCCCTGAGCTGGATCCAGCCCTCTGCCCCTGTCCTCGTTTCTTTGGGCAGTCCTTAGCCCTGTGGCCCGTCTCACCGCAAGAAAAGCACCCACCATTCTCCTTGGCCTTCTTTTTCCGGCAGTCCTTTACTAAGTGCCCCACTTTGCCACAGAAATTGCACTTCCTTTTCTCTTTGTTGCCTTTCCCGCCCTTCTTAAAGTCTGTCTTCTTAGGCTGCAAACCCTCTTTCTTCCCTTGAGAGCTTTCTGCCTTTGTCTCCTTCTTGCCCTTATCCTCTTCGTTCAGCAATGCCATTTGCACCAGTCTTTCATACGTGGCTCCCATGGGTATATGGGTCATGGCCAAACTGTGTAATGGCTCATTCAACCCTTTGACGAAACGGAGAGCCTTCTTGTGCGGGGTGTTGACTAGGTCCAGCCCAGACCTAGCCAGCTCATCGAACTAATTCACATACTCTCTGACTGTCTTGTTCCCTTGCTTAAGAAATAAGAATTTTTCCAACTGCAAACTCCTTTCCGCATCTGAGAGAAATTTAATCTCAAACCTTGCCCTAAAGTCCTCCCATGTCTCCACTGGTCTTTCAGCATTAGTGACTTCCCACCAGTAGGAAGCCTCGCCCTTTAATAGCCACACTGCCAGTTGTACTTTCTGTCTATCTTCTACCTCAAAGATGATGAATAGGTCCTCAGTTTCTTTCAGCCAATTTCTAGCTGCCACGAAGGACTCAGTTCCATGGAAATCCTTTCCTCCCATAGCTTTAAAATCTTTACATATCTTAGCAAATGTGTTTCCCCGTGGAGGAGGTGGAGGAAGAGGCGCTGCTGCAGCTGGATGATTTCCTACAGCGGGGGGAGGAGGAACGGTAGGACCTGGCTGAGTGGCCCTTGCTTCTAAGAACCGTCTAAACCAACCAGGTATTGGTACACCCTCTGGCAAGTTAAGTTCTTCGGACATGCTGAAACAAAAAGGATAGATTCAAAACGAAGGATAAGAGATAGTACCTATGGCTTTGGGGGGGGGGGGGCGAACTTTGCCTTTTTAAAATAAAATAATATTTTTCTTTTTTAAAAATGCTTCTTTAAATTTCCTTTTTGAAAATAAAATTTCAAAACTATTTATCTTATCTGGTAAACCTATGCTCTGATACCAAGTGAAACACCCCACCTCCGTTAGGGTCACTCTCAAAGGGAATGCCCTAATTTTGGTGGAGGTTTATAAGTATAAGTCACAGATGTACAAGACAGATATAAGAACACATATTTGTAAACAGCAGAAAAACAGCAACTTTTATTTCATAAAAGCAAATACGTGTTACAGCAACATTACCATGATTGTCTTACATCCTTTCCAAAAACATAACATAACACTTTCATAATCTGTCTTGATTACATTATTTAAAGAAGCATAAAAAAACATAAATAAACTGCAAAAGCCCCATAGTGGTTGTCCAAAGCCATAGTTCAAAACGAAAAGGTCCAAGCAATACATTTTTCCTCTTCAAGCTGGATATGAAGGCTGGTCAAGCTGCAGTGTTTCCTCCCTGTGGACCTGGGGAGGGGGGGGGGGAAACGGAAGAAAAGGAGACGAAAGAAAAGTAGAGTCAGACATAAAGCCTGGGTAAGTCTAGGACTATTCTGTCTATGAATAAAGAACTGGGTATGATAAGTATAAACAAGAAGTAGGAAAGCACTATAAACTTAGTTAAGTTGTCTAGGGTCGAATATACTATCGTACCCCATATTAATCTCTGTACCCATATAAACTAGTTCCCAATAGGCACCCCATAACCAGGGTGAAGTGATCCATTTTACGATGATCGGCTCCTACTCGCATAGTTACATGTGTCTTACGGCCCCCGATGTTGTAGTTACCTATGCTGCTCCCACCATGGGGTGTATCAAGTCCCACGGCAGCGGCCCGACACAACCTTAGAATGCACAGGTATGCTACTGGTGCCCAGTGCTTTATTTTTCTGCGCCGGAGTGTGTGCACGCCCGCACCCCGTTAGAACCTACACTGCTACACCACCGCCGTCGATTTGACCTCTTACAATCAGCCCAGTAATCGTGCCCCACCCTGCCTAGTTTCAGGGTACCATGATACACCTTATAGGGTTACTGCTGAAAAGGGTCCCCCGCTACTAGGTTTTCTACTTCTAGCCAACATGCTAAGTTGGTTAAGTGTTTTATGAACCTAACCCCCAATCAGTCTGTTTAGTTTAGCATGTCCCTTTTTTGATTAAGTCTTTAGTTCACTTAATCCTAACAATCCTGACTCAGCCTTAATTGTCTTATTAAAGCCTTGACCTATCACATTAGACAGGTATTGTTGTGGCTGCCTGTTGCCGGTTGGTTCCGGGCAGTCTTACGCCATAACTCAGTCTAACCTCGGGTCCTTATTGCGCTCCATGTTTAACCACCCACATTGGATAGGTATTGTTGTGACTACTGGACAGCCGGGCGGTTCCGGGCAGGTTTACATCACAACTCAATCCAACCTCGGGTTAAACACATCGTATGTCCTACATTTACATATTTTGTCTTTCTTCTTTATTTTCTTATATGTAAATATTTGCGGCCCATTATTAAAAATAAATGGTGTAAAGGTTACACCAATCATGGGCCCAACCCATACTTGAATTTGGGCCCCTATACTTTATATTTTCATTTATTAATTAATTTGGCCCAACGCTATTTACCCCCGTTTAAATTCGCTCATTTATTATATATATGTTGGGCTTAGCCTTTTTAAGCCCAACTTAGCCACGTGAAAAAGGGGAGGCTTAAAGCATGATTACATACACAAGAAGGGGAATGTGAACGCATGAACTTGCAACATAACGTTGGAACTACAAAATAGAAACTGGTGTACTTGCATAGTAGTAATGTAGACTTTGGTCATAAAGCATAAGTGACATAAATCAAAGCATGTAAACTTGTAGTTGAGATAAGAATCTAAATTGGATATCATTATTGACACATAGTCTTAACTACAACATAAACCTATGTTTTTATTTAGGCATAATGTCAAACATAAGCAAATCATGTTCATAAGATTCCTACATGTTTACAAAGGGGTTTACTTTTGTTACTAATACAAAAGCATAGTTCAACTTGAATTATTCCAACTTAATCATGATTCTAAATCTATTCACCTAACCATGGCGCACATATACTTATGGCATAAATATTTCTAAACATGAAATCATGATTTTTACTTTAGTCATGCAAACTTGCAAATGGGATTTTGAATCTAACCTAGCTATGTGCCACATATGTCATCATATAATTCTTGTTAACAATATAGACCTAACATGGGTTTCAATTATGCAAAATATCAATCATAGCCTAGTCATATTCATAAGTTCACAAAGAGGTTTTCTAGTACAAAAGTATGGCTTAATACATAGATCATGATGCCAAATTTTCAACATAATTTCATATGGATTATAATAACCCAAATTTGCTCCAATTACTCACAAAATGATTTTTGCATAAAAATACACATTATGATGGCATAGTAGCAAAACCCCAAACTTGCATGAATTTCAATTTAACAACTACATACATGTAGCTTCAACATGGATTTACATAATTTGCGAATATTCCAAACGTATACTTGCATAAAACTACCGCAAACATGTAGTTTTTATAATGAATAATATGCTTTGCGAATATCCAAACGTATACTTGCATAAAACTACCGCAAACATGTAGTTTTTTATAATGAATAACATAATTTGAGAATATCCAAACGTATACAATATTCCAAATCGATAAGAATCATAGTAACGCACAAATATGAATTACTTTATCACCACAAATCGAGTATACAAACCAACACAGTTATTTGTTCATACCAAAATAATACTCTACTTACAATTGTGTGGCGAATTCTCCAATTTAGGAACTTGGAGATGCGACTCCTTGTTGATTTGATTTGTATAAGTTGCTTAATGCTTTAGAATTTGCCTCCTAATTCTCTCTCCAATTTGGTGGCTACTCCTAGTCGTTCCTCTGCAGCATGATGGCCTCGTTCTTATTTTTGAATGAATAGATTAGGTAGAGTCTAGGGTCATTTTTATAGAGTTTATGAACTGATTAGGACCATCGATGTTGCTTGGATTGATCGTAGCCATTCATTCGTAAGAGAGACCAATTAGAGCCTGCCACCTAGCCCTATTGACAAAGCAAGCTTCTGAAAATCGACCAAACACAGACCTGGCCAGCCAGGACTAGACCAGACCTGGCCAGCAGGTCATTTTTGACCTGGGCGCACTTGGCAGGTGCGCCAGTTCAAAAATGTACTGGCGCACTTCCCAAGTGCGCCAGTGCATTTTTGTTCTGGCGCACTTCCCAAGTGCGCCAGTGCATTCTGACCCGTTTTCCGGTTTTCCGCCCAACTTCGTTCGTCCATAACTTATTCATACGATATCCGTTTTACGCAAACTCAGACTCTATCTCAAGCAGAATTCCGAGACGAACGCAATGGCATATCCCGTTTCCATTAATTCTTTGATTTAAAATTACTTATACTTTAATTTGCAAATTTCACAGTTATAGAATGCACGGGGTGTTACATTCTCTCCCACTTAAAAGGATTTCGTCCCCGAAATCTTCAAGTTAGGAGGAATGTATATCCTAACATCCAGTCATCCATCTACTCATCCATCAAACACGAGCATCCATTGTCCTTAAAAGACTTCTAATGCTTCATGATCATATGCGAAGAGTGTGTGTGTACATGTACTTATCTAATGCAAAATCAGGCGGTCTACTGATTCAGTTGACCTCCTTAATGCGAATTATGTAAGTGCCATGAATCCATTATGTATGCAAATTTTCCTATTCATGATTCTACATGAGTGCACAATCATTCAATACAAATGCAACATCCACATGACAACACATTAAAGTTCAACCATATACGAATGCAAACATATATGCATATGCAATATGAAGTGACTGAGCCGATCTAAAACCTAGATTGTGTGTGTATATGCAACCACGAGCAACCACTAGCAATCACTTGCAACAACTTGCAACCATCTTCCATAACATGTTTCAATTACATGTTTACATCCAAAAGGTTTCTACCTAAAAGATAAGGTCGAGGAAATATACCTAAAAGATAAAAGCGCAACTTAAGGAAAAAGAAAGATCAAGGATGTACCCTCAAAAAGAAAAGGGTAGGCAGTGCGTATTCTAGCTTCAGTTTCCCAAGTCGCGTCTCCCTCGGCGTCGCTCCACTGAACTTTGATGAGTTTGACTTCGCGGTTGCATAGCTTCTTCACTTCCGTTCCTAGTATGCGGGTTGGAACTTTTCTTATGGTTGCTTCGTGTTCTACTTTGGCCTCTTCGAGGATATTTGGCTCTACCACTTCAGCAGACTCATGTAGACATTTTCGGAGATGTGAAACGTGAAAAACGTTGTGAACTCCAGCCAGTTTCTCGGGTAGCTCTAATCTATAGGCCATTTTCCCAATTTTCTCGATGATAGGGAATGGACCTACGAACCTTGGTGCTAGCTTTCCTGTGGTTCCAAAACGAACAACGTTCCTTAGCGGAGATACCTTAAGAAAAACTCTGTCCCCAACCTCAAATTCAAGGTCGGTTCTCCTCTTGTCGGCTTAGGACTTTTGTCTGTCTTGGGCCGTCTTCATCCTTCTTCGTATTAAGTCTACTTTCTCTGAAGTCTCTCGGATCATATCTGGTCCAAGTATGAGCTTATCAGTAGACTCCCACCAGCAAGTGGGCGATCGACACGGTCTTCCATATAAAGCTTCGAAGGGCGCCATTCCGATGGTTGTTTGATAACTGTTGTTGTAGGCAAATTCCAGCAAAGGAAGGTGGTCTTCCCATGTCCCTCCGAAGTCAAGGACGCACAGTCTTAAAAGGTCCTCCAAAACTCTGTTCACTCTTTCTGTTTGGCCGTCGGTTTGGGGATGATAGGCTGTGCTCAAGCATAACTTCGTTCCTACTGCTTCTTGCAGACTCCGCCAAAACTCACTGGGGAAGATGGGGTCTCGGTCACTAACAATGCTGGATGGTATTCCATGGAGTCGAACGATTTCTTTGAGGTAAAGTGATGCTAGGGATGAGGCAGTTCTTTTACTTTTAACAGGTAAAAAGTGGGAGCTCTTAGTAAGCCTATCCACTATTACCCAAATGCTAGTGTTGCCTCTCCTAGACCTAGGCAGCCCATCGATGAAGTCCATTGAGATGCTATCCCACTTCCACTTCGGGACCTCCAGAGGATGTAGCAGTCCGCCAGGCTTTTTCTGTTCCACCTTAACCTGTTGGCACACCATACACTTAGAAACGAATTCTGCCACATCCTTTTTCATGCCGTTCCAGAAGAAAGTCCTTTTTATATCTTTGTACATTTTATCTCCGCCTGGGTGTATCGTCATCTTGGAGTGATGTGGTTCCTCGAGAACCTTCTTTACTAAATCTTTTGTCTGTGGGACGCATAGTCTTCCGTCTCTCCTTAGCAAACCCTTATCGTCGATGGAGTATCTGCTGAGGTGACTTGAAGTCTCACCCCTAATTAGCCTATCAATCATTTCCACAAGCTGAGGGTCTTCGCGTTGTGCCGCCCCTACTGAATCCACTAAAGTTGGGCGCACTTCGAGAGATGCTAGCAAGCCTGGCACAAAATCGGAGGAAGGCCTAAAGTCGAAGCTGGCTATAAACTCTAGGCTTTGTCTTTCAACAAACAACGGGCTTAGGGTCAATTTCTTTCGGCTCAATGCGTCTGCCACTACGTTGCCTTTGCCCGGAGTGTAGGAGATTTCGAAATCGTACGAGGCAAGAAACTCCATCCATCTCTGTTGCCTTAAGTTAAGATCTTTCTGCGAGAAAAGATATTTCAACGATTTATGGTCAGTGTAAAGTTCGAACTTCTCACCTAGGAGATAGTGTCGCCAAGACTTGAGTGCAAAGACGATGGCGGCCAACTCAAGATCGTGGGTCGGGTAGTTCTTTTCGTGCACCTTCAACTGCCTCCCGCCATAAGCTACTACCCTTCCTTCTTGCATTAAGACGGCGCCTAGCCCTGTCCCACATGCATCCGTATAAACAGTGAACATCTTGCTCCCATCTGGCAGCGTCAAAACTGGGGCTGTTGTAAGAGCCCTTTTCAGTCGTTGGAAAGCAAACTCGCAATCCAAGTCCCAATTGAACACTAGATTCTTCTTGGTTAATTTCGTGAGCGGAGCTGAGATTTTCGCAAAATCCCTTATGAACTTTCGATAGAAACCTGCTAGTCCTAGAAAACTTCGGACCTCAGTTGCATTCCTTGGTGTCTTCCAATCCTGTACCGCCACTACCTTAGCAGGGTCCACAGCTAACCCTAGTTTGGATACTATGTGCCCAAGGAACCTCACCTCTTCTCTCCAAAAATGGCATTTGGAGAATTTGGCTTTTAGTTGATGGACTCGCAAAGTTTCCATGATTGCCCTTAAGTGTTGAGCATGTTCCTCTTCACTCTTTGAGAAAATAAGGATATCATCTACGAAGACCACTACGAACTTGTTGAGGAAATCTCTGAATACCCTACTCATCAGGTCTACGAAGTAAACAGGTGAATTTGTCAAGCCAAAAGGCATGACAAGCCATTCAAAGAAGCCGTCTGGGGTTCTGAATGCCGTTTTATCGATGCTATCTTCAGCCACCCTTAGCTGATGAAAACCGGTCGCTAAATCGAGTTGGGAGAAAACAGACGCTCCTACAAGCTGATCAAACAAATCGTCAATTCTATGGAGAGGGTGCCTATTCTTTTTCGTTAGCTTGTTGAGCTCCCTATAGTCAACACATAGACGGAGTGAACCATCCACCTTTGTAGCGAACACCACTGGAGCGCCCCATTCTGAAATGCTCCTCCTAATGAACCCCTTTTCTAGAAGCTCTTTAATCTGTTTACTGAGCTCTTTCCTCTCCCGTGGAGCCATGTGTCTAATGGGCAACGCAACGGGCTTTGCATTATCTACAAGATATATGCGGAAGTCTATTTCCCGCTTCGGAGGCAAGCGCTTCACCTCTTCGAAGACATCCGGATATTCCCGAACCACTCTAACTGATTGCAAATTTTCAACAGAGGCATCTAGCGATTCAAGATAACTAAGCATAACCGCATACGAGGGATTACAAGAAATTTCCAAAGTATTACCGAGCTGGGTTAGGAGCCTGACAACCCTTTTCTCACAATCAAGGGTGGCCCCATTACCGGATAGCCAATCCATACCCAAAATCAAACCATACCCCGAAAAGCCCAAAACAACATTGAAATTCTACACTTAGAATAGAAATTTTCAATCCCAAACAGATCATAGACAAATGAGCTGGGCCCCCAATGGTGTTTGAAACAATTAAGGGGTCCTCTACCATACTAGTTTTTAGGTGCAGAGATTCTAATAAAGTAGACGAGATAAAGGAGTGTGATGCGCCAGAATCAAATAAAGTGCGAACGGGGTGATCATAAAGATAAACTACACTTTCTACAGAAGTATTCATACCTCGCTGTTGCAAAGGTGGCGCTTCTAGCACATGAACTTGTGCCCCTGAGGTGGATCCAGCCCTCTGCCCCTGTCCTCGTTTCTTTGGGCAGTCCTTAGCCCTATGGCCCGTCTCACCGCAAGAAAAGCACCCACCATTCTCCTTGGCCTTCTTTTTCCGGCAGTCCTTTACTAAGTGCCCCACTTTGCCACAGAAATTGCACTTCCTCTTCTCTTTGTTGCCTTTCCCGCCCTTCTTAAAGTCTGTCTTCTTAGGCTGCAAACCCTCTTTCTTCCCTTGAGAGCTTTGTGCCTTTGTCTCCTTTTTGCCCTTATCCTCTTCGTTCAGCAATGCCATTTGCACCAGTCTTTCATACGTGGCTCCCATGGGTATATGGGTCATGGCCAAACTGTGTAATGGCTCATTCAACCCTTTGACGAAACGGAGAGCCTTCTTGTGCGGGGTGTTGACTAGGTCCAGCCCAAACCTAGCCAGCTCATCGAACTGATTCACATACTCTCTGACTGTCTTGTTCCCTTGCTTAAGAAATAAGAATTTTTCCAACTGCAAACTCCTTTCCGCATCTGAGAGAAATTTAGTCTCAAACCTTGCCCTAAAGTACTCCCATGTCTCCACTGGTCTTTCAGCATTAGTGACTTCCCACCAGTAGGAAGCCTCGCCCTTTAATAGCCACACTGCCAGTTGTACTTTCTGTCTATCTTTTACCTCAAAGATGATGAATAGGTCCTCAGTTTCATTCAGCCAATTTCTAGCTGCTACGAAGGACTCAGTTCCATGGAAATCCTTTCCTCCCATAGCTTTAAAATCTTTACATATCTTAGCAAACGTGTTTCCCCGTAGAGGAGGTGGAGGAAGAGGCGCTGCTGCAGCTGGATGATTTCCTGCAGCTGGGGGAGGAGGAACGGTAGGACCTGGCTGAGTGGCCCTTGCTTCTATGAACCGTCTAAACCAACCAGGTATTGGTACACCCTCTGGCAAGTTAAGTTCTTCGGACATGCTGAAACAAAAAGGATAGATTCAAAACGAAGGATAAGAGATAGTACCTATGGCTTTGGGGGGGGGAACTTTGCCTTTTTAAAATAAAATAATATTTTTCTTTTTTAAAAATGCTTCTTTAAATTTCCTTTTTGAAAATAAAATTTCAAAACTTTTTATCTTATCTGGTACACCTATGCTCTGATACCAAGTGAAACACCCCACCTCCGTTAGGGTCACTCTCAAAGGGAATGCCCTAATTTTGGTGGAGGTTTATAAGTATAAGTCACAGATATACAAGACAGATATAAGAACACATATTTGTAAATAGCAGAAAAACAGCAACTTTTATTTCATAAAAGCAAATACGTGTTACAGCAACATTACCATGATTGTCTTACATCCTTTCCAAAAACATTACACTTTCATAATCTATCTTGATTACATTATTTAAAGAAGCATAAAAAAACATAAATAAACTGCAAAAGCCCCATAGTGGTTGTCCAAAGCCATAGTTCAAAACGAAAAGGTCCAAGCAATACATTTTTCCTTTTCAAGCTGGATATGAAGGCTGGTCAAGCTGCAGTGTTTCCTCCCTGTGGACCTGGGGGGGGGGAACGGAAGAAAAGGAGACGAAAGAAAAGTAGAGTCAGACATAAAGCCTGAGTAAGTCTTGGACTATTCTGTCTATGAACAAAGAACTGGGTATGATAAGTATAAACAAGAAGTAGGAAAGCACTATAAACTTAGTTAAGTTGTCTAGGGTCGAATATACTATCGTACCCCATATTAATCTCTGTACCCATATAAACTAGTTCCCAATAGGCACCCCATAACCAGGGTGAAGTGATCCATTTTACGATGATCGGCTCCTACTCGCATAGTTACATGTGTCTTACGGCCCCCGATGTTGTAGTTACCTATGCTGGTCCCACCATGGGGTGAATCAAGTCCCATGGCAGCGGCCCGACACAACCTTAGAATGCACAGGTATGCTACTGGTGCCCAGTGCTTTATTTTTCTGCGCCGGAGTGTGTGCACGCCCGCACCCCGTTAGAACCTACACTGCTACACCACCGCCGTCGATTTGACCTCTTACAATCAGCCCAGTAATTGTGCCCCACCCTGCCTAGTTTCAGGGTATCATGATACACCTTATAGGGTTACTGCTGAAAAGGGTCCCCCGCTACTAGGTTTTCTACTTCTAGCCAACATGCTAAGTTGGTTAAGTGTTTTATGAACCTAACCCCCAATCAGTCTGTTTAGTTTAGCATGTCCCTTTTTTGATTAAGTCTTTAGTTCACTTAATCCTAACAATCCTGACTCAGCATTAATTGTCTTATTAAAGCCTTGACCTCTCACATTAGACAGGTATTGTTGTGGCTGCCTGTTGCCGGTTGGTTCCGGGCAGTCTTACGCCACAACTCAGTCTAACCTCGGGTCCTTATTGGGCTCCATGTTTAACCACCCACATTGGATAGGTATTGTTGTGACTACTGGACAGCCGGGCGGTTCCGGGCAGGTTTACATCACAACTCAATCCAACCTCGGGTTAAACACATCGTATGTCCTACATTTACATATTTTGTCTTTCTTCTTTATTTTCTTATATGTAAATATTTGCGGCCCATTATTAAAAATCAATGGTGTGAAGGTTACACCAATCATGGGCCCAACCCATACTTGAATTTGGGCCCATATACTTTATATTTTCATTTATTAATTAATTTGGCCCAACGCTATTTACCCCCGTTTAAATTCGCTCGTTTATTATATATATGTTGGGCTTAGCCTTTTTAAGCCCAACTTAGCCACGTGAAAAAGGGGAGGCTTAAAGCATGATTACATACACAAGAAGGGGAATGTGAACGCATGAACTTGCAACATAACGTTGGAACTACAAAGTAGAAACTGGTGTACTTGCATAGTAGTAATGTATACTTTGGTCATAAAGCATAAGTGACATGAATCAAAGCATGTAAACTTGTAGTTGAGATAAGAATCTAAATTGGATATCATTATTGACACATAGTCTTAACTACAACATAAACCTATGTTTTTATTTAGGCATAATGTCAAACATAAGCAAATCATGTTCATAAGATTCCTACATGTTTACAAAGGGGTTTACTTTTGTTACTAATACAAAAGCATAGTTCAACTTGAATTATTCCAACTTAATCATGATTCTAAATCTATTCACCTAACCATGGCGCACATATACTTATGGCATAAATATTTCTAAACATGAAATCATGATTTTTACTTTAGTCATGCAAACTTGCAAATGGGATTTTGAATCTAACCTAGCTATGTGCCACATATGTCATCATATAATTCTTGTTAACAATATAGACCTAACATGGGTTTCAATTATGCAAAATATCAATCATAGCCTAGTCATATTCATAAGTTCACAAAGAGGTTTTCTAGTACAAAAGTATGGCTTAATACATAGATCATGATGCCAAATTTTCAACATAATCTCATATGGATTATAATAACCCAAATTTGCTCCAATTACTCACAAAATGATTTTTGTATAAAAATACACATTATGATGGCATAGTAGCAAAACCCCAAACTTGCATGAATTTCAATTTAACAACTACATACATGTAGCTTCAACATGGATTTACATAATTTGCGAATATTCCAAACGTATACTTGCATAAAACTACCGCAAACATGTAGTTTTTATAATGAATAATATGCTTTGCGAATATCCAAACGTATACTTGCATAAAACTACCGCAAACATGTAGTTTTTTATAATGAATAACATAATTTGAGAATATCCAAACGTTTACAATATTCCAAATCGATAAGAATCATAGTAACGCACAAATATGAATTACTTTATCACCACAAATCGAGTATACAAACCAACACAGTTATTTGTTCATACCAAAATAATACTCTACTTACAATTATGTGGCGAATTCTCCAATTTAGGAACTTGGAGATGCGACTCCTTGTTGATTTGTTTTGTTTAAGTTGCTTAATGCTTTAGAATTTGCCTCCTAATCCTCTCTCCAATTTGGTGGCTACTCCTAGTCGTTCCTCTGCAGCATGATGGCCTCGTTCTTATTTTTGAATGAATAGATTAGGTAGAATCTAGGGTCATTTTTATAGAGTTTATGAACTGATTAGGACCATCGATGTTGCTTGGATTGATCGTAGCCATTCATTCGAAAGAGAGACCAATTAGAGCCTGCCACCTAGCCCTAATGACAAAGCAAGCTTCTGAAAATCGACCAAACACAGACCTGGCCAGCCAGGACTAGACCAGACCTGGCCAGCAGGTCATTTTTGACCTGGGCGCACTTGGCAGGTGCGCCAAGTCAAAAATGTACTGGCGCACTTCCCAAGTGCGCTAGTGCATTTTTGTTCTGGCGCACTTCTCAAGTGTGCCAGTGCATTCTGACCCGTTTTCCGGTTTTCCGCCCAACTTCGTTCGTCCATAACTTCTTCATACGATATCCGTTTTACGCAAACTCAGACTCTATCTCAAGCAGAATTCCGAGACGAACGCAATGGCATATCCCGTTTCCCTTAATTCTTAGATTTAAAATTACTTATACTTTAATTTATAAATTTCACAGTTATAGAATGCACGGGGTGTTACACTTTCTCTTCATCGCATCCTCGATACCCAAATCCTCGAAGATACGTTCGCAACTATCCAACCAATCCTGAACATCCGTGGCCGACTCCGTTCCGTGGAACGGCTTCCCACCAAGACTAGTATAATCCTTATTCAGCTTGGCGAAATCGACCCTCGGCGCCTGCACTATTGGACCACCACCATTTCCATCATTGGGAGCTGCTCTCCATACATCTCTAAGCATTTCTCTCATAAGGTCAGTAAACATCGTCCTCATGTCAGTAGCATTCCCATTATTGGCTCCCCTACCAGCACCTCTAGTAAATCGGCTCATTGTCAATCTGAAAAAGGAAACGATTAACAACTCCATAGTGGTGCTAGTGCAGTACGACTTCATCCTTATACTACTAATAGTATATATATATAACTTTTGAAAAACTAAAATAATCACAAATACGCTCTCTCGTATACGTATATTATCTCTCCCTGATAACTTCCCTAGGTTAACTATGCAACCTAGAGCTCTAATACCAAGTGTGACGGCCCGTCCCGCACCAGCCTGCATTTCCTCCAAAAGTGCGCTGTACACATGCCCAACTGGCACAGGACGGTCGTCAGTAGAAAGGAAAGAAGAGAATGAACTAATTAAGGAACCTGTAGAATGTCTCACAGCGCATGGAGTAAAATATAATAATAATAATATACTTGACATAAAATAGGTGAGACAGTGCATAAGCTGATAACTAAAACCAACATCAACATCAAAGCAGCGGAAATCCAAATACAGCTTATTACAACTTTCCAAATTTACTGTCTCTAACAAAAGAAAGCTAAAGCGGAAGATGCACCACCAATGCCCAAGTTGTGATCTTCGACAACACAGGGAGAATACTATATAATATATGTTACGTGGAAGCCTCCTGCTCGTCTCCGGATCATCTACCTGTGCGTCACCAGCTAACCTGTCTCTAGTCTGCTCGTGTGAGCACCCAGAGTAATAAGAGGAGACATAAAACTCTGGGTCAGACATAAAGCCTGGTATGAGCGATAAGCATATAAATAAAATAATAACAGGTATACTAAACCATACCTGAACCTGGACCTGCAATCAAAGAGTTAGTACCACATACCGTACAATACTCTAAGGTGCCATAATAAATAGTGTAAGATTACGGAGGTGGGGTGTGCATGTCATAATGATAGCAAACAAATCAACCATAGCAACCATCCTCACATCTCTCACTCAGTGCGTAAAGCATACGATATCTACCACTTTGGAACACTAGACAAATTGAGGTAACGACGGATCCCAACTTGTAGATACCCTGCTATGACCAAGCCAAACACTTGGAGTCATGACCTAACATTTCAATGACCCACTTCATTGGTCGTAGCCCTTGGTTCTACCGATGCCATAATGGCCCTGAATCCACCTTCGTACCTCCTACCATAGTGGTCCAAAGCTACAGACATCGTAAACCCCTTAGCACGCGTCCCGCAGCAAAGCCCAACCATGAAGCGAACTCGTTGATTCCCATCTGAATCTTGAGCTCTAACTTCTCATTTGGACTTTCTTTGCATCTCGGGTTTGGTCGAATTGGAGTGGGTCTTCAGAAGAGTTGTCGCGCAGTAACAGTCCTAGAACTCGGTTCGGTTCGGTAGTCATTGCCCTCGTCGGTTCGGTTCGGTCCTCCATCCTTGTCATCTTCCATTCAGTTCGGGTCGGGTACTTCACTCCGGGTCGGGTCGGGTTGTCGTCTTCCTTCCTGTTCATGCTCCTTCTCCAATCAGCTCCCTCATTTTCCATCTACTCCGATCTGATCCGATCCCTTCGCCTTACTCCAGTCTGATCCGCTCCGCTCCCTACCTTACTCCGATCCGATCCGCTCCCAACGTTCTTCCGATCCGATCTGGCCTCCATTGTTCTTCCGATCCGATCCCCTTGTCCACTCCAACTCTAAGTAAACGGCCTTCCTTTTTGCCAAGTCATTTATGTGCCAAACTCCAGTTCGGGTCGGGTTTTCTTTCCCAGTTCACATATCCGATCCGAGCCCTCATCCGATCCGATCCGAAGCCCTGCACAACTTTCTGCAACTTTTTCCAGCAACTTGTTTACGCCGTTCGACGACATTTTTGACAAATCTAACTATTCTAATCAATCACAATTCATGTCAAATAGTCATAACAACATAGCAAACTAACCACAAACACCAAAACAATGAATTCATAAGTCAAAATGGATCAAATGTGCCCAAAACCCCTTATTTCCCCTTAAGCATGTTTAAGCAAATCTAATCATAGGTTTAACAAAACTTAATCAAATCGAACCAAATTTCAACCAGAGGCATAAAACATTATTTAAGAATTTCTAAACATTTTTCTAGAATTTATTAGTGTATAAATTCGCTAATCTTCACTAATTACCCTTAATTAACTGTAATTAGTGTCAAAATGATACTATCACTCACCTTGGCCACAAAATAGAACACCAAATCTGAAATACTCTCTGTTTGGGTCGAATTCCTATGTGTAGCAGCAGCTCCAACCTTGCTTTGATGATATTTGGCCTTGTTTTGATGTAGTCTAGGCTTAATCTTCACCAAAAATGTGTTTAGGAGTGGTTTTAGAGGATGGAAGCCATTACTAGGGTCTCAAGAAGGTTTGTGGCGGCTCAAAACTGAAATGGAAATGATTTCCTAACCCTAATCAGTCCTCCTATACCTCTAAACCCGAAATTCCCCTCTGGGCCTAGCTGCTAATCACCCGATTAAGCCCAATTAAGCTGTTTTTCACCATCTGAAACTTATTTCAGCCATATCTCCCAAACGGTGAGTCCGTTTGGCTAATGTGACCACTCTACGGAAAGAGAAACCATCATCCGGAGCCAATGGAAGTGGTTTCAAGTCAAAATTCATTTCCAGTCAAAAGTTATGGCCAAAACAGTACCAACTAGGGGTAAAATGGTCATTTAAAAATCGGGAAAAATCATGAACATGGGAAATGATCACCATAGTCGTCTCCCAAAGTTACATGACCATACGACTTCGTATGTGAATGAAACAAATATCCTACGATCCTATGATGCGTAGAATGCGGGTCGTTACATCGTCAATTTCTATTTAAAATGAATTATATAAATAGTTTTAAATTCGTTTCAAAAACAATTTCAACTTCCATTTCATTTCAAATCAAAATTGAATTTTTCTTTATAAATTCGTTTTAAAATTCATTTCTATTCAATTCAAATTTCAATTCAATTTGAATTCAATTCAATTCGTTTTCAATTCAATTCGAATTCGTTTTCAATTCAATTCAAATTCATTTCATATTCAATTCAAATTGGTTTTCTATTCGATTCAATTCAAATTGGTTTTCTATTCGATTCAATTCAAATTGGTTTTTTATTCGATTCAATTCAAATTGGTTTTCTATTCGATTCAATTCAAATTGGTTTTCTATTCGATTCAATTCAAATTGGTTTTCTATTCGATTCAATTCAAATTGGTTTTCTATTCGATTCAATTCAAATTGGTTTTCTATTCTTTCCTAATAAAAAAAATTGGTTTTCTATTCGATTCAATTCAAATTGGTTTTTTATTCGATTCAATTCAAATTAGTTTTCTATTCGATTCAATTCAAATTGGTTTTCTATTCGATTCAATTCAAATTGGTTTTCTAATCGATTCAATTCAAATTAAATTTTATTCGTTTTCTATTCAAATCAAATTCATTATATATTCAACTGAAATCAAATTCGTTTTATATTCAATTCGTTATATATTCAATTCGAATTCGTTTTCTATTCAATTTAATTCAAATTTCATTTCAAAATATTCGATTTCGAAATCACTTTTCAATATTCATTTTAAAATGAATAAAATTGATATAAATATCGTTCACGTCAAAATGGCGTCAATCTAATCAACACGGCTCCATATATTTCTATTTTCAAATATTCTATTATTAAAATATTTCGTTCAACACATGACTAATCTCAACGGATGAGTACTGTCAACACATGAACCTTTATTTTATATTGATAAAGATGTAAATTTTATTATTATAATATTTCGTTCAACACATGACTAACCTCAACGGATGAGTACTGTCAACACATGAACCTTTATTTTCTAAATTGGAATGAGGCCCAATCAATCACCATATAATGTTAATTATATGGATTTTCATACATCACACGTATATAATAGCATTGAAAAATAATCAACCATCAACCAAAGTGCACTACACTGTATAAGCATCAAATATAGATATCTAACGCTTATAATAGCCTGTTAATCAATCGATCGACATATTTAATCAATCAGGATGAGTGAACTTCAAATTTCATCCCAACACCCGTGTGGGGTTTCAAACAATCAAACACAGATTTTAGTTGTGCAGTTGGGCGATGTGTAAAATTTATCGACCCAATCAATATCCTTCAAATAGGTGTACATAAACAAACCGTCCGGTTTGTGAATGAATATTTTATTTTATTCACTTCCACGTTAAAAATTATATTTTTAATGATAAAATGTTTTATTTCAACACATGAATTTCTATTCAGTTCATTTACACAATAAAAATAATATTTTTATTTTTCTAACATATTTTTAGAAAATTTCGGCGGCATAACGGCACGATGTTAGGAACGGGACGAGGCCTAGCCTTATCCCCAGTCTAGTGAAGGCCCACGCCAATCACACATCAATCAAATCAATTTCATTTCACCAAACAATTCAATTCAAACCAAATAATCTAACCAACTACACAACCAAACAATTAAACAAATAAGCCATCCATGGTCTGTGGATGACGGGTGTCGGGTGCTACTAAACACCGTCTGCATCCTAGTATATATATATATATATATATATATATATATAACTAGAAAATGAAATTGAAGAGTGAGAGTTCTCACCAATAGCTATCCAATACCACGACTCTTCAATTATAGAAATCTTCGCCATTCTCGCCCTTTGTCGCTTTCGTTGCCCGTATTCACTACATATGTAAAAATCGAATTTTCACTTCGCTATTCAATATTTAAAAATTTCGCCTTTTCAAATATATTATTATAAAAATCACATTTTTATTTTTCTACACATATAAAGATGATATTTCCAATATTCCTCTCATGTAAAAATTATATTTTTAATTCTCTACATAAACAAAAAACATATTTTTACATCGTCTATATAGTAAAGACTATATTTTTAATACTTTAAAAATATAAAAATCATATTTTTAATTGTTTAAAAATATAAAAATCATATTTTTCTAACAGAACAAATTATACTTTTCCATTTAAAAATCATTTCTATTTCAATTATGAAACCAAATCTAAATTTTGTCTTGCCATTCAAAAAAAGAACTTAAACTTAAAATTAATGAAAGCGAATAAAATAATAATAAATCAGTTTTTAAATAATATAAAAAGTTAAAAACTTACTGGCTTTCGAGGGAGTGAGCTGTTCGACTAGCGGTGGACTAGCGGCGCATGGATCGAGGTGGAGTCGGCTGCTGCGCTCGAAGGGCTGTTGTTCATCGCGGAAATCGAGGAGGGGAGGGCTTCACGTCGCAGGCCAGCAGGGGGGGTATCTCGAGGCGGCGGGGGGGAGAGGGGGGGGGGGGAGGGGGAAGGTTTCCCTAAAATCCAGATTGTTTTGCACCCGGTACATTCAATTGAAGTTTGAAATCGAATTATCGAACTACCACGCCATTTTCAATTCTATTTGTTATTATATATAAATATTTATATTCTAACGACGACGTATATAATATATACGTTTGAATTATATTCAAAATAAATTTCTTGTTGATATTATTTGAAAAAATCTATTTTAAATATTCTAAATTCATTAAAATTGCCGAAATAAATTTTTTTAAACTAGCCCAGACTTTCGGGTTGTTACAAGCAGCTTCAATGGGTTTATTTCGCGATGGCGCCATTCACGGGGGGAGCGGGAATGAGTTTTAAGAAGGTACTGAATTGTCAACTGGTGGTAGGGTGAGGAGAATATTTAACTATTTTTTAAATTCAAATTCCAAATGTTAAAACACTGATAACGTTTTAATATTAACTCGGAATTGGACGCGGTTGAGTGCATTGGGATCATGGTGGAATTTCGGACGTTCTAGCACTGGTTTGGCTGCGTTTGGAGACTGTGAAATTTGAGCTTTAGTTGGACGTTCGATCCAGTAAAGACCCAAAGGTGAGTGATTTTCCCACTCACGATGAACTGAATTATTCCCGTATTTATTAAATTTAATCCTGAAATAAGTTTGGTTGCATGGTTTTGTTTGATTGTTGATGTGTTGTTTAAATTTGACATGCAAGTGTGTTACCATACAAATTTAGGTCAATGATTAGTTATTTAATTAAATTTAAATTTCTAGTTGGAAATAAGAATCCTTGCTAAATCCTGAAACATTTTCATGCTGATCAATTGAATGGAATGGTTATGATGGATGTTTGGTTGAAATTTATTACTAAATTTGTATTGACACTGCTAATGCTCCATATTTCAGTATATTGTATTGCATGTTGACTGAGACGATAAATCCCATTTACCCTTAATGTTACGGGCATCGAATAAACCCGGGATTTATCCATTTAAAATAAATTAAGAACGCAGAGTGAAATGATAAATCTCTGTGGCCCTGATTTGGATTGAAATGATAGATCCATCCCTGAATATAGAGAAATTAAATTTTAAATCACTTGCCCATAGGGTAGCAAGTTATATATGGACATCGGTTGGTTAAATGATTTAAATATTTAAAATTCTATTTGAGGTAAAATTCATTTAAAGGAAATGTGTCGATTTCGATAAATTTTATTCTTCCTTTAAAGATCTGAATCTTGAATGTTATTTAAAATGAATAAGAAAATTTTCCCAAAGTGAATTCAAAGTTTAAAGATTCAAAGTTAATATAATTGGGGATTTTCAAGGATTGGGTAGACTCAAATTTAATAAATTCTTATTGAATTTAATATTGGAATAAAGATAATCGAGGATACTTGGAGTGTTTTAAACTTAATACGAGTATGGTTTTGAATCCTTGAATTTGAAAATGGGTTTGAAATGGGGTTTGGGACAAGTCATTGGGCTAGGGAAACTCCATTGAGACTGGAGTTTAGATTCAAATATTGAAGTTCGGAAGAAAGGAATGATTTTTAGTTAAAGAATTTTATTATATATATTTACACTGTTGATTTCAAATAACTATTCCTTTCCTTAAAAATATTTATTTATTTAAACATTTTACCTATAACTATTTTGTTATAACTAAATTTTCCTTGTATTTTATTATTTAAACTATATAGTAAACGTTTAATTTATATATATATAGTTTTAAAATTTATATTATCCTTTTCTAACCATTTTATTCTATATATATATTATTTTATATAAAGGGTTTCTTTCATAAATATCTGTTTTCATAGTTATATTTTTATAAAGTGTAAATATCTTCCGAATGGAACGTGTTTGGATATAAACCGTTGTTCAAATGGAGTTGAGAAAAAAATTTATCCTATTAGAATATGAATCGATACCTAAACCGATTTTTGACATGGTAATGTGAACTATATTCTACTCGAATATAAATTTATCACCTAAGGGATTGAAAATAAGTTATAGAAGTATATATTCTATTTGAATATGAATGGACTTCAAACATAATCGATTTGGAATAATTTGAAACCATTGGGATGAAAGTATATTCTATTTGAATAGAAGTCGATTTGGAATATTATATGGTTATAATATAAGAATATTGGAATATATTCAAATTTAGAATATAATCGGTTTGGTATGATTTGTGATATTTTCATATGAAATTATATTATATTTGAATATAAATGTGGTTCGAAACTGAATATGATATTTTGATATGAAAGCGAACCTTTGTGAAATATAAAAGAACCAACCGATGTGAAAGATGTAAGCGTTGGTTGCTAAAGAGGCCGGAGTCGACAAGTGGCATACTCTCTGTCAGTGTCGATACCACTTTAACAATTATGAACGTTATGACTTATCCCGAATGGAAGATGATGACTTGGAGGCTATTATTGAATCGAAGAAGATGAACGATAACGAAATAGCCCTGACCTTCGGGTCAGAATTGAAATGACTAAAACAGGAGCTATACCGTGACTAATTGAGGTAGCACCTTTGATTGGACACACTCCTTCGATACTATCTCTATGACTATGACGATGATGATTTGGGCCCATTTGAATTGGGAGTGTGATCCGAGGTGGGTGCTAGTGGCCGCTATGCGTTACCACCGGTCCGGGAGTGCAATTGGTAGAATCTAACCCTGGGCATGTAACAACCCGAAATTTTGGAGCCAATTTAAAATTTTTATTTTAGAAATTTTAATGGATTTCTAATATTTAAAATGGTTTATTTTAAATAATAACGACTAAAAATTTATTTTAATCAAAGCTAAAAACAAATAAATTTAATGTAACCATACACGTAAAAATAAATAAAGAAGGAAAACTTTTCAAATTTTTTCCTATTAGAATATGTAATAAATAGTGGAAGGAGATAATTCATATAGAGACAGAAACTATTTGTCTCTTTCTCTTTAATTAGATTAAGTGTCGTATTAAATGACATTTACAACTTAACTGACACAAAGATTTATTGTCCAACTTTCTTTTTTATAAATAAATATTTATTTGTAATTGTAAATTTTTACATATATGCATATTAAAATGTTTCTCTAAATGTAATAAGTCAATGAAGAAAAAGCAACCCAGTCATCAATGTATTTTAACAAAAATAAAACAGGAAATTGTTTAAGGCTATCTTTTATAGCATTTGCAAAAACGGTGATTCATCTATTATATATACTAATATCAAGTATGGAAGGAAAACACTATTCTTGTATAAAATATTTGATTTCACATTGCTCCAATAGTTGAAGGCTGAATGATTACTGTAGTATTTAATAACAAATGTTTGTGGAGTAATGATTCAAACATGAATTGCAAATTGGCAATAACACAAAATCCCACTTTGATTAAGACAAAATAACGTTGAAACTTGAAAGCGGACAAATAAATCTAGAAGGGTACATGCATTGTAACGAACCAGATTTTCAACGTTTTAAAATATGAAATTTATTTGGATTTGAATTGTTTGGTATAATTTTAGCAATAGTAATATTTTGAATTTGTGGATATATATTATTTGGAAATTTATTTTGTTTATAAATTGAAATCTAATCTATTTTATTTTTGTTTAAATTGCTTTCATAATTATAAATTTAGAAATTTTCAACTCAATTTAAATATTTTGTTAAATTGAACATTAGTAATATTACAAACTAATTGAATACAATTGTTGATAAATTTTTAAATTTGACTTTTCAGTTTTTTTTTTTTACTTGAGAACCGTATTTTATTTTGAATTAAACTTAGATAGGTATTTGAAATTATTTAGCATACTAGTATGGAGTATGATGCATGGTATACACTTAGAGATATTATTGTTTAATTTGTTTTGACGCTTGTTGAAATCGGCGTAATTCGGTTGCACGTGCCCTGGTTCTACCATGCGTCCTTCCCCGTGTACCTTAACGTGTCCTTATTCTCCTTGTCCTCGCGTCTGCTCCTTTTCTTTATTATGTGAAGCCTCCTCTTTCTTAAACCAACTTTAATTTTTTTTCCCCAAAATCACTTTTTCCAAATCAGAATCCATGGCCGTTCAGTTTTGCTCCATTGTTCCACCGATAGCCTGAGCGTAGAATTTAAAGCATACCGCCTTCAGCACTTGGAGCCATCTCCGCCTCACCCCGTTAACCGCTTCGGCAACCATCGTTCGCCTCCTCAATCCGCCGCCGTCCACTTCCTCCAGCGTCGCCGAAACCCATCTCGCTCAGCAGTCAGAGAGCCACCGTGAACCAAGGTTTGGCCTCCATTCCTCTTGAATCGAACTGCAGCTCCACCTCGCTCTGGATGCGGACCCGGGAAGCTGCTGTTTCTCCCTTTGTCTTCGTAGCAAGGTAAGCATAGCTTACGATTAAATTATTTCAAGTTCGCGACTCCGGTTTCTCTAAATATAATTAGCTGAGGCCTTTTTTTTACTGTCGTTTGGCTACCTTGGTTTGATATCCACTGTTTGTGTGAACATTGAAATATGATGCATGCAGTAATCTCATATGTGTCATCAAGTTTCATACCAGTCGTAACGTTTTGCCTCCCTTGCTGGATATTGATTTCTTTTAGCTAGGAATTGGTTATATACTTTTGTTGAGTCCATTGTTTACTTCTAGCATAAAGTCTTCCTAATTAACATGTTCCAATTTGCCAGTTTTTCCATGAATTTCCATGCACTTTTGGATCCTATCACCCTACTTGTTGTCCTACTTGAACTGTGCCTTTCTTTAACCAAATATGAACAATGATCTATGGGTATCAATATTCACATGCGTGTTCTTCATTCATACACAGTACTATTGGAAAATATTGGTGTTTTAATATCCCATTTGTTGTTCTACCCTATAGTAAATAGCCTCTGGTCCTACATTGAATAATATATATAGGATTGTGGTTCAATCAAATTTTCTCAAGCATGCATGTTCTGTCTCTGTTGTCATGAATATATCGTCTTCCTGATATTCTGTTGGGTACCTATATACGTATAAACCGCATGCATGAATACCCGAATGTTGCACCGTCTCGGCTGTTGCTTAGTCGTCCTGTTTTGCACGCTTCAAAATTGTCGGTATACTTGCCGTAAGCTTTCCTGAACTCCTTTCAGTTGATTATTAGTACATGCGCATGCGAATCCTTATGTATGGTTTGTTACTGGTGATAACTGGGAAAATATAGCTTCTCTGTCCTAACACACACACCTATAAATTTTTCTTGGGAATTAAAAGCTTGCATTCAGAATTGCCGTGGTACATTTATATGCATAGGACTGTCCGCATGTATCATTGCATATTAGAGTTTACCTGTCAGGACACCATGTTTTTGCACATTGTATTCCAGTATTACTGGGCATTATAGTGCGGTACATTTTCTCCCCTTTTCTATGTGTCACCTTGAACCGTTGGGCTTAAATACTGCAAAAATTTACTCATGCCACTTCCATACTGGTTCCACATATGAAAGTACTGTAGGTTTCCATGTATATATATAACCGGGTTTTGCCAAGTGGTAGCCTTATTGACCTTAAATTTAAGCTCCTTATTTCTCATGCCCAATCCATGCATGCTGCAAGCATATAGACTCTTGCGCCTATGTCATATTTCTCCTGTTGCATGTAAACTTGCTGCATATTTTTTTGTTGAACGATTTTTTTTTACTGTTAAATGGGTTCACTAAATATATGTTTCAAGCTTTGTATTGCTTCAAACCTGTCATGTATTGTTCTTCGCTGTACTCCCCTACTTGACACATGTATATATTCGATTCACTTTGGTAAGTATTTTGGTGGTTCGTAAATCATCATACTCGAGTTGTTTAATATGTTATTAGGATTAAACTGCTTATATTTTGTGATTATCGATGTGTGCTAACTTGAAATAAGTTTAATCCTGACTCGGGTGTTTTGTGTATTTTGCATGGGACACTCGGGTCGGGCTCCAAGTGTTCCAGGCTATAGATATCAGCTCGAAAACAAGAGAGGACGCAAGGACGTGAAGACGCACGCGCGCACGTTAAGCCACAACAAAGTGTAAAGCTTTATTCGTCAGAATATGTACCAATTTATTTATCTTCCGCTGCAAAATTTTGTGCAACTCTTATATTTTATATGAAATTTTATTCCGCTGCATTTTTTGTACTATGTGATTCTGTGTCTGTTCTGTTTTAATTTGGATAAGCCATAACAATTTGTAACACCCCGCCTCCGCTATGGTCACTCGCAAGGGAATGCACTAGCTTTAGAGGGGCATTATTGGTAAACATGCACAGAAATATCACAAGACAGAACATGTAACATAGCGGAAGTAAAATCGAACTTTTATAAACATTAATAATTAAGTTCTAAAGCCTTTTACATCAGAGTACATCAAAACCTGTCTTGCAATAGTAAAGAAGCATAAAGACTTTTTCTTAAATTATTCCGCAAGTAAAAACAGTAAAGTAGCCATAGCCAAGAAAAGTCCAAGCCATCCATGATGACCTTCAAGCAGAAGAAGTCCGAACTAAGCAGCAGTGTTTCCTCCCTGTAACCTGGGGGGGAAACGGAAGAAAAGAGGCAAAACAAAACGGGTCAGTCAAAAAGACTGTGTAAGCCCTATCTACTATTAGTATAGAAACTAGTAAAGTTAACTGACATGAGAAACTGAGATGAACATAAGCATGATAACAAGATAGATAAGCTAACTCAAAATAACAGGGTGAACTACTGAACTCAGGTAAACTAAGGTGTCATGATAAATTACGATATCCAGATAAAGCAAGGTATCACATCGTCAGGTTTCTATCAAATATCCCCAAAATATCTATCACGTATAACGTCCCATGGTATCTATCCTGTATGCCTGCTCTGCACCTATCGTACTAGTATCCCAACCCGCGTCATGTGTTAACCATGAATGTCCCTTGCCCAACGTCATGTAATGGTCCATGTCAACCTAATATATAGCATATGTAGGTTTCTCCAACTCGTATGTTTCTTTCCATGAATAAGTTCAGTCCTTTGCCGTAGGCCGTACGGACTTTCTCCTGTAAACGTTTTATCCTTGAAGTTGTTTTGGACTGCAACCCTTGATCTAGTTGTGTTTCCCTACCATGAACTATCGCGCGTCCACTTAGGATTTATGCCACCTAGGGCCGCTAGGGATTATGCTACCTAATGAACGTTTCCGTGTCTCGGTTTGGGTTTTGGCCACCTAGGACCACTAGGGATTACGCCACCCGTCAACCGCGCCCTTGATCCCACGTATGTATCGTGAATCGTTTTCCATGTCTAGATGCACATGTTCCCCAATGTGCCATCCGAGTTCCGTGCCAGGGCAAATCAAGAAATACGGAACTCGGTCGGGAGCTTTAAATCGTCTGCCGATGCAGATATCAAGGTCAGTTTTTGTACCCGTGGCTATGGTCCCACGTGACCCCTCCCTCAACTAATGAAAGGCAATCCAAGAAAAATCATGTATAAGAACCACTCTCCGGCCCCACTATAGCCCCACTTTCCAACGGGCCAACCTCACCCATGACTCGATAGCAAGCACATGGTCTGTTGGGGGTTCCCTGCCTTTCCGCACGTACACGATTGACTAAAGATGGTAGGTAGTCGGCGATGTGCTATCCAGGGCAAAAACCAAGAATAGTCGACTCCACGCTAATCCATCCCAGTCTTTAGGTCGGTCGCATAGCAACCAAGGCATACTCTTGGTCCTTCTAATGCAGACCTTAACCTCTTATGGGCCTAGTATAATTACCTGGCAGCCCACAGAGGGATCCCAAGAATATCCTCACGTCCCCCGAAGCTTCCACTTCGGCAACCAGTGCGCTGGAGCTTTTATCCAAGTCAGATAACTTGCTCCCCCTCGTATACTAAGCGATGACCTACCGTATCAGGTTACTCATCGCTTTATGAATTAGTCTTATGTCCTTAGCTAAGAATTATTACTTAGTTACCCTTAACTAAGGTTTACCACTTAGCTTCCTTTCCCGTTATCCTTGATTAACCAAGATTTTCTACCTAGTTCCTCTAACTAGGGTTTGTCTATTGGGTTAAGTGTTATCATTCAAGTCCATGACTTAACCCGCCCACGAATCACGTTAAGATTGGCTAAGTATTTAAGTTCAAGACTTAGCCCTACAAGTTGGTTAAGTGTACCTAGAGGCTCATGACTTAACCCTATCGAGTCAAATTGGTCAAGTACCAGTTTATTTTAATCATATCGGATTATCTTGCTAGATTGATTAAGCATAGATTATCTTAATCCCATCAAATTATCGAGTCGGATTGGTTAAGTATAGGTTGGCTTAACCCCATCCTCTAATCGTACTACAATGGTTAAGTATATTCCAAAAAGGTCTTGTGACTTAACCTTATCAGGTCCGCGTATTAGATTGGTTAAGTGTAGGTTACTTAACCTCATCAAATCATCATGTATAATTGGTTAAGTATAAGTTTCTTAACCCCATTAAATTATCACGTTAAGTTGGTTGAGTATTGGTCACTTAACCTCATTGAATTACCAAGTTTAAATTGGTTAAGTGTTTAACTTAACCCCAACGAATTACCGTGTTTAGATTAGTTAAGTGTGGATTACTTAACCCCATCTAATTACCGTAGTTGGATTCGTTAAGTATTAATTACTTAACCCCATCTAATTACCATGTTTAGATTAGTTAAGTCTTAATTACTTAACCACGTCTAATTATCGTGTTTAGATTAGTTAAGCCTTAATTACTTAATCCCATCTAATTACCAAGTCGGATTAGTTAAGTGTAAATTACTTAACCCCATCCCCCAATCACCTTGCATGGTTAAGTGTCATTAAGAAATCAAGCCCGGTCCCACTTAACCTACCCATTCGTGTCATATCGGTTAGGTGTCATTAGTCAAATTTACTTAACCTTATCATGTGGCATTAATATAATTAATGCACTTCAACCTCTCACATTAGACTTTATTGTGGTTACTAGTTAAGCCGGTCGGTTCCGGGTAGCTTTACACCACAACTTGGTCTAACCTCGGGTTCAAGCACAACATGACCAACTTCTCACATTGGGTCCTATTGTTTGCAACTACTAGTTAGGCCGGTCGGTTCCGGGTAGCTTTACGTTGCAAACTCAACCCAACCTCGAGTTGGCCACTTTCATGTTTAGTCTAGTGTCATGCTCATATTCAAGTTTTCAAGCAATTGGGTAGACCTAATTTAATAGGTAAATTCCCAATGGGTAGACCTAACTTAATAGGTAAATTCCCAAGCTTATATTCTTATGCATACCTACATATCAACTTTCATGTTATATTTCAAGTCATGTTTTCAAGTTGTACTTTCATGTCATTAGAAATTACCCATAACATAACCCAACGCTTCTAAACTCGCATATACGTTCGCAACAACGTAATGGATTGAAAGAGGAGACTTGGTAAAGGCATGACAAAAACGGATATTAAGCCCCAAGTTAATCATAATGGCAAATGAGGCACAAATGTGTTCATTAACTTGCATGTTGCATTCCTAAGCCTCAAAAACATGCATAAACCCAAACTTGACACATAAGCGAATCATGGTGACAAAAGACATGGAATGATGACTAGAAACTCGCATATATCATCATATAAGGGTTATGACTTCATATGCAAGTTGACATAAAGATTATGAAGGTTCTCATGTTGCATAATGCAACTTTTCAACATAAAGGTTGTAGCTTTTAGCTCATAAGATCAAGATAATGAATTCCTAAACTTGCATGACATAGTAGCATATATCATTCTCAATGATCAAACCCAAACATGAACATTTAACTTCATAGTTAATATCTAAGAGTAGGGAAAGGGCTTACATTGCTATGAAGGCCTAAATCGATTAAACTAAAGCTTGTGATGAAGCCTATGCATGCCGTCACCCAAAAATCCAAAGATGGATGCTCCAAACCCACCAAAACACCATCTTTATGAACAAAGATCAAAGCTTTTTCCTTGAAATCAACTTGAGAAGCTCTCATACTAACATAGGGACTCTCTAACACTCTCATGATCATGAAACCTCTCATAGAAATGAAGTGGAGGCTAGGATAGTTGAGTGGAGGCCATGAGAGTAGAAATTTGGCCATAGTTTAGTTACATGAGTGAATAATGAGGGTTTAGGGCTAGGTTTAGGGTCTTTTTATAGAGATTAGGATAGTTTTAGGCCCTTAGATTAACCCTAGGACCAACCTGAACCATCAGATTTCAAACCAGGCCCAAAAACCTAGCCAAGATAGAAAATAGGTGCACCAGGCCAGAATCAGCCGACAGGGCAAGTCGACAGCCCTGTAGACTTGCCTGTCGACATGCCTGTCGACTTGTAAGTCGACAGCCCTGTCGACAGCCAAGTCGACTTGTCTGGGCGGGAATTTTCCCGCCTGGCCCCATCTCTGCATGTTTCGAAACTCAAATTTCCCGAAAACTTCTTTGGGCCTTAACCGGGTCATACGGACTCCGATCTACAAAATTTCGGACTCTATTTCGCGTATTTTTCCGAGACGAACGCAATGGTATAGCCCGTTTTACTTGATTCATAATTTAAAATTAAATTCTGCCTTGATTCTCGTTTTAACATGTTATCGAAATACGAGTTGTTACACAATTCGTCTTTTTGCTCATTTCTCGCCGGTAATTAAACCGACTCAAACCGTTCAAAAAGACGAATTGTTATGGCTTATCCAATTTAAAACAGAACAGACACAGAATCACAAAGTACAAAAATTGCAGCAGAATAAAATTTCATATAAAATATCAGAGTTGTACAAAATTTTGCAGCGGTTGATAAATAAATTGGTACATAAATTTTTGACGAATA
Organism: Allium sativum; assembly: GCA_030737875.1. Taxonomy (NCBI): domain Eukaryota; kingdom Viridiplantae; phylum Streptophyta; class Magnoliopsida; order Asparagales; family Amaryllidaceae; genus Allium; species Allium sativum. The sequence goes on along the minus strand of CM060911.1, from coordinate 84,620,429 downwards.
AAGCTTTACACTTTGTTGTGGCTTAACGTGCGCGCGTGCGTCTTCACGTCCTTCCGTCCTCTCTTGTTTTCGAGCTGATATCTATAGCCTGGAACACTTGGAGCCTGACCCGAGTGTCCCATGCAAAATACAACACCCGAGTCAGGATTAAACTTATTTCAAGTTAGCGCACATCGATAATCACAAAATATAAGCATTTAATCCTAATAACATATTAAACAATTCGAGTATGATGATTTACGAACCACCAAAATACTTACCAAAGTGAATCGAATATATACGTGTGTCAAGTAGGGGAGTACAGCGAAGAACAATACAAGACAGGTTTTAAGCAATACAAAGCTTGAAACATATATTTAGTGAACCCATTTAACAGTAAAAAAAAAAATCGTTCAACAAAAAAATATGCAGCAAGTTTACATGCAACATGAGCAATATGACATAGGCGCAAGAGTTTATATGCTTGCAGCATGCATGGATTGGGCATGAGAAATAAGGGGCTTAAATTTAAGGTCAATAAGGCTACCACTTGGCAAAACCCGGTTATATATATACATGGAAACCTACAGTACTTTCAGATGTGGGAACCAGTATGGAAGTGGCATGAGTAAATTTATGCAGTATTTAAGCCTAACGGTTCAAGCTGACACATAGAAAAGGGGAGAATATGTACTGCACTATAATGCCCTGTAATACTGGAATACAGTGGGCAAAAACATGGTGTCCTGACAGGTAAACTCTAATATGCAACGATACATGCGGACAGTCCTATGCATATAAATGTACCACGGAAATTCCGAATGCAAGCTTTTAATTCCCAAGTAAAATTTATAGGTGTGTGTGTTAGGACAGAGAAGATATATTTACCCAGTTATCACCAGTAACAAACCATACATAAGGATTCGCATGCGCATGTACTAATAATCAACTGAAAGGAGTTCAGGAAAGCTTACGGCAAGTATACCGACAATTTTGAAGCGTGCAAAACTGGACGACTAAGCAACAGCAGAGACGGTGCAACATTCGGGTATTCATGCATGCGGTTTATACGTATATAGGTACCCAACAGAATATCAGGAAGACGATATATTCATGACAACAGAGACGGAACATGCATGCTTGAGAAAATTTGATTGAACCACAATCCTATATATATTATTCAATGTAGGACCAGAGGCTATTTACTATAGGGTAGAACAGCAAATGGGATATTAAAACACCAATATTTTCCAATAGTACTGTGTATGAATGAAGAACACGCATGTGAATATTGATACCCATAGATCAGTGTTCATATTTGGTTAAAGAAAGGCACAGTTCAAGTAGGACAACAAGTATGGTGATAGGATCCAAAAGTGCATGGAAATTCATGGAAAAACTGGCAAATTGGAACATGTTAATTAGGAAGACTTTATGCTAGAAGTAAACGATGGACTCAGCAAAAGTATATAACCAATTCCTAGCTAAAAGAAATCAATATCCAGCAAGGAGGCAAAACATTATGACTGGTATGAAACTTGATGACACATATGAGATTACTGCAGGCATCATATTTCAATGTTCACAAAAGCAGTGGATATCAAACCAAGGTAGCCAAACGACAGTAAAAAAAAAGGCCTCAGCTAATTATATTTAAAGAAACCGGAGTCGCGAACTTGAAATAATTTAATCGTAAGCTATGCTTACCTTGCAACGAAGACAAAGGGAGAAACAGCAGCTTCCTGGGTCCGCATCCAGAGCGAGGTGGAGCTGCAGTTCGATTCAAGAGGAATGGAGGCCAAACCTTGGTTCACGGTGGCTCTCTGACTGCTGAGCGAGATGGGTTTCGGCGACGCTGGAGGAAGTGGACGGCGGCGGATTGAGGAGGCGAACGATGGTTGCCGAAGCGATTAACGGGGTGAGGCGGAGATGGCTCTAAGTGCTGAAGGCGGTATGCTTTAAATTCTACGCTCAGGCTATCGGTGGAACAATGGAGCAAAACTAAATGGCCATGGATTCTGATTTGGAAAAAGTGATTTTGGGGAAAAAAATTAAAGTTGGTTTAAGAAAGAGGAGGCTTCACATAATAAAGAAAAGGAGCAGACGCGAGGACAAGGAGAATAAGGACACGTTAAGGTACACGGGGAAGGACGCATGGTAGAACCAGGACACGTGCAACCGAATTACGCCGATTTAAACAAGTGTCAAAATAAATTAAACAATAATATCTCTAAGTGTATACCATGCATCATACTCCATACTAGTATGCTAAATAATTTCAAATACCCATCTAAGTTTAATTTAAAATAAAATACGGTTCTCAAGTAAAAAAAAAAAAGGAAAAGTCAAATTTAAAAATTTATCAACAAGTGTATTCAATTAGTTTATAATATTAATAATGTTCAATTTAACAAAATATTTAAATTGAGTTGAAAATTTCTAAATTTATAATTACGAAAGCAATTTAAACAAAAATAAAATAGATTAGATTTCAATTTATAAACAAAATAAATTTCCAAATAATATATATCCATAAATTCAAAATATTACTATTGCTAAAATTATACCAAACAATTCAAATCCAAATAAATTTCATATTTTAAAACGTTGAAAATCTGAAAAAGGCGGGTCGTTACATGCATGCTATTATACATGTATGTATTTACTTCATATAAATATATGGAGCTTAATTTTTAGAAGTAATGTTTGAATTTGAAAATAAATGCACGTCGTAAATGGAATTAAATCACGCATGCTAATATACATGTATATATTTACTTCATATAAATTTATAGAGCTTAAATTTTAGAAGTAATGTTTGAATTTGAAAATAAATGCCTGTCGTATATGGAATTAAATCACGCAGTAAAAGGTGGTTTAATTATGTTAGTCAAGTAACATTCTAATTCAAAACAATTGAAACAAATACGTGTAAATATGTATGGACATATTTATTTCAAGAGTATGTGCACGCGTGTTAGTTCCAGAAATAATCGCATTTGAAATTGAAATTTAATGTGAGTTAAGAATGGAATTTTTTTCTCAATAAAACTAAAAATAAATGTTTTGAATAACGGCCACATGCATTAATCATGCATTCAATTCTTTTTCTCCATTTTATTAATTGTATTCACTTTGTTCTATTTTCATGCCTTTCCCTTTGTTCTCCCTTGTTCTATTATCACGCATCCTATTTCATTCACATATTTTAATTTCTCAAATTTCCATCTCCTTGTTTCTCCTTTCCCCTCTTGCTCATGGCGGTTCTCGATGGTCAGCTGTCATCTCGTAGGGCGTTCAATTTCTAAACTTAGAAAAGAGCGGATGGAAGGATTCAAAGTTAACGGCTTGGGTTTCTGGGTTCCTGAAATTAACGATGAAGATGGACCGACAATGTTTAGTGTAAACGTGATTTAAGAGGTAATTAGAGTATAAATAAATAAATATATAATTTTTGCATTCAAATTTTAAATTAGTGTATCTCATTCAAACTAAAATAGAATCAGATGATTTTCGAAGCATTGAAATTGTGAAGTAAAGATCTACGCCATGACGCTGATCAGATTTGAAAACAGTGCGATCTACAATTTTGCAGAATTAAAATCATGGTGAGAAATCTTTTTTTTTTTTAAAAAATAATAATTATGAAATTGGTTATCACAAGTCTGCAGTTATTTCCTGCTAGCTATTATTCATGCTTGTTCTGTGTTGAACGTAATGTATGGATCTGTTTGTTTGGTAATGTCATTTGGTGATAAATGGTTAAAAATAATTATCTGTCATGAGATAATTTAGTAGAAACATTTAGATCAATTTGTACTGATAAAGGAAGTAAAACTAAAATATATAATTTTTGGTTAGATAAAATGATCAAAAGTATGAAACACCAAATTTTGATAATTTGTTGAATTAGAAACTTCAACAAACATATGAAACACCAAACTGTGTTAAGTTGTTGAACTAGTATTTTCAACAAAAATGAAATGTCACTTTAAAACCATTCTTGTTAGATTAGAATCATCACTAAAATTAGGTACCAACTTTTATACATTTTGTTGGGTTAAGAATAGAAAAGAAAAAGAGGTTCATGTTTTAGAATTAAAACATGATTTTAATAAAAAGTCAATTTTAATGTTTTGATTAGAACTTGCATTCTTATGTAAAAGGTGATATTAAAATTAGAAATTAACATTTTCGTTGTAAAATGTGACATTAAAGAAAGATTAACATTTTCATTGTAAAATGTGACATTAAAGAAAGATTAACATTTTCATTGTAAAATGTGACATTATAGTAAAATTAACATTTTATTTGAAAATATATTATGCATATAAAATAAACATTTCTATACATTGAAAAGAATTAGTTAAAGATATATATTTTCATTCATTAAAAAGAATGAATTTAAAATGGACCTTTTTGTCACTTCAAACGAATGATTAGTGAATTAAAATCACATTTTTTCAAAAGAATGATTAGTGAATTAAAATAGTATTTTTGTGAAAGAATGATCATAGAAATAAAAATAACATTTTTGTGAAAACATGATTATTGAAAATAAAAATAACATTTTCAAATAGAAATATGTTATGTGAATAAAAACTACCTTTTTATTAGAAATATGTTTTGCAAATAAAAATAACATTTTTGCCAAAACATGATTATAGAAATAAAAATCGATTTTTGTCACTTTAGAGAAATGAATTAGAAATATTCATTATTGTCAATTTAAAGAAATGATTTAGAAACAGTCATTTTTGTCAATTTCAAGAAATGAATTAGAAAACATTCATGTTTGTCAAATTTAAAGGAACGAAACAAAATTCAAATTTTTGTTTGCATTAAAAGTTCACAAACAAAATTCACATTTTCGTTTGCATTAAAAGTTTACATACAAAATTCAGCTTTTTGTTTGCATTAAAAGTTTACATACAAAATTCACCTTTTTGTTTGCATTAAAAGTTTACAAGCAAAATTCTCGTTTTTTGTTTGCATTAAAAGTTAATAAACAAAATCGTCATTTTTGTTTGCATTAAAATTTAATAAACAAATTCATCATTTTTGTTTGCATCAGAAGTTAACAAATCAATTTATCAGTTTGTTATATTGAAAGTTGTTAATGAAATTAGTCATTTGGCCGCATTGAAATTTATAAAATAAATTTGTCAATTTAGAGAAATGAATTAGAATACATTCATTTTGTCACATTGAAAAAGAATGAAGTAAATTCATTCATTTTGTCACTTTAGAAGAAATGAATTAAAAACATTCAATTAGACACTTTGAAAAGAATGAAGTAAATTCATTCATTTTGATCATTGAAAAGGGATTAGATAAAATTGAGCATTTTCATAACTTAAAAAGAATGAATTAAAAAGGGACCTTTTTGTCACATTAAAAAGAGTGTAGTAAAAAATACACATTTTGTCATTGATAAGGAATTATACAAAATTGAATATTTTGTACATTAAAAAGGAATTATATAAAATTGAATATTTTGTACATTAAAAGATAATTATACAAAATTGAATATTTTTGTACATTAAAAAGAATGAACTAGAAATGCATATTTTGTCCATTGAAAAGAATTTGAGAAAATTATCATATTTTGTGTAAGAACCTGTAACTTCCCCGTGAAGGAAAGAGCGGATACTTCGAGAATAACACACAAAAGAACGCAGACAGAAGAACATTTCATTGTATATTACAACAGTTCATCAGATTACAAAAATATACAGAGCATAAATGAATATTACACCTTAGAAAATATCAGAGATTTCAATAAATTACATAGCCACTGAGACGACCCGATTTCCCGTTCTCACGGAAACAAGGTTATCTTTGGAATATAACACAGAAACATGTAATAGCAAAACAGAATTAAATAAATACACCAGAATGAACAACAAAATATACTGGATAAAAGTAATCATCAGAGTTACACAGTATACAGGATCTTACTTAGTACAAATACAGTTCAGCTATACATAAATGTCTACAGCGGAAATAAACAAAATATGTACAATAGGAGCTGAACAGCATAAAAAGAATAAATGATAGAATCCATCTTCAGCTCCAGCTATCCAGAAAAAGAACCAGCTAAACCTGAATACAAGGCTGCCCGTGTGGAAAAAGGGGCACCCGAGTTTGAAAGTGAAACAAACTACGAGTCAGTCATAGGACTGGTATGAGAAATCTACTCAACACATATATAATATGGCTAATCACAGGACCACGCCACTTTCGTGGAACGGGTTTACTCCATTGGATTGCCAGTGCTTTAAAACAAATCTTTCTTTTAAACATCGCTATGCTTTTTATAAAAATGAAGCCGTTATAAGACTCAGTTCCCATCACACAATGCAACGCAAACCGGATGATAGAGTTTTTACCTTATAACGGCCAAGATATGCTTGATACGAATAAAACAAAGGCATTTGATATTATTGCTAGTGTTTATATGTTTTGAAAACAATTTCAAATCATAACTATCAATCATAGACGACATGAGCGTCCCATGCCACTATGTCGCCAAATGTATATATACAATCAAAACCGCACGATGTCGTATTTGGAAATTGGATTTCCGTCATGAACCGAGGCAAAAGATAGTCCTCACCGAATTCGTGACTCTCTAGCCCGAGCCACAGGATCAGAGCTCGAGTGACCCTAGGAGCGACAGGGCCGGTCCACCGATGTGGATTAAAATGCCTGAACACTGCGTTTCCCCGCCCTTTGGGGCGTAAACGAGCAAACGAATGACTCCATCGGACCCGGATCGTCCGATCAAACCGAGGCGCCTCGCAACAGCAACAACCACATAGGTGAAAAGTATATAAATGTCAGGGCTGGTAGGTCACTGACACCACCCTAGCTAGAAAGAAACGCATGTCCTCCCTGAGGTCCTTCCTCCCGTTTCTGGTTCATACCGGGGTGTGAGGCTCGCGAATTCACGTTATACACAAAGCTACGTCACACAGACTATGCTTTGATCATCAACCACAAGACTTTGCTTTGCAACAGAAGCCTTGATCATATGCCACTTAGGCGTGCCACACAGGCAATCCACTCCATGCGACTGATTTCTGTCAATACATAACCTCTAAGCTCGTACGTCTCAGAGAAGGGCGTTAAGCAAGAGAATAAATTCTCCGCCGCCAAACAGATATATATTTAACAGAGATCAATCAACACAGAACAAAATCCAATGTTAGACACACAGTCCATTTACAAGTCCGTTCTGGGTCTGAACGAAACCGGAGGCACCAATTCCTCGCATATCCGTACAATCAACACTATGTTTGGACGGCTACTACTTCAATTCCTTCATGGTAGCTACTCCAATCACGAGCATCAGTAGCGCCCATCCATCCAACGTGGAGATCGTCGGTCTTCAGTCGTCTTCGACTCTTCGACTTCTCAACGTCGATCGATTATTTGAAATGAGATAAACTGGGCCTTTTCAAATAACCCACGTATATTTAGATTTTCAAACCAATTAATCACAGGGTTGAACTATTCAACATTCACATTTCAGTTGTTTAGTTATAATTTTCACGTCAAATACATTCAACCATCACATATCAAGCAAACACAACAAAATTGGCTTATTTTCACTCTATATCGTCTATAGCACTTAATAACGATATATCGCCATTTTTATTTAATTTAAAACGGCCATATTTAATTAAACGACGTTTCAGGTCGTGTCGATGCACTGGCGCTGCTTTCCACTAATTTTGTTTTACACATATAGGAAAATCTAACCGTTGGATCTTCACAAATTTTACATCATTAGGAAGGTCTTTTCAAAACGAACCCAACGGTTCCAGTTATAGGAAAATCCGATGGTCGGATCTTCCACACTAACCATTTGAAGTTACGATTTCAATTTACGAACTACAGCGTCGTTATTCGATTTAATTTAATTATATTTATATATATATATAAATATAATCGTTTCTGGCGCTGTTTTTCACTAATTTTGAATTAAACATTCCAGACAATCCAACCGTCGGATCTTCACAAAGTTGGTGCCGTTGGAAAGATATTTCCAAGGCGAACCCAACGGTTGAGGTTTCGGGAAAATCCAATGGTCGGATCTTCCGCACTAGTCGTTTGAAATAACGGTTTCAAAATATGAACTGCACGGCCACGTTTCGTTTTAATTATATTTATATTTATATATATATATAAATATAGTTCATTCAATAATTTCTATATCGATTTCACTTCAAATATTTTTCTAACACCCTAAAATTTTGGAAAATTTCGCCATAACCTCCCCTGTACCGGGGGCATCGGGAAATCGCAAATAGCGTTCCCGGTCCTTCTAATCTCAAAAAGAAAAAGAAAAAGCCAAGCGGCTAGCCAATAGGCTCATAAAATCATCACCCAAACAAAACAGTAAATGTGTACCTATTGGTTGGGCACAAAATTTTATTCCTCTTCTCTAGCCCCTTTTGCTTTAACCTGTTCAATAGATATGCATGCACATATATACAATTTCTAACATTTATCATTTTCTATTCAACTTCATATTTGATTTGCTTTGGTTTAAAAACACCACTCATTCTAATATCGCATGCATAGGCTAAAATCATATCATTAGCTAGTTAATGTATATTTCAACTCATGCACGTTTATTCGAACCAGTGGCTATTTTTAACACTTCACATTTCAAAGATGATAATTTTGGTGAACTAAAATAGATTTCAACACATGACTATTTTATTTAGTTCCTATGCATGTTAGAAATAATATTTCTATCACAAATATTTGTTTCAACGTCTGCATATCTTTAGCATATCACACATATGATAAAAATCATATTTTTATCATTTAAAATATTTATTCAACCAATGTATGGTTTCAACACTTCATAGTATCAATAAAAATGTAATTTTTATCGTTCAATCTTTTTATTCAACACATGCACCTTTCCACTACATACATTTCTCAACAAATGAGTATTTCCACACATGGACAATTTATTTATGTTGTTCATATTAGAAAGATGGGATTTTTATGATTGAAACTATTTATATAAGGCGAATATTTTTCATACTTCATATATATATAAAAATGTGATTTTTATTGTTTATACACTTCATTCATTCACAAATGAATTTTATTTTCACACAACACTTTTCAACACATGAATATTTCCACACATGGACATAGTTTCAATATATGACTTTAATTTCAATGCATGTAAAATAATTTCAACATATGAAAATAATTCTAACACACAAAGATTATTCAAAATTTCGGCAGCATAACGGCAGGGTAGTTAAACCGGCACCGTCCCTAGTACGGCTCCTCGCTCTACCTTAAAACCTCGCGGTTTTTGAAAATGGGGATCATGCATCTAATTCGCACGCAGGCGGCATGTTTATATTTATTTCATTTCCACAAACTAATCCTATGTGGTTTCAACCAAATATTTTCCAATCACAAACGGGTATTTTTCAACCTCAATCAATTCAATACCAACCACAAACAATCCCAAACAACAATTTGCCGTCAACCAATTTTCACAACAATTTCAACCAATATATATATCGTCCATGGTTTGTGGACGAGGGGGCGTATATATATATATATATATATATATATATATATATATATATATATATATATATATAAATATGTATATATAGCAATTCACTTTTATTTCCACGCATATATATATATATATAAAAAGAAATTGAAGAGTGAGAATTTCTCACCAATAGCTATCCAATAACACGACTCTTCCTTTATGGAAATCTTCGCCTATTTCGTCTTCTTGTCGCTTTCGTTTCCCGTATTCTCTACATAGATAAAAATCGAATTTTTACTATGTTATTCAATATATAAAGATCATATTCTAAAAACAAAGATTATATTTTTAATATTCCTATGATGTAAAAATTATATTTTTATTGCTTTAAAAATATAAGAATCATATCTTACTTCTTCTACTTAACAAAAATTCTGTCTTTTCTCTTTTTTAAAAATATGATCTTTATTTTTGCAAGTTCAAATCTTTTTCTACTAAAAGATTAAACCTTTTTTCTATTTCAAAGTTTAAATCTTTTTTTCTTCTATTTCAAAGTTTAAATCTTTTTTTTCTATTTCAAAAATTCTGTTTTTATATTCTTAAAAAAATATATTCTGTTTTTATAACTAAAAAAAAGAAACAGTTTTTAAATCTTTTCAAAAATTCAGTTTCTATTTCTTTTAAAAAATCTGTTTTTATAACTTTTAAAAATCCAGTTTTTATTTCTTTTAAAAATCCAGTTTTTATTTTCTTTTAAAAATTCTGTTTTTATTTTCTTTAAAAAAATTCTGTTCATGCATCATTAAAAAAAACAGTTTTCTATAACCTAAAACAAATCAGTTTAAAATTCTTAAACAAATCAGAAATTTGTTTTTAAATCGATTTGTTTTTAAATCGGTTTTATAAATCAAAAATAAAAATCAAAATAAAATAACTTAAAAGCTCACCGTGGTATGCGAAGGGGAGGAGGGAAGAAGAGGCGTCTCTGAGGTGGCGTTCGGAGGTTCGCGGCTGGGTTCCAGGCTTCGGTTCGATGGTCGGCGGCGTCTTCGCTGGAAGGAGGAGGTCGCGAGGGTGGTGGGGTGTTCGGTGGTTCAGGGAGGCGTCGCGAGGGTGGTGGGGCTTCAGCTCGATCGTCGGCGTTGAGGTCTGGAGGGCGGCTCGATTAGAATTAGGTTTTCTTCTTCTTTTTTTTTTTTCTGGTAAATGAATCGGGGGGGGGGGGGGGGGGGGGTGGGGGGGCCAAGGAAGAAGAAAAAGGGGAAAGGTATGTTTTATTTTATTTTATTATTTAATTATTTAATTTTGCACAAGGGTTGACTTTTACATACGACCTCGAAACGAGGCCCACCGCCTGTCGTTCATAGCGTTTTACCCCCATTCCGAACACAATGGGATATGTATCGTAAGCTGGTTTGATCGTTACAATCAGTTTCCGTTGAATTTACATTTAAATCCTTATATTGAATTTTAAACGTACATTTCAAATTACCGGGGTCACATACTAACTAGAAAAATTCCAGAAAAATATTTTCTAGTTTCGTATTGACGATACGGTCCTAACAAAACTAGTTTCGTCGAATTCTGAGACCGTTTGAAAAATGGCCAATTTCCTGTCGATTAAATTCAACAGAAACTGGTCAAACGCGTTTTCTTTTGCCACGCTCACATATTGATTCGAAAAATTATGAAATTTGAAACCTAGCAATAGTTTGACATCCCGGACCCGACAAAAGTGGTTTGGTCGAATTCCGAGGCCGTTTGCAAAATATCAATTTTCCACCCTGCATAGTCAGTCAAAGTTCGAATTCAAATTTTCAAACTGACTTACTATTTCTAATTCACTAATTTATTGAAATATTCTATTTCAATGGTTCAAATTGCTTTGAAATAATCAATTTAAAAATTTTAAATTGGCTCGTATTTTCCGGGTTATTACAGCCACGGAAAATAATACAATACACAACTAGAAGGAATACGCGGATACAAAGCTTTCCGATATCATTCCAGCTGTAAATCAGGATCCTGTGAATATAAATCTACAAAACCAAAACTACTAGCTGCCCGTGTCGAAAATCGGGGTACCCAGAGTTTAGGTTAAAACAATAAACTCCATGTCAGTCATGGGACTGGTGTGAGAACTAAAACTGTTATTAATCTTTATTTTAAAGTTAGGTAAGTCAAAGGACCACGCCGTATAACACGGAACGGGTTTCCTCCCAAGAATACCAGTGCATAAAACAAACAGCGCAATGCTGAATAAAGAAAAATGAAGCTATTATAAGACCCAAGTCCTATCACACAATGCAACGCAAGCCGGGGGATAGGGTTTTACCTTATAATAGCCAAAGAATGTGTAGTGACCCGAAAATCCGGTCCAATCTGAGCTGACCAAATAACACAAGTCCAACCCCAAATTTCACTGGAAATTCAAGAAACTAATAGAAAGAAGATAGAGGGTGAGGATAGATAACGTAGAACTAATAGAAAAGCAAAAGAAGAAGAACATCATCATCAGAGTAAATACGAGTCTCACAGTGGAACGAATAAAATATAGCATAACTTTTGAAATACAAAGAGTTATATATATACAATAGCACTTATCAAAGTACATCACTTACAACAACAGCGGAAATAATAATAGCTATAGAATCTTGAAGCCTCCTGCTCCAAGCTCTCCAAGTGTATCTGTAAAATCCCAACTACTTGAATGCCCTTACAAATTTAGGCACCCAAGAGTTTAGGGAAAACAAAACAAATAAACTCCGGGTTAGTCATGGGACTGGTGTGAATAAAACTCCTAACAATTGGTTTAATAACGGATATATCATAAGACCACGCCGTGAAAACGGAACGGGTTTTCCCTTACGAAAATCCAAACAACTTTGTAAAGCAATATCATTCTGATATTATAATAATGTCTAAGTACAAATAGATATCAATCTAGCAGAAACGCTTTCATCTCACGTTCTACTATATAGTATATAATCAAAAACCGCAAGCACGTATTGGGTAATGGCTTTCCAACTATGACAAGGTATGGAACCACCTTCCGATCAGTGTACTCTAGGAACGATACACTGGAGTTCAACAAGAACATCTTGCAACACAGCCACACATGACCGACCACTCATTTTGCTTGAGTGTATCGAATGTATATCACCAACGGTTGGGATCAGCAACCGTTTCCCGTATATATATGGGACAGCATTGATAAGATTAAAAGAAGCAAATGAATATTCTCTAGATAGGTGATTATAAATCCTACTTCGGTGCGACCGACTTAGCCATGCTGCCTGCCCGATTTCTGTCATTTACCGGATGTGAGGCTAGAAGCTACGCTTACTTTCCATTCATTTATAACACGATCACTTTGAATGCCACATTATCAGATCCGTAAATCATTAGTTGGTTTATACAAATATCCTGGATGTTATTGTAACAACCCGAAAATCTGGGCCAGTTTAAAATTTTTATTTTGGCAATTTTAGCGAATTTTGATTATTTAAAATGAATTATTTTAAATAATATCGACGAGAAATTTATTTTGAATTGAAATCGACGTAAATATATATACGCGTCGTCGTTAGAATATAAATATTTATTTATAATTATAAATGGAATTGAATATGGCGCGGTAGTTCGATAATTCGATTTCAAACTTCAATTGAATGTACCGGGTGCAAAACAATCCGGATTTTAGTGAAACCAAAAATAATGGAATCTAATAGTGAATATCTTTCTAACGAATTCGAAAAATCAAAAGTTCGTAGCGGGAATCAAAAGATATGTCCAGTTGAAAATTCTGAATAGTCACTATGGAATTCAGGCCCTTAAAAATAGACATTTTGCAAATGACCTCGGATTTCGACGAAACCAGTTTTGTTGGGTCCGCAGTGTAAAGTTATTGCTAGGTTTCAGATTTCATAATTTTTTGAATCAATATGTGAGCGTGGCAAAGGAAAACGCGTTTGACCATTTTAAGTTGATTTTAATCGACTAGAAAATGGCCATTTTTCATACGGTCTCGGAATTCGACGAAACTAGTTTTGTTAGGACCGTATCGTCAATACGAAGCTAGAAAATATTTTTCTGGAATTTTTCAAGTTAGTATGTGACCCCGGTAATTCGAAATGTACGTTTAAAATTCAATATAGTGATTTAAAGGAAAAATTCAACGGAAACTGATTGTAATAGCCGAATCAGCTCACGATACATGTCCCATTGTGTTCGGAATGGGGGTGAAACGCTATGGACGACGGTCATTGGGTTTGGATTGGGGACCGGATACGAAACCCACTTTTTAGAATTAAAAGTAATTAAATAATAATAAAAATTTATTATAAAACCCCCTTTCTTCAGCAAACCCTAGCCAATTAAAAACGTTGCCGCCGCCATTTCAAACGGATGGACTAAATCGCTCCACACTTCAAACCCCAAATCCTCATAACCTTATTCGCATTAATCCCTCCTGCCAAAGCAAAAATCGTAGAGCTTCCTTTGCTCTACGAATCCACACTAGTTCGATCAAAAATTGGGGAAGGGAGGAGCTCGGATTGGAGGCGAAAAGCTGACGCCGACGACCTCGATTTCTGGCGTGAGGTGGTGTTCGAGTGGGAGGCCGTTAAGGGCAGTGGCCGAGGGGACTGGGGCGCCTCCCTTGGTGGTGGCGGATGACCCTCCGATCATCGGAGGTGGGTGCGGTAGGTTGCCCTAAGAGGGGCGACGGGTCTTGCTAGTCCCAGTATTTGAATGAAGAAGAACGAGGATTCCAGACTTTTTTCTCGTGAGCTTATTTCTATTTTTATTGATTCATTTATTTATTTTCTATGTAATTAATTTTATAAATATAAAAGTCAGTTTCTTTGATAGATAGCTTTAAATGAAATGTGTTTTTTTTTTTAAAAAGATAAATAACATAGTTTTAAAAAAAAAATACTTTGAATAAAAAAAATGTGCTCTTTATACAATATACCATAAAATAAAAATGTGACTTTTAATATATATATAGCATTGATAAAAAAATAATTAGATTAAAATCAGTTTTTAAAAGAAAATAAAAACCTTTGTTAAAGAAAATAAAAACCTTTGTTTAAGAAAATAAAAACCTTTGTTTAAGAAAATAAAAACCTTTGTTAAAGAAAATAAAAACCTTTGTAAAAGAAAATAAAAACCTTTGTAAAAGAAAATAAAAACCTTTGTTTTTGAAAATAAAAACCTTTGTTTAAGAAAATAAAAACCTTTGTTTAAGAAAATAAAAACCTTTGTTAAAGAAAATAAAAACCTTTGTTAAAGAAAATAAAAACCTTTGTTAAAGAAAATAAAAACCTTTGTAAAAGAAAATAAAAACCTTTGTAAAAGAAAATAAAAACCTTTGTTTTTGAAAATAAAAACCTTTGTTTAAGAAAATAAAAACCTTTGTTTAAGAAAATAAAAACCTTTGTTTAAGAAAATAAAAACCTTTGTTTAAGAAAATAAAAACCTTTGTTTTTGAAAATAAAAACCTTTGTTTTTAAGATAAAATAGAATTGATCTTTGAAATGGAAAAAATAGAATTTTTATATATTGAACTTCGATAGAAAAATAGAATTTTTATATATTGAACTTCGATAGAAAAATAGAATTTTTATATATTGAACTTCGATAGAAAAATATGATTTTTATATATTGAATAGCGAAGTAAAAAAATCGATTTTTACATATGTAGTGAAAGCGGACAACAAAAGCGACAAAAGGCGAGTTGGCGAAGATTTCCTGCATTAGAAGTGCCGTGGAGCTAGGATAGCTATTCGTGAGAACTTCTCACCTTTCAATTTATTTTTTCTAGTTATATATATATACTAGGATGCAGACGGTGCTTAGTAGCACCCGACACAATCGTCCACAGACCATGGACTTGTTTGTTTGACTGTTTGGTGATTGATTGCGATATCGGTTTGAATGTGATTTGTGGTGTGAAAATTCGAATCGATAAATTGGTTAGGATTAGACGTGCGCCGTTATAAGGCGAAGGAGTAAGGCTAGGTTAGACTCTTACTCCAAATTTTGTGGTTTGCATAACGAATTGATTTGATTGATGTGTGAATGGCGTGGGCCTTCACTAGACCGGGGATAAGGCTAGGCCTCGTCCCGTTTCTAGTATCGTGCCGATATGCCGCCGAAATTTTCTAAAATATGTTAGAAAAATAAAAATATCATTTTATTGAATAAATGAATTGAATAGAAATTCATAGGTTGAAATAAAATGTTTTATCGTTAAAAATATAATTTTTAACGTGAATACGAAAATGGTGAAGTGAATAAATAAATATTCATTTACAAACCAGATGGTTTGTTTATGTACACTTATTTGAATGACATTGATTGGGACGATAAATTTTACACATCGCCCAACTGCACAACTAAAATCTGTGTTTGATTGTTTGAAACCCCACACGGGTGTTGGGATGAAATATGAATTTCACTCATCCTGATTGATTAAATATGTCGATCGATTGATTGACAGGCTGTTATGAGCGTTGAATATCTATATTTGATGCTTATACAGTGTAGTGCACTTTGGTTGATGGTTGATTATTTTCAATGTTATTATATACATGTGTTGTATGAAAATCCATATAATTAATTTTATATGGTAATTGATTGGGCCTCATTCCAATCGTGAAAATAAAGAATATTTTGATAATAACAAATCTTTTGATGATAGGAAATATTTGAAATAGAATATTTGAAAATAGAAATTTATGAAGCCGTGTTGATTAGATTGACGCCATTTTGACGTAAACGATATTTATATCGATTTTATTCATTTTAAAATGAATATTGAAAGGTAATCTCGAAATCGAATATTTCGAAATGAATTGAATTGAAACGATTTCGAAATGAATTGAATTGAAAACGATTTCGAAATGAATTGAATTGAAAACAATTTCGAAATGAATTGAAACGATTTCGAAATGAATTGAATTGAAAACGATTTCGAAATGAATTGAATTGAAAACGATTTCGAAATGAATTGAATTGAAAACGATTTCGAAATGAATTGAATTGAAAACGATTTCGAAATGAATTGAATTGAAACGATTTCGAAATGAATTGAATTGAAAACGATTTCGAAATGAATTGAATTGAAAACGAATTGAAATGAATTCAAATTGAATTGAAATTTGAATTGAATAGAAATGAATTTTAAAACGAATTTATAAAGAAGAATTCAATTTTGCTTTGAATTGAAATGGAAGTTGAAATAGATTTTGAAACAAATTTTAAAACTATTTATATAATTCGTTTTAAATAGAAATCGACGAAATATATATTATATATATTATATATATAATATAATGGCCTGAATAGAACGCGCCGCGCCGCGGCAGTTCGCGAATTTCGACCATTTATTTCAAACGGACATTACGGGAGATCCGACCGTCGGATTCTCCTAAAACCAGAACCGTTGGGTTCGTATCGAAAAGAGCTTTCTAACGAATATTAGAAATTTGAAATCTAACGGTTGGATTTGGAATTATGTCCAAATCAAATTCGAAAAAGGTCGCTGTAAGTGCAGTTCGATGGCCGTTGATGGAAATCGACTGTACGGGCCTTGATAAAATTATTAAAAATAGCAATAATTTGTGTAAAATCATAAGAAATGATTTAGAAAGAATTGGGATGAAAAACTCCATATTTGAAAAGATAAAAATGGATTTTTATCGAAATGAACTAGTTTTGAACTAGAAATATAATTCTATTTATTTTTAAATAAATAAATTGAATTTAAAAAGGGTTTTAAAAATAACCAAAATTTCCAATGATTGCATTGGAGTGGATTTGAATCGAAATTGTCTTCGGAATATTTCGATGTTGGAATTCGTGATTATACAGGTGTTGTTATGGAAATTTGAAAGATATATATATTTATATCGTTATTTCCAATACGACATTTGTTAGTCGTAGAATTTGATATTGAATATAAGCCGATATATTTTCTATTCAGAGCCTTGTATTGAATATCGAATGTGATTTGGGTTTGTCGTGAATGGTGTCTTCACTAACACTGTTCTTGAACCCAGTTGAGAAATGATTAAATCTTTTTATTTAGATTTAATGAAGAGTACCAATTAAATAATATTTAATTGGAATTGAATTGATATTGATTTTTGGGTTTATCTTGAACAGTGTTTTAAATAACACTTGTTCTTTAACCCGATAATTAATGAATGTGATTTGGGTTTGTCGTGAATGGTGTCTTCACTAACACTGTTCTTGAACCCAGTTGAGAAATGATTAAATCTTTTTATTTAGATTTAATGAAGTGTACCAATTAAATAATATTTAATTGGAATTGAATTGATATTGATTTTTGGGTTTATCGTGAACAGTGTTTTAAATAACACTTGTTCTTTAACCCGATAATTAATGAATGTGATTTTGGGTTTATCGTGAACCGTGTTTTAAATGACACTGATTCTTTAACCCAGTTAACGATTAAAACTGAGTGGAGTTTTAATGAATCTTTAATTAGATTGAAAAGATCGAAAATGGAGTATCACCAGTTTTGCTCCAGGCGATAGTTAAATCTTTAATTAGATTTGAACGTGAAATGGTAATTGAATTTACCGATAACACTGTGGTGTTAGATATGAAGTATTACCAGTTTTACTTCATGGGATGAATAGGTTGGGATTGGGAAATTAAAACAAATGATTACTTCGGTAAGGTTCGCTAATCCCGACTAGTTTGAATTGATATTCAAAAATGGATTAAAGAATAAATTCAAGGAATTTATCTTTGATAAAATTAATGGGAATCTTTCCCTATGAATGTGAAATTTAGAAACTAACTGTCGGTTAGCCAAGCAGAATGGTTTTCTGGATATTGATCTGATGTTGGTTTCGGCCTTCGGGGTTAATATTTGGGAAATTATTCTCTTGATTAATTTACGGTTAGTGACTAATGAATTGGAATGAGGCGTATGTTGTGTTTGTGTAACACTTTTATAATATATACGCGAGTTATTCGGAAAGGCCGGGATTATCCCATTCTGAATAACTGATACGACGATAAGTCGAAGATGAAGACGATGGTCGAAGACCGGAGGTCTTCACGTCGTTTGGGTAATTACTGATGATCTTGATTGGGCTGTACACCCAAGAAGATGGAAACAGTTAGTGATCGTCCAGACGTACTTGGAGATCGATGGATATGCGGGGTACTAGGTGCCTCCGGTTTCGTTCAGACCCAGGACGGACTTGTAAATGGACTGTGTGTCTGACATCGGATTTCATTCTGTGTGACTGATATCGGTTGCATAGAATGGTTTGCCTGTGTGGCATGCTAAGATGCAAATGATCAAGGCTTCTGTTGAAAAGCAAAGTCTTGTGGTGATGATCAAAGCACGGCCTTTGTGGCGTAGCTTTGTGTAACGTTTACCTCGCGTGTTTCACACCAGGTATGAACCAAAAACGGGAGACGGACCTCAGGGAGGGCCTGCGTTTCCTCCTAGCTAGAAGTGGCGTCAGTGGTTTTACACGCCCTGACGAGTTTGACTTATGTGGTTGTTGCTGTTGCGAGGCGCCTCGGTTAGATCGGACGATCCGGGTCCGATGGAGTCATTTAGTTGGCTCGCTTACGCCCCAAAGGGCGGCGAAACGCAGTGTCCAGGGTTTAAGTTTAATCCACATCGGTGGACCGGCCCTGTCGCTCCAAGGGTCGATGCGTTCTGATCCTGAGACTCGGGCTAGGCAGTCTCAAATCGGTTGAGGACTATCTTTTGCCTCGGTTCATAGACGGAAATCCAATTTCCAAATACGTGACATTTGCGGTTTTATTTGTAAACCTATATATGGCGACATAGTGGGATGGGGCGCTCATGCCGCCTATGATTGATACTTATGATTTGAAGTTGTTTTATACACTTATAATAGTATCAAATGATTTGTTTTAAAACGTATCAAGCATTCTTTGGCTGTTATAAGGGAAAACCCTATCCTCGACTGCGTTACATTGTGTGATGGGACCTGGGTCTTATAACAGCTTCATTTTTCTTTATTTAGCATTGCGCTGTTTGTTTTATGCACTGGTATTCTTGGGGGGAAACCCGTTCCGTGTTATACGGCGTGGTCCCTTGATTTACCTAATGATTTAAAATAAAGATTAATAACTGTTTTAGTTCTCACACCAGTCGCATGACTGACCTGGAGTTTATTGTTTTAACCTAAACTCTGGGTGCCCCTATTTTGACACGGGCAGCTAGTAGTTTCGGTTTTGCAGATTTATATTCACAGGATCCTGGTTTACAGCTGGAACGATATCCGGAAAGCTTTGTATCCGTATATCTCTTTCTAGTTGTGTATTGTATTATTTTCCGCTGCTATATATTTAAATGTAATTTAAATCTCTGATATTTCTGTGTAATATTCATTTATACTCTGTATATTCTTGTAATGTGGTGCATTGTTGTAATATACAATGAAATGTTCTTCTGTATGCGTTCTATGTTGTCTTGTTCTCAAAACGATAGGGCGTTTCGAACGGCCTGGGTCGGTTTAGCGACTGGTTCGGACCGAGCGAAATTCCTTGTCATCACAGTGGTATCAGAGCTTTGGTTTACAAAGCTCAGAGAACAAGACACATTAGAACCGCACGAAAGAATTCATCAGATATTGGATTAACAATATCCAATGAGAGTGACTCGTTAGAGATGGGATCAGTAGTATCCTAGAACGAGTGTGAAGAGTATATTTTTGAAAATGAAAACAAAATTTGTTTTGAAAATTTATATCAACTATTCGTATTTGATTATTTATTTTAATGATTAGGACAGTCCAGTATATAAAGATTTTGCATATACGCCTTGCAAACGTGTATTTGAAGTTTTAATATACTAGATAGATATAGAATCACACTCTAGTCGCCCGAAGATGATTCTGATGATAGTTCGAACATCATCAGAATTGGCATTCGTGTTTCGAAGGTGTGATATCTATATATTTCCTATTGACTGGTGTGAGAACCAAAATTAGATAGGACTTATAGTTGTGATTTGGCATCAAAAATCTGATTTTTGTATATGTATCAAAATTATGAATTTGAAACTCTAATTCACTAATTGATTGATGTTTGTGTTGTTTGTTAATTTGTTTGATAATTTTGAACCATTATGCCTAATGTGATCGAATAATGAATTGTATTGAAATTGGTCGCATTTGCTTGCATATACATGTATATCATTGAACAGGTCATAGCAAGGAGGCTAGAGCCGAAGAATAAAATTTGTTTGCCCGACAAATAGGTACATGTTTATTACATAATTTCCTGTTTTGTTTGGGTGATGATGATTTTGTGAGCCTATTGGCTAGCCGCTTGGCTTTTTCTTTTTCTTTTTGAGATCTGAAGGACCGGGGAAGCTATTTGAAATTCCCCGATGCTCCCGGTGTAGGGGAGGTTATGGCGAAATTTTTCGAAAATTTAGGGTGTTAGCCAAATTTTTGAAGTTTTGAAAATTCTCAGAAACTAAAGAGTTGGAGAATGGAAGCCAGATCGAGCGTAGGGTTGAATAATCAAACCACTTTCGACTTTGTTCCTTTTCGGGGACGAAAAGTTTTAAGTGGGGGAGATTGTAACAACCCGAAAATCTGGGCCAGTTTAAAATTTTTATTTTGGCAATTTTAGCGAATTTTGATTATTTAAAATGAATTATTTTAAATAATATCGACGAGAAATTTATTTTGAATTGAAATCAACGTAAATATATATACGCGTCGTCGTTAGAATATAAATATTTATTTATAATTATAAATGGAATTGAATATGGCGCGGTAGTTCGATAATTCGATTTCAAACTTCAATTGAATGTACCAGGTGCAAAACAATCCGGATTTTAGTGAAACCAAAAATAATGGAATCTAATAGTGAATATCTTTCCAACGAATTCGAAAAATCAAAAGTTCGTAGCGGGAATCAAAAGATATGTCCAGTTGAAAATTCTGAATAGTCGCTATGGAATTCAGGCCCTTAAAAATAGACATTTTGCAAATGACCTCGGATTTCGACGAAACCAGTTTTGTTGGGTCCGCAGTGTAAAGTTATTGCTAGGTTTCAGATTTCATAATTTTTCGAATCAATATGTGAGCGTGGCAAAGGAAAACGCGTTTGACCATTTTCAGTTGATTTTAATCGACTAGAAAATGGCCATTTTTCATACGGTCTCGGAATTCGACGAAACTAGTTTTGTTAGGACCGTATCGTCAATACGAAGCTAGAAAATATTTTTCTGGAATTTTTCAAGTTAGTATGTGACCCCGGTAATTCGAAATGTACGTTTAAAATTCAATATAGTGATTTAAAGGAAAAATTCAACGGAAACTGATTGTAATAGCCGAATCAGCTCACGATACATGTCCCATTGTGTTCGGAATGGGGGTGAAACGCTATGGACGACGGTCATTGGGTTTGGATTGGGGACCGGATACGAAACCCACTTTTTAGAATTAAAAGTAATTAAATAATAATAAAAATTTATTATAAAACCCCCTTTCTTCAGCAAACCCTAGCCAATTAAAAACGTTGCCGCCGCCATTTCAAACGGATGGACTAAATCGCTCCACACTTCAAACCCCAAATCCTCATAACCTTATTCGCATTAATCCCTCCTGCCAAAGCAAAAATCGTAGAGCTTCCTTTGCTCTACGAATCCACACTAGTTCGATCAAAAATTGGGGAAGGGAGGAGCTCGGATTGGAGGCGAAAAGCTGACGCCGACGACCTCGATTTCTGGCGTGAGGTGGTGTTCGAGTGGGAGGCCGTTAAGGGCAGTGGCGGAGGGGACTGGGGCGCCTCCCTTGGTGGTGGCGGATGACCCTCCGATCATCGGAGGTGGGTGCGGTAGGTTGCCCTAAGAGGGGCGACGGGTCTTGCTAGTCCCAGTATTTGAATGAAGAAGAACGAGGATTCCAGACTTTTTTCTCGTGAGCTTATTTCTATTTTTATTGATTCATTTATTTATTTTCTATGTAATTAATTTTATAAATATAAAAGTCAGTTTCTTTGATAGATAGCTTTAAATGAAATGTGTTTTTTTTTTTAAAAAGATAAATAACATAGTTTTAAAAAAAAAATACTTTGAATAAAAAAAAATGTGCTCTTTATACAATATACCATAAAATAAAAATGTGACTTTTAATATATATATAGCATTGATAAAAAAATAATTAGATTAAAATCAGTTTTTAAAAGAAAATAAAAACCTTTGTTAAAGAAAATAAAAACCTTTGTTTAAGAAAATAAAAACCTTTGTTTAAGAAAATAAAAACCTTTGTTAAAGAAAATAAAAACCTTTGTAAAAGAAAATAAAAACCTTTGTAAAAGAAAATAAAAACCTTTGTTTTTGAAAATAAAAACCTTTGTTTAAGAAAATAAAAACCTTTGTTTAAGAAAATAAAAACCTTTGTTAAAGAAAATAAAAACCTTTGTTAAAGAAAATAAAAACCTTTGTTAAAGAAAATAAAAACCTTTGTAAAAGAAAATAAAAACCTTTGTAAAAGAAAATAAAAACCTTTGTTTTTGAAAATATAAACCTTTGTTTAAGAAAATAAAAACCTTTGTTTAAGAAAATAAAAACCTTTGTTTAAGAAAATAAAAACCTTTGTTTAAGAAAATAAAAACCTTTGTTTTTGAAAATAAAAACCTTTGTTTTTAAGATAAAATAGAATTGATCTTTGAAATGGAAAAAATAGAATTTTTATATATTGAACTTCAATAGAAAAATAGAATTTTTATATATTGAACTTCGATAGAAAAATAGAATTTTTATATATTGAACTTCGATAGAAAAATATGATTTTTATATATTGAATAGCGAAGTAAAAAAATCGATTTTTACATATGTAGTGAAAGCGGACAACAAAAGCGACAAAAGGCGAGTTGGCGAAGATTTCCTGCATTAGAAGTGCCGTGGAGCTAGGATAGCTATTCGTGAGAACTTCTCACCTTTCAATTTAATTTTTCTAGTTATATATATATACTAGGATGCAGACGGTGCTTAGTAGCACCCGACACAATCGTCCACAGACCATGGACTTGTTTGTTTGACTGTTTGGTGATTGATTGCGATATCGGTTTGAATGTGATTTGTGGTGTGAAAATTCGAATCGATAAATTGGTTAGGATTAGACGTGCGCCGTTATAAGGCGAAGGAGTAAGGCTAGGTTAGACTCTTACTCCAAATTTTGTGGTTTGCATAACGAATTGATTTGATTGATGTGTGAATGGCGTGGGCCTTCACTAGACCGGGGATAAGGCTAGGCCTCGTCCCGTTTCTAGTATTGTGCCGATATGCCGCCGAAATTTTCTAAAATATGTTAGAAAAATAAAAATATCATTTTATTGAATAAATGAATTGAATAGAAATTCATAGGTTGAAATAAAATGTTTTATCGTTAAAAATATAATTTTTAACGTGAATACGAAAATGGTGAAGTGAATAAATAAATATTCATTTACAAACCAGATGGTTTGTTTATGTACACTTATTTGAATGACATTGATTGGGACGATAAATTTTACACATCGCCCAACTGCACAACTAAAATCTGTGTTTGATTGTTTGAAACCCCACACGGGTGTTGGGATGAAATATGAATTTCACTCATCCTGATTGATTAAATATGTCGATCGATTGATTGACAGGCTGTTATGAGCGTTGAATATCTATATTTGATGCTTATACAGTGTAGTGCACTTTGGTTGATGGTTGATTATTTTCAATGTTATTATATACATGTGTTGTATGAAAATCCATATAATTAATTTTATATGGTAATTGATTGGGCCTCATTCCAATCGTGAAAATAAAGAATATTTTGATAATAACAAATCTTTTGATGATAGGAAATATTTGAAATAGAATATTTGAAAATAGAAATTTATGAAGCCGTGTTGATTAGATTGACGCCATTTTGACGTAAACGATATTTATATCGATTTTATTCATTTTAAAATGAATATTGAAAGGTAATCTCGAAATCGAATATTTCGAAATGAATTGAATTGAAACGATTTCGAAATGAATTGAATTGAAAACGATTTCGAAATGAATTGAATTGAAAACAATTTCGAAATGAATTGAAACGATTTCGAAATGAATTGAATTGAAAACGATTTCGAAATGAATTGAATTGAAAACGATTTCGAAATGAATTGAATTGAAAACGATTTCGAAATGAATTGAATTGAAAACGATTTCGAAATGAATTGAATTGAAACGATTTCGAAATGAATTGAATTGAAAACGATTTCGAAATGAATTGAATTGAAAACGAATTGAAATGAATTCAAATTGAATTGAAATTTGAATTGAATAGAAATGAATTTTAAAACGAATTTATAAAGAAGAATTCAATTTTGCTTTGAATTGAAATGGAAGTTGAAATAGATTTTGAAACAAATTTTAAAACTATTTATATAATTCGTTTTAAATAGAAATCGACGAAATATATATTATATATATTATATATATAATATAATGGCCTGAATAGAACGCGCCGCGCCGCGGCAGTTCGCGAATTTCGACCATTTATTTCAAACGGACATTACGGGAGATCCGACCGTCGGATTCTCCTAAAACCAGAACCGTTGGGTTCGTATCGAAAAGAGCTTTCTAACGAATATTAGAAATTTGAAATCTAACGGTTGGATTTGGAATTATGTCCAAATCAAATTCGAAAAAGGTCGCTGTAAGTGCAGTTCGATGGCCGTTGATGGAAATCGACTGTACGGGCCTTGATAAAATTATTAAAAATAGCAATAATTTGTGTAAAATCATAAGAAATGATTTAGAAAGAATTGGGATGAAAAACTCCATATTTGAAAAGATAAAAATGGATTTTTATCGAAATGAACTAGTTTTGAACTAGAAATATAATTCTATTTATTTTTAAATAAATAAATTGAATTTAAAAAGGGTTTTAAAAATAACCAAAATTTCCAATGATTGCATTGGAGTGGATTTGAATCGAAATTGTCTTCGGAATATTTCGATGTTGGAATTCGTGATTATACAGGTGTTGTTATGGAAATTTGAAAGATATATATATTTATATCGTTATTTCCAATACGACATTTGTTAGTCGTAGAATTTGATATTGAATATAAGCCGATATATTTTCTATTCAGAGCCTTGTATTGAATATCGAATGTGATTTGGGTTTGTCGTGAATGGTGTCTTCACTAACACTGTTCTTGAACCCAGTTGAGAAATGATTAAATCTTTTTATTTAGATTTAATGAAGAGTACCAATTAAATAATATTTAATTGGAATTGAATTGATATTGATTTTTGGGTTTATCTTGAACAGTGTTTTAAATAACACTTGTTCTTTAACCCGATAATTAATGAATGTGATTTGGGTTTGTCGTGAATGGTGTCTTCACTAACACTGTTCTTGAACCCAGTTGAGAAATGATTAAATCTTTTTATTTAGATTTAATGAAGTGTACCAATTAAATAATATTTAATTGGAATTGAATTGATATTGATTTTTGGGTTTATCGTGAACAGTGTTTTAAATAACACTTGTTCTTTAACCCGATAATTAATGAATGTGATTTTGGGTTTATCGTGAACCGTGTTTTAAATGACACTGATTCTTTAACCCAGTTAACGATTAAAACTGAGTGGAGTTTTAATGAATCTTTAATTAGATTGAAAAGATCGAAAATGGAGTATCACCAGTTTTGCTCCAGGCGATAGTTAAATCTTTAATTAGATTTGAACGTGAAATGGTAATTGAATTTACCGATAACACTGTGGTGTTAGATATGAAGTATTACCAGTTTTACTTCATGGGATGAATAGGTTGGGATTGGGAAATTAAAACAAATGATTACTTCGGTAAGGTTCGCTAATCCCGACTAGTTTGAATTGATATTCAAAAATGGATTAAAGAATAAATTCAAGGAATTTATCTTTGATAAAATTAATGGGAATCTTTCCCTATGAATGTGAAATTTAGAAACTAACTGTCGGTTAGCCAAGCAGAATGGTTTTCTGGATATTGATCTGATGTTGGTTTCGGCCTTCGGGGTTAATATTTGGGAAATTATTCTCTTGATTAATTTACGGTTAGTGACTAATGAATTGGAATGAGGCGTATGTTGTGTTTGTGTAACACTTTTATAATATATACGCGAGTTATTCGGAAAGGCCGGGATTATCCCATTCTGAATAACTGATACGACGATAAGTCGAAGATGAAGACGATGGTCGAAGACCGGAGGTCTTCACGTCGTTTGGGTAATTACTGATGATCTTGATTGGGCTGTACACCCAAGAAGATGGAAACAGTTAGTGATCGTCCAGACGTACTTGGAGATCGATGGATATGCGGGGTACTAGGTGCCTCCGGTTTCGTTCAGACCCAGGACGGACTTGTAAATGGACTGTGTGTCTGACATCGGATTTCATTCTGTGTGACTGATATCGGTTGCATAGAATGGTTTGCCTGTGTGGCATGCTAAGATGCAAATGATCAAGGCTTCTGTTGAAAAGCAAAGTCTTGTGGTGATGATCAAAGCACGGCCTTTGTGGCGTAGCTTTGTGTAACGTTTACCTCGCGTGTTTCACACCAGGTATGAACCAAAAACGGGAGACGGACCTCAGGGAGGGCCTGCGTTTCCTCCTAGCTAGAAGTGGCGTCAGTGGTTTTACACGCCCTGACGAGTTTGACTTATGTGGTTGTTGCTGTTGCGAGGCGCCTCGGTTAGATCGGACGATCCGGGTCCGATGGAGTCATTTAGTTGGCTCGCTTACGCCCCAAAGGGCGGCGAAACGCAGTGTCCAGGGTTTAAGTTTAATCCACATCGGTGGACCGGCCCTGTCGCTCCAAGGGTCGATGCGTTCTGATCCTGAGACTCGGGCTAGGCAGTCTCAAATCGGTTGAGGACTATCTTTTGCCTCGGTTCATAGACGGAAATCCAATTTCCAAATACGTGACATTTGCGGTTTTATTTGTAAACCTATATATGGCGACATAGTGGGATGGGGCGCTCATGCCGCCTATGATTGATACTTATGATTTGAAGTTGTTTTATACACTTATAATAGTATCAAATGATTTGTTTTAAAACGTATCAAGCATTCTTTGGCTGTTATAAGGGAAAACCCTATCCTCGACTGCGTTACATTGTGTGATGGGACCTGGGTCTTATAACAGCTTCATTTTTCTTTATTTAGCATTGCGCTGTTTGTTTTATGCACTGGTATTCTTGGGGGGAAACCCGTTCCGTGTTATACGGCGTGGTCCCTTGATTTACCTAATGATTTAAAATAAAGATTAATAACTGTTTTAGTTCTCACACCAGTCGCATGACTGACCTGGAGTTTATTGTTTTAACCTAAACTCTGGGTGCCCCTATTTTGACACGGGCAGCTAGTAGTTTCGGTTTTGCAGATTTATATTCACAGGATCCTGGTTTACAGCTGGAACGATATCCGGAAAGCTTTGTATCCGTATATCTCTTTCTAGTTGTGTATTGTATTATTTTCCGCTGCTATATATTTAAATGTAATTTAAATCTCTGATATTTCTGTGTAATATTCATTTATACTCTGTATATTCTTGTAATGTGGTGCATTGTTGTAATATACAATGAAATGTTCTTCTGTATGCGTTCTATGTTGTCTTGTTCTCAAAACGATAGGGCGTTTCGAACGGCCTGGGTCGGTTTAGCGACTGGTTCGGACCGAGCGAAATTCCTTGTCATCACAGTGGTATCAGAGCTTTGGTTTACAAAGCTCAGAGAACAAGACACATTAGAACCGCACGAAAGAATTCATCAGATATTGGATTAACAATATCCAATGAGAGTGACTCGTTAGAGATGGGATCAGTAGTATCCTAGAACGAGTGTGAAGAGTATATTTTTGAAAATGAAAACAAAATTTGTTTTGAAAATTTATATCAACTATTCGTATTTGATTATTTATTTTAATGATTAGGACAGTCCAGTATATAAAGATTTTGCATATACGCCTTGCAAACGTGTATTTGAAGTTTTAATATACTAGATAGATATAGAATCACACTCTAGTCGCCCGAAGATGATTCTGATGATAGTTCGAACATCATCAGAATTGGCATTCGTGTTTCGAAGGTGTGATATCTATATATTTCCTATTGACTGGTGTGAGAACCAAAATTAGATAGGACTTATAGTTGTGATTTGGCATCAAAAATCTGATTTTTGTATATGTATCAAAATTATGAATTTGAAACTCTAATTCACTAATTGATTGATGTTTGTGTTGTTTGTTAATTTGTTTGATAATTTTGAACCATTATGCCTAATGTGATCGAATAATGAATTGTATTGAAATTGGTCGCATTTGCTTGCATATACATGTATATCATTGAACAGGTCATAGCAAGGAGGCTAGAGCCGAAGAATAAAATTTGTTTGCCCGACAAATAGGTACATGTTTATTACATAATTTCCTGTTTTGTTTGGGTGATGATGATTTTGTGAGCCTATTGGCTAGCCGCTTGGCTTTTTCTTTTTCTTTTTGAGATCTGAAGGACCGGGGAAGCTATTTGAAATTCCCCGATGCTCCCGGTGTAGGGGAGGTTATGGCGAAATTTTTCGAAAATTTAGGGTGTTAGCCAAATTTTTGAAGTTTTGAAAATTCTCAGAAACTAAAGAGTTGGAGAATGGAAGCCAGATCGAGCGTAGGGTTGAATAATCAAACCACTTTCGACTTTGTTCCTTTTCGGGGACGAAAAGTTTTAAGTGGGGGAGATTGTAACAACCCGAAAATCTGGGCCAGTTTAAAATTTTTATTTTGGCAATTTTAGCGAATTTTGATTATTTAAAATGAATTATTTTAAATAATATCGACGAGAAATTTATTTTGAATTGAAATCAACGTAAATATATATACGCGTCGTCGTTAGAATATAAATATTTATTTATAATTATAAATGGAATTGAATATGGCGCGGTAGTTCGATAATTCGATTTCAAACTTCAATTGAATGTACCAGGTGCAAAACAATCCGGATTTTAGTGAAACCAAAAATAATGGAATCTAATAGTGAATATCTTTCCAACGAATTCGAAAAATCAAAAGTTCGTAGCGGGAATCAAAAGATATGTCCAGTTGAAAATTCTGAATAGTCGCTATGGAATTCAGGCCCTTAAAAATAGACATTTTGCAAATGACCTCGGATTTCGACGAAACCAGTTTTGTTGGGTCCGCAGTGTAAAGTTATTGCTAGGTTTCAGATTTCATAATTTTTCGAATCAATATGTGAGCGTGGCAAAGGAAAACGCGTTTGACCATTTTCAGTTGATTTTAATCGACTAGAAAATGGCCATTTTTCATACGGTCTCGGAATTCGACGAAACTAGTTTTGTTAGGACCGTATCGTCAATACGAAGCTAGAAAATATTTTTCTGGAATTTTTCAAGTTAGTATGTGACCCCGGTAATTCGAAATGTACGTTTAAAATTCAATATAGTGATTTAAAGGAAAAATTCAACGGAAACTGATTGTAATAGCCGAATCAGCTCACGATACATGTCCCATTGTGTTCGGAATGGGGGTGAAACGCTATGGACGACGGTCATTGGGTTTGGATTGGGGACCGGATACGAAACCCACTTTTTAGAATTAAAAGTAATTAAATAATAATAAAAATTTATTATAAAACCCCCTTTCTTCAGCAAACCCTAGCCAATTAAAAACGTTGCCGCCGCCATTTCAAACGGATGGACTAAATCGCTCCACACTTCAAACCCCAAATCCTCATAACCTTATTCGCATTAATCCCTCCTGCCAAAGCAAAAATCGTAGAGCTTCCTTTGCTCTACGAATCCACACTAGTTCGATCAAAAATTGGGGAAGGGAGGAGCTCGGATTGGAGGCGAAAAGCTGACGCCGACGACCTCGATTTCTGGCGTGAGGTGGTGTTCGAGTGGGAGGCCGTTAAGGGCAGTGGCGGAGGGGACTGGGGCGCCTCCCTTGGTGGTGGCGGATGACCCTCCGATCATCGGAGGTGGGTGCGGTAGGTTGCCCTAAGAGGGGCGACGGGTCTTGCTAGTCCCAGTATTTGAATGAAGAAGAACGAGGATTCCAGACTTTTTTCTCGTGAGCTTATTTCTATTTTTATTGATTCATTTATTTATTTTCTATGTAATTAATTTTATAAATATAAAAGTCAGTTTCTTTGATAGATAGCTTTAAATGAAATGTGTTTTTTTTTTTTAAAAAGATAAATAACATAGTTTTAAAAAAAAAAAACTTTGAATAAAAAAAAATGTGCTCTTTATACAATATACCATAAAATAAAAATGTGACTTTTAATATATATATAGCATTGATAAAAAAATAATTAGATTAAAATCAGTTTTTAAAAGAAAATAAAAACCTTTGTTAAAGAAAATAAAAACCTTTGTTTAAGAAAATAAAAACCTTTGTTTAAGAAAATAAAAACCTTTGTTAAAGAAAATAAAAACCTTTGTAAAAGAAAATAAAAACCTTTGTAAAAGAAAATAAAAACCTTTGTTTTTGAAAATAAAAACCTTTGTTTAAGAAAATAAAAACCTTTGTTTAAGAAAATAAAAACCTTTGTTAAAGAAAATAAAAACCTTTGTTAAAGAAAATAAAAACCTTTGTTAAAGAAAATAAAAACCTTTGTAAAAGAAAATAAAAACCTTTGTAAAAGAAAATAAAAACCTTTGTTTTTGAAAATATAAACCTTTGTTTAAGAAAATAAAAACCTTTGTTTAAGAAAATAAAAACCTTTGTTTAAGAAAATAAAAACCTTTGTTTAAGAAAATAAAAACCTTTGTTTTTGAAAATAAAAACCTTTGTTTTTAAGATAAAATAGAATTGATCTTTGAAATGGAAAAAATAGAATTTTTATATATTGAACTTCAATAGAAAAATAGAATTTTTATATATTGAACTTCGATAGAAAAATAGAATTTTTATATATTGAACTTCGATAGAAAAATATGATTTTTATATATTGAATAGCGAAGTAAAAAAATCGATTTTTACATATGTAGTGAAAGCGGACAACAAAAGCGACAAAAGGCGAGTTGGCGAAGATTTCCTGCATTAGAAGTGCCGTGGAGCTAGGATAGCTATTCGTGAGAACTTCTCACCTTTCAATTTAATTTTTCTAGTTATATATATATACTAGGATGCAGACGGTGCTTAGTAGCACCCGACACAATCGTCCACAGACCATGGACTTGTTTGTTTGACTGTTTGGTGATTGATTGCGATATCGGTTTGAATGTGATTTGTGGTGTGAAAATTCGAATCGATAAATTGGTTAGGATTAGACGTGCGCCGTTATAAGGCGAAGGAGTAAGGCTAGGTTAGACTCTTACTCCAAATTTTGTGGTTTGCATAACGAATTGATTTGATTGATGTGTGAATGGCGTGGGCCTTCACTAGACCGGGGATAAGGCTAGGCCTCGTCCCGTTTCTAGTATTGTGCCGATATGCCGCTGAAATTTTCTAAAATATGTTAGAAAAATAAAAATATCATTTTATTGAATAAATGAATTGAATAGAAATTCATAGGTTGAAATAAAATGTTTTATCGTTAAAAATATAATTTTTAACGTGAATACGAAAATGGTGAAGTGAATAAATAAATATTCATTTACAAACCAGATGGTTTGTTTATGTACACTTATTTGAATGACATTGATTGGGACGATAAATTTTACACATCGCCCAACTGCACAACTAAAATCTGTGTTTGATTGTTTGAAACCCCACACGGGTGTTGGGATGAAATATGAATTTCACTCATCCTGATTGATTAAATATGTCGATCGATTGATTGACAGGCTGTTATGAGCGTTGAATATCTATATTTGATGCTTATACAGTGTAGTGCACTTTGGTTGATGGTTGATTATTTTCAATGTTATTATATACATGTGTTGTATGAAAATCAATATAATTAATTTTATATGGTAATTGATTGGGCCTCATTCCAATCGTGAAAATAAAGAATATTTTGATAATAACAAATCTTTTGATGATAGGAAATATTTGAAATAGAATATTTGAAAATAGAAATTTATGAAGCCGTGTTGATTAGATTGACGCCATTTTGACGTAAACGATATTTATATCGATTTTATTCATTTTAAAATGAATATTGAAAGGTAATCTCGAAATCGAATATTTCGAAATGAATTGAATTGAAACGATTTCGAAATGAATTGAATTGAAAACGATTTCGAAATGAATTGAATTGAAAACGATTTCGAAATGAATTGAATTGAAACGATTTCGAAATGAATTGAATTGAAAACGATTTCGAAATGAATTGAATTGAAAACGATTTCGAAATGAATTGAATTGAAAACGATTTCGAAATGAATTGAATTGAAACGATTTCGAAATGAATTGAATTGAAAACGATTTCGAAATGAATTGAATTGAAAACGAATTGAAATGAATTCAAATTGAATTGAAATTTGAATTGAATAGAAATGACTTTTAAAACGAATTTATAAAGAAGAATTCAATTTTGCTTTGAATTGAAATGGAAGTTGAAATAGATTTTGAAACAAATTTTAAAACTATTTATATAATTCGTTTTAAATAGAAATCGACGAAATATATATTATATATATTATATATATAATATAATGGCCTGAATAGAACGCGCCGCGCCGCGGCAGTTCGCGAATTTCGACCATTTATTTCAAACGGACATTACGGGAGATCCGACCCTCGGATTCTCCTAAAACCAGAACCGTTGGGTTCGTATCGAAAAGAGCTTTCTAACGAATATTAGAAATTTGAAATCTAACGGTTGGATTTGGAATTATGTCCAAATCAAATTCGAAAAAGGTCGCTGTAAGTGCAGTTCGATGGCCGTTGATGGAAATCGACTGTACGGGCCTTGATAAAATTATTAAAAATAGCAATAATTTGTGTAAAATCATAAGAAATGATTTAGAAAGAATTGGGATGAAAAACTCCATATTTGAAAAGATAAAAATGGATTTTTATCGAAATGAACTAGTTTTGAACTAGAAATATAATTCTATTTATTTTTAAATAAATAAATTGAATTTAAAAAGGGTTTTAAAAATAACCAAAATTTCCAATGATTGCATTGGAGTGGATTTGAATCGAAATTGTCTTCGGAATATTTCGATGTTGGAATTCGTGATTATACAGGTGTTGTTATGGAAATTTGAAAGATATATATATTTATATCGTTATTTCCAATACGACATTTGTTAGTCGTAGAATTTGATATTGAATATAAGCCGATATATTTTCTATTCAGAGCCTTGTATTGAATATCGAATGTGATTTGGGTTTGTCGTGAATGGTGTCTTCACTAACACTGTTCTTGAACCCAGTTGAGAAATGATTAAATCTTTTTATTTAGATTTAATGAAGAGTACCAATTAAATAATATTTAATTGGAATTGAATTGATATTGATTTTTGGGTTTATCGTGAACAGTGTTTTAAATAACACTTGTTCTTTAACCCGATAATTAATGAATGTGATTTGGGTTTGTCGTGAATGGTGTCTTCACTAACACTGTTCTTGAACCCAGTTGAGAAATGATTAAATCTTTTTATTTAGATTTAATGAAGTGTACCAATTAAATAATATTTAATTGGAATTGAATTGATATTGATTTTTGGGTTTATCGTGAACAGTGTTTTAAATAACACTTGTTCTTTAACCCGATAATTAATGAATGTGATTTTGGGTTTATCGTGAACCGTGTTTTAAATGACACTGATTCTTTAACCCAGTTAACGATTAAAACTGAGTGGAGTTTTAATGAATCTTTAATTAGATTGAAAAGATCGAAAATGGAGTATCACCAGTTTTGCTCCAGGCGATAGTTAAATCTTTAATTAGATTTGAACGTGAAATGGTAATTGAATTTACCGATAACACTGTGGTGTTAGATATGAAGTATTACCAGTTTTACTTCATGGGATGAATAGGTTGGGATTGGGAAATTAAAACAAATGATTACTTCGGTAAGGTTCGCTAATCCCGACTAGTTTGAATTGATATTCAAAAATGGATTAAAGAATAAATTCAAGGAATTTATCTTTGATAAAATTAATGGGAATCTTTCCCTATGAATGTGAAATTTAGAAACTAACTGTCGGTTAGCCAAGCAGAATGGTTTTCTGGATATTGATCTGATGTTGGTTTCGGCCTTCGGGGTTAATATTTGGGAAATTATTCTCTTGATTAATTTACGGTTAGTGACTAATGAATTGGAATGAGGCGTATGTTGTGTTTGTGTAACACTTTTATAATATATACGCGAGTTATTCGGAAAGGCCGGGTTTATCCCATTCTGAATAACTGATACGACGATAAGTCGAAGATGAAGACGATGGTCGAAGACCGGAGGTCTTCACGTCGTTTGGGTAATTACTGATGATCTTGATTGGGCTGTACACCCAAGAAGATGGAAACAGTTAGTGATCGTCCAGACGTACTTGGAGATCGATGGATATGCGGGGTACTAGGTGCCTCCGGTTTCGTTCAGACCCAGGATGGACTTGTAAATGGACTGTGTGTCTGACATCGGATTTCATTCTGTGTGACTGATATCGGTTGCATAGAATGGTTTGCCTGTGTGGCATGCTAAGATGCAAATGATCAAGGCTTCTGTTGAAAAGAAAAGTCTTGTGGTGATGATCAAAGCACGGCCTTTGTGGCGTAGCTTTGTGTAACGTTTACCTCGCGTGTTTCACACCAGGTATGAACCAAAAACGGGAGACGGACCTCAGGGAGGGCCTGCGTTTCCTCCTAGCTAGAAGTGGCGTCAGTGGTTTTACACGCCCTGACGAGTTTGACTTATGTGGTTGTTGCTGTTGCGAGGCGCCTCGGTTAGATCGGACGATCCGGGTCCGATGGAGTCATTTAGTTGGCTCGCTTACGCCCCAAAGGGCGGCGAAACGCAGTGTCCAGGGTTTAAGTTTAATCCACATCGGTGGACCGGCCCTGTCGCTCCAAGGGTCGATGCGTTCTGATCCTGAGACTCGGGCTAGGCAGTCTCAAATCGGTTGAGGACTATCTTTTGCCTCGGTTCATAGACGGAAATCCAATTTCCAAATACGTGACATTTGCGGTTTTATTTGTAAACCTATATATGGCGACATAGTGGGATGGGGCGCTCATGCCGCCTATGATTGATACTTATGATTTGAAGTTGTTTTATACACTTATAATAGTATCAAATGATTTGTTTTAAAACGTATCAAGCATTCTTTGGCTGTTATAAGGGAAAACCCTATCCTCGACTGCGTTACATTGTGTGATGGGACCTGGGTCTTATAACAGCTTCATTTTTCTTTATTTAGCATTGCGCTGTTTGTTTTATGCACTGGTATTCTTGGGCGGAAACCCGTTCCGTGTTATACGGCGTGGTCCCTTGATTTACCTAATGATTTAAAATAAAGATTAATAACTGTTTTAGTTCTCACACCAGTCGCATGACTGACCTGGAGTTTATTGTTTTAACCTAAACTCTGGGTGCCCCTATTTTGACACGGGCAGCTAGTAGTTTCGGTTTTGCAGATTTATATTCACAGGATCCTAGTTTACAGCTGGAACGATATCCGGAAAGCTTTGTATCCGTATATCTCTTTCTAGTTGTGTATTGTATTATTTTCCGCTGCTATATATTTAAATGTAATTTAAATCTCTGATATTTCTGTGTAATATTCATTTATACTCTGTATATTCTTGTAATCTGGTGCATTGTTGTAATATACAATGAAATGTTCTTCTGTATGCGTTCTATGTTGTCTTGTTCTCAAAACGATAGGGCGTTTCGAACGGCCTGGGTCGGTTTAGCGACTGGTTCGGACTGAGCGAAATTCCTTGTCGTCACAGTTATGCTAAGGGATAAATCCGTTGCAACCATATATATTTATATAGACCAACCCATTCGATCATTGGAAATACTTTGTCATACATTCGTCCATTTACGTTCGTTCTAGAACTGAATGAAACCGAAGGCACTATTCAGTACATCCATCTTAGTCCATTGTTATCTAAGATTTGTACAACAGCCCTTGCACTTTACTTCATCTTCAATATATTCAGCATATATGATTCGCAACGCTTATGCCAATACAGAGTGGTTCTTTGGATAATAATCCAACCGGTCTCTCCATATTAACAACGTTAAAATGGTCAAAACATTGATAGTTTGTGATTTAACTATCAAAGAAAAACTCGTGTGCAAACAACGATATTATTTCCAGACGGAAATTATATCAACCAATCATCATTTAACATTTATCTCTTTAGTTCATTAATTTACTTATCTCCTGTTTCCCTATATTCTAAATTTCTTATTTTCTAATTTTAGAAAATATACTTTATTAACAATGGAAAACATTTCCATTTCCTGTTTCCTATACTAGAAAACATTTCTGATTTCTTATTTGGAAAACATTTCCGAAGTTCCTTCATTGGATTTAAACTGATGTTTAAATAAAACATCGCTATGCCAACTCAAACCATTTACTAAATTCACTTAACCATCATTCACTATCAAACCTTACCATTTCTTAGCTAAGAAGGAAGTCGATCAAGTTGGGGTATAATTACCTCTCAGACCTTAACTGAACAACGTTATAACTTCGAAATAGTAAAAGTTTATCTTTTAATCCTTTAACAACTTCTTTACGTAACTCTCGGATTCAATTTACGAATCCACTTCTTTATTGAAAACATTGATTTTAACAATAACGTTATAATCCCTACTTTCGCAATATCTAACTTCAATTATAACCTTTATTCTTTAATTCGAATAATTAAACCTAACCCTAATTTATTAGTGTATACTCTTGATTTAAAAACCAGAAAGTAAATATTACTTTCCCTAATTCGATATAATTGAATTCGACGTATAATTCTCTTTCGAGAAATCTCTATTTGATTAACTCTTCTTCGAATAACCTATATTCGATCACCCTCTTTGAATAACTTATATTCGAAATCTCTATCTTTCGAATAAACTATATTCGATCTCTTCCTTTCGAATACGCTATATTCGATAATCTCCCTTCGATTAACTAATCGATAACTCCTTTCGATTAAACTATAATCGATAACTCCTTTCGATTAAACTATAATCGATAACTCCTTTCGATTAAACTATAATCGATAACTCCTTTAACTCTATTCGAATAAACTATATTCGACTAACCCGATTTACTCCATTCGAATAACTAATATTCGATAACTCTATTTAACTCCATTCGAATAACTATATTCGACTAACTCTATTTACTTCATTCAAATAACTAATATTCGATAAATCTATTTAACCCCATTCGCTTGACTCTAGATCGCGGCGATCACAATGGTTATGCCTAATTCCCTCAGGAAACATCCGACCGCCTTAGGCTATTTACAGCCCTGCGAATTACGCTAGCAGTCGTGCTTCATGGCATCTCATTTGGATTAACTCTAATTGATTAACTCTAACTGATTTAACTCTATCGATTTACTCTACTGGTTAACTCTATCGGTTTAACTCTACTGGTTAATTCTCTCGGTTCAACTCTACTGGTTAACTCTATCGGTTCAACTCTACTGGTTAACTCTATCGGTTCTACTCTACTAAACTAACTCGACTCGACTAACCTCTTTTGAATAACATATTCGATTTACTAAATTTCGAAAACCATATTCGATTAACTAACTTTCGAATACCATATTCTATTAACTCCCTTCGAATACCATATTCGATTAACTAACTTTCGAATACCATATTCGATTAACTAACTTCGAATACCATATTCGATTAACTAACTTCGAATACCATATTCGATTAACTAACTTCGAATACCATATTCGATTAACTAACTTTTTAAACGTTTATCCATTTAAAATGATCCCCTTTTTAACAACATTTATTCATTTATAAAGATTCACTTTTTAGTAACGGTTCTTCACTTTATAAATGTTCTTTTAATAACGTTTTCCTTTTTATAACGGTTTCCTTTTTATAACTTCTTATTCCATTATAAACCAATTTCCTTTTTATTAACTCTATTTATTTTCTAAATATTTATTCTCCTTTATTCTATTTATTTTCTAAATAAATATTCCTTTTATAAAATCCTATGATATTATAAATACTTCCTTATTATAAAACCGTGTTCGTTTTATAAACCATTTCCTTTTATAAAATCCTGTGATTTTATAAATACTCTATTTTCAAATTGTTTCCTTTTATAAAATTGGTTGATTTTTTAAAATTCGTTTATTTCGATATACATTGAAATATTCCTTTTTCCTATTCTATTTGTTTTATCAACATTTTTTCCTTTTATAAAACTCTATTCGTTTTATAAATAATTTCCTTTTATAAAACCGTGTTCGTTTTATAAATAATTTCCTTTTACAAAATCCTGTTATTTAATAAAATTCCTTTATTTCAATATACATTGAAATATTCCTTTTTCCTATTCTATTTGTTTTATCAACATTTTTCCCTTTTATAAAACTCTATTCCTTTTATAAATACTTTCCTTTTATAAAACCGTGTTCGTTTTATAAATAATTTCCCTTCATAAAATGCTGTGATTTTATAAAATTCCTTTATTTCAATATACATTGAAATATTCCATTTCACAACTCAGGGTTTCTTATGATATTTAAAATATCGAATAACAATGATTAATATCATTCTAACACACATAATCCAGAACAGATTATATAACACATCATATAACACAATATATGAAAACAGTAAAATAATTGTTGAGGAATCCAGTCGGATTCCTCCAACCTGTCTCCCTGCATCCACAGATGTTAAACAGTATAATATATATCATATTTCATCGTAACATGAAATATATCGATACAGAATCAAATATTGATTATCGATATTTATCTATAACTAGATCTACGTTTTCAAACAATTCTATTTAACAGTCCAGTTTAACAATCAATATACAACAGTCAAAAATAAAGTACAATTTATAAAAATATAAATTGTGCAGAGTTAGTGAGTTTTACTCACATTGTCGCGTTAAGCGTTAAATAACGATTTGCGTTATTTGATTCAGTCAGACAATTTATTTTGCAATAAATTGTGATAAGCTCCGATTCACTCCTGGTCCGTCTCATTGTGGAGCTCCCTTACATATGATCCCGATGGATCCTATTTTCTTCAATTCCATTCAAACACTGTCGGCCCATCCAACTCAAAAGCCCAGACCCGTTTTTATTTCACTTCTAATCCGAACACAAACCTGCTCCTTCAACAAATCCACCGGCCATTTTCAGTCTTCCATCTTCAACTGCTTTTTCACCCACGCCCATTTCACGTCCCACCTCTTTTGGCTCATTCTTAACTATATAAATTTTCTTCATTGAAAATAAACTGGGCTTCGGAATTTATTAAACCGGCCCAGCCATCTATGATAACCTGAACCGCTCCAGGAAGATCTTCCTTCCCTGTTTTCAATCCCCATCACTTCACCACTAACTCAATCAACAAAATCTTTAAACCATGTTATTAAAATTGCTAATCCCTCCTTCCCCCTTCATACTGCTCGAACCCGCCACAACACACCATCCAACATCGCCCTCCATCCCCCTCCTTAGATCGACTACTCCACAACCCAGCTCATGTTAAACTCCTCTTTTATCCATTCACGCACACCCTTCCCACTATTAAGGCCCTTTCCATCCACCATAATTTCCGCATCTTTCCACTACAAATCGAACAAGCCTCACCACCAGGTTCTCCTTTGAAATCTCCACCACATCATACCCCCTTCATAACACTCGACGCCCCTTTATCAAAAGCCAAACTCGCACCTTCCCAGTATTTTCACAACAACCATCGAACAAAAAGGTCCCTAAAATCAATCAAAGTCTGCCACCGAGTGCCATTCGATGTGTTGATTCTAAAATCAAACTCTAGCTCAAAGGTCGATGCCCCAAATTTCCTAGACATCAAACCCTAAGTTCACTGAGAATGCCAGACCTCGACGGAACTTGAAATCGAACACCACAAAATACATATCAACATGGGGGAATTTGCATCAGAGATTCAAAGAAATTTGTTTTAAGATTTAAGGGATTTTACTTGGAGTTCTAGAAATTTTGTTTGAGGATCGAAATTGTTGTGGCAGCTGAAGAAGTGTTTGACTTCGGTGAATAAATGGATTAGGTCATAAGGTAGAAACGAGGGTATTTATAGAGGTGAAATTTAGGTCCATTTTCCTTTTTTATTCCTTTAAAAATTTCATCATGAAATAACCCTCAAACGATATCATATGATCTCTTTTTTTGACAAACTAAGCTAATCCTAACATAGAAAAATATTCCGGATCCAATGGGATAGGTTTCGTCAAATTCCGACACCATTTGCCAAAATCCCTTAGAAAATATCGATGAAAAACACCGAGCAATAATTCCTAACAATTCCAGAAAAATCCTAAAAATATGAGGCCTTGACGTTTCACTAGACCTCTTCCAAAGGTTTCGTATGAAACTTGTTTCGTTGAATTTCGATTTCGTTTGACCAGTTAACCATTCAGTTTCGTTTGTTTTAAGTTAAAAACATAGCGTACCCCACTATGAAATATTCTTTTCACGTAGGGACAGTTATTGCCAGAAACAAAAATACCATTGAAATGAGTGATGTGCTCTGGTCCGAAAAATGTAATAATACTGGTAGATGGACTCATATTGTGAAACCCCGAAATGTCGATATAGGGTGCCAAATGCTCCAAATAAAAAGTTGCTTATTAAATTAATTAAAAATTACAGTAAAATTCTAAAAATTAAATTATCGCTATTTCGCAAAAGGACCTTGTCTAAATTCAAACCCGATCTCTAGTTATATCGAATAAACCGTTACGGTCGATAAACGATTCTATAGCGACTATTCTAAAATTTGATTTGGACATATCTCAAAATCTACACGACGAAATCATGATTTTTCTCTTCCACTAGAAAGATATACTCCACCAGCTCCACACGTTTCTTGTTTCACAGAAATCCGATTTAAAACAAATCTGTACATTCATTTGAAGTTCAAATCGCCAAATAGCGAACAACAGCGCCATTTCGAGCTCTTTTATAAATATATTATAAACTATACGTTCAACTGTCGTCGATTCAATATATTCGTTATTATATTTCGAATCGAAACTCAACCACATCTCGTATACTATTCAATTCACTCTCTATTGTGAATTCTACTATTTCTGACTATTTCGATATTTCTAATTTATTATTCATTGTAAATATTAATTAAATATTCAATATTATTTAATTCAGGTCATCGATATCATCAAAACGATATTTAAATAATTAAATAAATTAATTATTCAACAGCTAAAAATGTGGGTCATTACATTCTTTCCCCCTTAAAATAATTTCGTCCTCGAAATTGCTAAGGTAGGGGACGACCCTATCTACTGAGTAAAAATTTATCTGTTTACCTCTTATCTCCGGTTTCAACTGAACCAATTAATATTGACTAAAACATTAATTTATTCCGACTAACTAAATTTTCAAAAATTCTGAAAATTTTCTAACACCTTAACTTTTCGAAAAATTTCGCCATAACTTCCTTTGTACAACCCTATCGGTAAAACCACAACTCGCCTATCTAGGCCCTCTTCAACCCAAAATAAAATCAAACAGCCAAGCGGCTTGCCAATTCGGCTCATAAATCCCAAACTCATATAAAATATAAACTGGTACCTTTTTGTCGGGCATATTGACTCTATCACTTCCATATGCTATCAACTCAGCATATACCAGTGTTATCTCAATCAAATTCCAATCAGTTCATATCCTCAAATCCAAATCGACTTTCATTCGAACCCCAATATCACATTTCAAATTCTTAACTCATCAACCCAATTCCATAGCAGATTATTCTCTAATCCAATTCAATTCTATTTAACTCAGTTCCAGTTAAATTTCAATTTATTTTTACCATCTCATTTTAATTAACTTCATTAGTTAAATTTCAATTCCAAAATTTAAATCCCTGGGTTTATTTCAAATCAATTTGAAATTATAATACCAATACAAAACCTTTGAATTTCTAAACAACTTGTTTTCTCAAAACAATTCAAAATCAAAACCTTTGGTAGTAATCCGTCACTTACAACTCGAAAATGAACACTGATG
The DNA here is from genome assembly GCA_030737875.1 of Allium sativum. Taxonomy (NCBI): domain Eukaryota; kingdom Viridiplantae; phylum Streptophyta; class Magnoliopsida; order Asparagales; family Amaryllidaceae; genus Allium; species Allium sativum. Next base: position 84,577,704 of record CM060911.1, on the reverse strand, counting down.
ATGTCGCGATTCATCATCAGAATCTATTTTCCAGCTACCGAAGTGAGTTCAATACTATATCACTTTCAGTTTGAAAAACGTTTTCAAAATCTCCCAGGAACTTAAAATTTCCTTATTTTAAATCCCAATTCTGATTTACATTCAGATTTACTTCATCTTATTTCATATATTTTCTTTATATGAATTCTGATTGGTTATTTATAACCATTTCACTTTTATAATCTTACTCGATTATAATAACAACCAACACAACCAATATACTATACCAAATATATTCGGGTAAAATTATTCCATTTACCCTCTTTTCAAAACATACCATGTCTGTTCATCGTATTCAAGCGTTTATAAAACTCTTACCGATACAGTTGATCAAACTGATCGACCAGAATTCATAAGCCACTCAACCAATGAGTCTCAACAATATAAAACCATTTTATTTTAACTAACAAATACACACTCGTATATATACACTCAAACTCAGTCTAGGATATTACTAATCCTATCTCTACTGAATTACACCACAGAGCCAAGGTATTAACTAAACCAATGCTCTGATACCAACCGTAGTGACCCGAAAATCCGGTCCAATTTGAGCTGACCAAATAACACAAGTCCAACCCCAAATTGCACTGGAAATTCAAGAAACTAATAGAAAGAAGATAGAGGGTGAGGATAGATAAGGTAGAACTAATAGAATAGCAGAAGAAGAAGAACATCATCATCAGAGTAAATACGAGTCTCACAGCGAAACGAATAAAATATAGCATAACTTTTGAAATACAAACAGTTATATGTATACAATAGCACTTATCAGAGTACATCACTTACAACAACAGCGGAAATAATAATAGCTATAGAATCCTGAAGCCTCCTGCTCCAAGCTCTCCAAGTGTATCTGTAAAATCCCGACTACTTGACTGCCCATACAAATTTAGGCACCCAAGAGTTTAGGGAAAACAAAACAAATAAACTCCGGGTCAGTCATGGGACTAGTGTGAATAAAACTCCTAACACTTGGTTTAATAACGGATATATCATAAGACCACGCCGTGAAAACGAAACGGGTTTTCCCTTATGAAAATCCAAACAACTTTGTAAAGCAATATCATTCTGATATTATAATAATGTCTAAGTACAAATAGATATCAATCTAGCAGAAACGCTTTCATCTCACGTTCTACTATATAGTATATAATCAAAAACCGCAAGCACGTATTGGGTAATGGCTTTCCAACTATGACAAGGTATGGAACCACCTTCCGATCAGTGTACTCTAGGAACGATACACTGGAGTTCAACAAGAACATCTTGCAACACAGCCACACATGACCGACCACTCATTTTGCTTGAGTGTATCGAATGTATATCACCAACGGTTGGGATCAGCAACCGTTTCCCGTATATATATGGGACAGCATTGATAAGATTAAAAGAAGCAAATGAATATTCTCTAGATAGGTGATTATACATCCTACTTCGGTGCGACCGACTTAGCCATGCTGCCTGCCCGATTTCTGTCATTTACCGGATGTGAGGCTAGAAGCTACGCTTACATTCCATTCATTTATAACACGATCACTTTGAATGCCACATTATCAGATCCGTAAATCATTAGTTGGTTTATACAAATATCCTGGATGTTATGCTAAGGGATAAATCCGTTGCAACCACATATATTTATACAGACCAACCCATTCGATCATTGGAAATACTTTGTCATACATTCGTCCATTTACGTTCGTTCTAGAACTGAACGAAACCGAAGGCACTATTCAGTACATCCATCTTAGTCCATTGTTATCTAAGATTTATACAACAGCCCTTGCACTTTACTTCATCTTCAATATATTTAGCATATATGATTCGCAACGCTTATGCCAATACAGAGTGGTTCTTTGGATAATAATCCAACCGGTCTCTCCATATTAACAACGTTAAAATGGTCAAAACATTGATAGTCTGTGATTTAACTATCAAAGAAAAACTCGTGTGCAAACAACGATATTATTTCCAGACGGAAATTATATCAACCAATCATCATTTAACATTTATCTCTTTAGTTCATTAATTTACTTATCTCCTGTTTCCCTATATTCTAAATTTCTTATTTTCTAATTTTAGAAAATATACTTTATTAACAATGGAAAACATTTCCATTTCCTGTTTCCTATACTAGAAAACATTTCTGATTTCTTATTTGGAAAACATTTCTAAAGTTCCTTCATTGGATTTAAACTGATGTTTAAATAAAACATCGCTATGCCAACTCAAACCATTTACTAAATTCGCTTCACCATCATTCACTATCAAACCTTACCATTTCTTAGTAAAGAAGGAAGTCAATCAAGTTGGGGTATAATTACCTCTCAGACCTTAACTGAACAACGTTATAACTTCGAAATAGTAAAGTTTATCTTTTAATCCTTTAACAACTTCTTTACGTAACTCTCAGATTCAATTTACGAATCCACTTCTTTATTGAAAACATTGACTTTAACAATAAAGTTATAATCCCTACTTTCGCAATATCTAACTTCAATTATAACCTTTATTCTTTAATTCGAATAATTAAACCTAACCCTAATTTATTAGTGTATACTCTTGATTTAAAAACCAGAAAGTAAATATTACTTTCCCTAATTCGATATAATTGAATTTGACGTATAATTCTCTTTCGAGAAATCTCTATTTGATTGACTCTTCTTCGAATAACCTATATTTGATCACCCTCTTTGAATAACTTATATTCGAGATCTCTATCTTTCGAATAAACTATATTCGATCTCTTCCTTTCGAATACGCTATATTCGATAATCTCCCTTCGATTAACTAATCTATAACTCCTTTCGATTAAACTATAATCGATAACTCCTTTCGATTAAACTATAATCGATAACTCCTTTAACTCTATTCGAGTAAACTATATTCGACTATCCCTATTTACTCCATTCGAATAACTAATATTCGATAACTCTATTTAACTCCATTCGAATAACTATATTCGACTAACTCTATTTACTCCATTCAAATAACTAATATTCGATAAATCTATTTAACTCCATTCGCTTGACTCTAGATCGCAGCGAACACAATTGTTACGCCTGATTCCCTCAGGAAACATCTGACCGCCTTAGGCTATTTACAGCCCTGCGAATTACGCTAGCAGTCGTGCTACATGGCATCTCATTTGGATTAACTCTAATTGATTAACTCTAACTGGTTTAACTCTATCGATTTACTCTACTGGTTAACTCTATCGGTTTAACTCTACTGGTTAATTCTCTCGGTTCAACTCTACTGGTTAACTCTATCGGTTCAACTCTACTGGTTAACTCTATCGGTTCAACTCTACTAAACTAACTCGACTCGACTAACCTCTTTCGAATAAAATATTCAATTTACTAACTTTCGAATACCATATTCGATTAACTAACTTTCGAATACCATATTCTATTAACTCCCTTCGAATACCATATTCGATTAACTAACTTTCGAATAACATATTCGATTAACTAACTTCGAATACCATATTCGATTAACTAACTTTGAATACCATATTCGATTAACTAACTTCGAATACCATATTCGATTAACTAACTTTTTATAACGTTTATCCATTTAAAAAGATCCCCTTTTAAACAACATTTATTCATTTATAAAGATTCACTTTTTAGTAACGGTTCTTCACTTTATAACTGTTCTTTTAATAACGTTTTCCTTTTTATAACGGTTTCCTTTTTATAACTTCTTATTCCATTATAAACCAATTTCCTTTTTATTAACTCTATTTATTTTCTAAATATTTATTCTCCTTTATTCTATTTATTTTCTAAATAAATATTCCTTTTCTAAAATCGTATGATTTTATAAATACTTCCATTTTATAAAACCGTGTTCGTTTTATAAACCATTTCCTTTTATAAAATCCTGTGATTTTATAAATACTCTATTTTCAAATTGTTTCCTTTTATAAAATCGGTTGATTTTAAAAAATTCCTTTATTTCGATATACATTGAAATATTCCTTTTTCCTATTCTATTTGTTTTATCAACATTTTTCCCTTTTATAAAACTCTATTCGTTTTATAAATACTTTCCATTTATAAAACCGTGTTCGTTTTATAAATAATTTCCTTTTATAAAATCCTGTGATTTTATAAAATTCCTTTATTTCAATATACATTGAAATATTCCTTTTTCCTATTCTATTTGTTTTATCAACATTTTTCCCTTTTATAAAACTCTATTCGTTTTATAAATACTTTCCTTTTATAAAACCGTGTTCGTTTTATAAATAATTTCCTTTTATAAAATCCTGTGATTTTATAAAATTCCTTTATTTCAATATACATTGAAATATTCCATTTCACAACTCAGGGTTTCTTATGATATTTAAAATATCGAATAACAATGATTAATATCATTCTAACACACATAATCCAGAACATATTATATAACACATCATATAACACAATATATGAAAACAGTAAAATAATTGTTGAGGAATCCAGTCGGATTCCTCCAACCTGTCTCCCTGCATCCACAGATGTTACACAGTATAATATATATCATATTTCATCGTAACATGAAATATATTGATACAGAATCAAATATTGATTGTCGATATTTATCTATAACTAGATATACGTTTTCAAACAATTCTATTTAACAGTCCAGTTTAACAATCAATATACAGCAGTCAAAAATAAAGTACAATTTATAAAAATATAAATTGTGCAGAGTTAGTGAGTTTTACTCACATTGTCGCGTTAACCGTTAAATAACGATTTGCGTTATTTGATTCAGTCAGACAATTTATTTTGCAATAAATTGTGATAAGCTCCGATTCACTCCTAGTCCGTCTCATTGTGGAGCTCCCTTACATATGATCCCGATGGATCCTATTTTGTTCAATTCCATTCAAACACTGTCGGCCCATCCAACTCAAAAGCCCAGACCCATTTTTATTTCACTTCTTCTCCGAACACAAACCTGCTCCTTCAACAAATCCACCGGCCATTTTCAGTCTTCCATCTTCAACTGCTTTTTCACCCACGCCCATTTCACATCCCACCTCTTTTGGCTCATTCTTAACTATATAAATTTTCTTCATTGAAAATAAACTGGGCTTCGGAATTTATTAAACCGGCCCACCCATCTATGATAACCTGAACCGCTCCAGGAAGATCTTCCTTACCTGTTTTCAATCCCCATCACTTCACCACTAACTCAATCAGCAAAATCTTTAAACCATGTTATTAAAATTGCTAATCCCTCCTTCCCCCTTCATACTGCTCGAACCCGCCACAACACAGCATCCAACATCGCACCCTATCCCCTCCTTGGATCGACTACTCCACAACCCAGCTCATGTTAAACTCCTCTTTTATCCATTCACGCACACCATTCCCAATATTAATGCCCTTTCCATCCACAAGAATTTCCGCATCTTTCCACTACAAATCGAACAAGCCTCACCACCAGATTCTCCTTTGAAATCTCCACCACATCATACCCCCTACATAACACTCGACGCCCCTTTATCCAAAGCCAAACTCGCCCCTTCCCAGTATTTTCACAACAACCATCGAACAAAAAGGTCCCTAAAATCAATCAAATTCTGCCACCGAGTGCCATTCGATGTGTTGATTCCAAAATCAAACACTAGCTCAAAGGTCGATGCCCCAAATTTCCTAGACATCAAACCCTAAGTTCACTGAGAATGCCAAACCTTGACGGAAACTTGAAACCGAACACCACAAAATACATATCAACATGAAGGAATTTGCATCAGAGATTCAAAGAAATTTGTTTTAAGATTTAAGGGATTTTACTTTGAGTTCTAGAAATTTTGTTTGAGGATCGAAATTGTTGTGGCAGCTGAAGAAGTGTTTGACTTCGGTGAATAAATGGATTTGGTCATAAGGTAGAAACGAGGGTATTTATAGAGGTGAAATTTAGGTCCATTTTCCTTTTTAATTTCTTTAAAAATTTCATCACGAAATAACCCTCAAACGATACCATATGATCTCTGTTTTTGACAAACTAAGCTAATCCTAACATAGAAAAATATTCTGGATCCAATGGGCAGGTTTCGTCAAATTCCGACATCGTTTGCGAAAATCCCTTAGAAAATATCGATGAAAAACACCGAGCAATAATTCCTAACAATTCCAGAAAAATCCTAAAAATATGAGGCCTTGACGTTTCACTAGACCTCTTCCTAAGGTTTCGTATGAAACTTGTTTCGTTGAATTTCGAGTTCGTTTGACCAGTTGACCATTCAGTTTCGTTTGTTTTAAGTTAAAAACATAGCGTATCCCACTATGAAATATTCTGTTCATGTAGGGACAGTTATGGCCAGAAACAAAAATACCATTGAAATGAGTGATGTGCTCTGGTCCCAAAAATGTAATAATACCGGTAGATGGACTCATATTGTGAAACCCCGAAATGTCGATATAGGGTGCCAAATACTCCAAATAAAAAGTTGCTTATTAAATTAATTAAAAATTACAGTAAAATTGTAAAAATTAAATTATAGCTATTTCGCAAAAGGACCTTGTCTAAATTCAAAACCGATCTCTAGTTATATCGAATAAACCGTTACGGTCGATAAACGATTCTATAGCGACTATTCTAAAATTTGATTTGGACATATCTCAAAATCTACACGACGAAATCATGATTTTTCTCTTCCACTAGAAACATATACTCCACCAGCTCCACACGTTTCTTGTTTCACAGAAATCTGATTTAAAACGAACTCTGTACATTCAGTTGAAGTTCAAATCGCCAAATAGCGAACTGCAGCGCCATTTCGAGCTCTTTTATAAATATATTATAAACTATACGTTCAACTGTCGTCGAGTCAATATATTCGTTATTATATTTCGAATCGAAACTCAACCACATCTCGTATACTATTCAATTCACTCTCTACTGTGAATTCAACTATTTTTGACTATTTCGATATTTATAATTTATTATTCATTGTAAATATTAATTAAATATTCAATATTATTAAATTCAGGTCACCGATATCGTCAAAACGATATTTAAATAATTAAATAAATTAATTATTCAACAGCTAAAAATGAGGGTCATTATAGAATGCTTGATACGCAAAATTTCATGTTTTAAAATTTTAATCAGACTCTAACCGCAAATTAGTAAGAGAACGATTCCCGAAGTATTAACCCCGAAGGCCGAAACCAACATCAGACCAATACCCAGGAAACCACCCATCTTAGCTCGTTTCCAGTTAGTTTCTGATTTTATATACAATCATAAATATCAATCGTAGACGGCATGGGTACCATATATCATGTCGCCATATATAGGTATACAATCAAAACCGCAAAATGTCGTATTGGAAATTGGGTTATCATTTATGGTATGAACCGAGGCAAAAGATAGTCCTTTACTGATTCGAGACTCTCTAGTACGAGCCTCAGGATCAGAGCTCGAGTGACCTTTGGATCGTCAGGGCCGGTCCACACGGAGTGGATTAAAATGCCTGAACATGCGTTTCCCCGCCCTATGGGGCATAAATGAGCCAACGAATGACTCCATCGGTTTCAAATAGTCAACGATATATCTGAGGCGCCTCGCAAACCAACAACCACATAAGTCAAACTCGTCAGGGCATGTAAAACCACTGACGCCACTTCTAACTAGAAGGAAACGCATACCCTCCCTGAGGTCCTCTCCCGTTTCTGGTTCATACCGGGTGTGAAACTCGCGAAGTAAACGTTACACAAAGCTATGCCACAAAGGCCTTGCTTTGACCATCAACCACAAGACTTTGCTTTTCAACAGAAGCCTTGATCATTTGCCACTTAGGCATGCCACACAGGCAATTCACTGTATGCATTTGATATCCATCAGTATATAACCCCTTAGCTCGTACGTCTCAGAGAAGGGCGTTAAGCAAGAGAATAAATTCTCCGCCGCCAAACAGATATATATTTAATAGAAATCAATCACACAGAATAAAATCCAATGTCAGACACACAGTCCATTTACAATTTCGTTCTGGGTCCGAACGAAACCGGAGGCACCTAGTACCCCGCATATCCATCGATCTCCAAGTACGTCAGGACGATCACCAGCTGATTCCCTCCTCTTGGGTGTACGGCCCAATCAAGATCGTCAGTAATTATCCAAACGACGTGAAGACCTCCGGTCTTCAACCATCATCTTCATCTTCGACTAATCGTCGAATCAGTTATTCAGAATGGAATAAACCCGGTCTTTCCGAATAACTCGCGTATATAATAAATTAGTGTTACACAAACACAACATACGCCTCATTCCAATTCATCAGTCACTAACCGTAAATTAATCAAGAGAATAATGCCCCAAATATTAACCCCGAAGGCCGAAACCAACATCAGGTCAATATCCAGAAAACCATTCTGCTTAGCTAAACGATATTTAGTTTCTAAATTTCACATTCTTAGGGAAAGGTTCCCATTAATTTTATCAAAGATAAATCCTTTAAATTTATTCTTTAATCTAATTTCGAATATCGATTCAACTAGTTGGGATTAAAGAACCTTACCGAAGTAATCATTTGTTTTAATTTCCCAACCCCAACCTATTCATCCCATGAAGTAAAACTGGTAATACTTCATATCTAACACCACGGTGTTATCGGTAAATTCAATTACCATTTCGCGTTCAAATCTAATTAAAGATTTAACTATCGCCTGGAGCAAAACTGGGGATACTCCATTCTCGTTCTTTTCAATCTAATTAAAGATTCATTAACACTCCACTTAGTTTTAATCTTTAACTGGGTTAAAGAATCAGTGTCATTTAAAACATGGTTCACGATAAACCCAGAATCACATCACATTTCAACCAGTCCCTAACCATAAATTAGCAAGTGGGAAATTCCCTAAGTATTAACCCCGAAGGCCGAAACCAACATCAGATCAATACCCCAGAAACCATTCAACTTAACTAATCTCCAGTTAGTTTCTGATTTTCTTAATTCCTTTGGGTCTAAAAACAGTATTATTGAAGATACCGTTCACGGTAACCCAAAATCACATTCCATTAATTATCGGGTTAAAGAACGAGTGTTATTTAAAACACTGTTCACGATAAACCCAAAAATCAATACCCATTCAATTCCAATTAAATATTATTTAATTGGTACACTTCATTAAATCAAAATAAAAAGATTTAACCTTTTTCTCATATGGGCATGAGAACAGTGTTAATGAAGACACCATTCACGACAAACCCAAATCACATTTGATATTAAATGCAAGGCTCTGAATAGAAAATATATCGGCTTATATTCAATATCAAATTCTACGACCAACAAATATCATATTGGAGATAACGACATAAATATATCTTTCAAATTTCCATAACAATATTTGTACAATCACGAAATCCAACATTGAAATATTCCAAAGATAATTTCGATTCAAATCCATTTCCAATCTATATATTGGGAATCCTGGTATATTTTAATACCCTTTCAAATCCAATTTATTTATTTTAAAAAAAATAAGTGGATTTTAGTTCTAGTTCAAAACTAGTTCATTTCGATAACAATCTATTTTTATCTTTTCAAATATGGAGTTTTTCATCCCAATTCTTTCCAAATCATTTCTTATGATTTTCCACTAAATATTGATATTTTTAATTATTTTATCAAGGCCCGTACAGTTGATTTCCATCAACGGCCATCGAACTGCACTTACAGTGACCTTTTGCAAATTTGATTTGGACATAATTACAAATCCAATCGTTAGATTTTAAATCTCTAATGTTCGTTAGAAAGCTCTTTTCGATACGAACCCAACGGTTCTGGTTGGAGGAGAATCCGACGGTCGGATCTCCTGCAACGTCAATTCGAAGTCAATGGTCGAAATTCACTAACTACCGCAGCGCAGCGCGTTCTATTCAGGCCGTTATATTATATATATATATATAATATTATATATATTCGTTGATTTCCTTTTAAAATGTATTTTATAAATCATTTTAAATTCGTTTTCAAAATGATTTCAACTTCTTATTCGATTTCAAATCAAAATTGAATTTTCCTTTGTAAATTCCTTTTTTCATTCATTTCTATTTGATTTCAATTCAATTTCAATACGATTTCAATTCGATTCAATTCAATTTCAATTCGATTCAATTCAATTCAATTTCAATTCGATTTGAATTCTATTTAATTTCAATTTGATTTGAATTTTATTCAATTCAATTTCAATTCGATTAATTCGAATTCAATTCAATTTCAATTCGATTTGAATTCTATTTAATTTTATTTCGATTTGAATTCTATTTAATTTCAATTCAATTTGAATTCTATTCAATTCAATTTCAATTCGACTACTTCGAATTTCAAATCATTTAAATTTAATTCGAATTTCAAATCTATTCAATTTAATTCGAATATCAAATCTATTCATGTAACAACCCTGAATTTTGGGGCCAATTTAAAATTCATTTTAAGTGATTTTAATGAGTTTTGATATTTAAAATAATCTATTTTAAATAATTTTGATTCAAAACGAAGTTAGAATGAATAATACAATTTAAAAAAAAAAAGTTAGAAATAGCACGGTAGTTTGAAAAGTCAAACTTGAACATTGACTGACCGTACAAGACGCAAAATTTAACGGATTTTAGTGAAACCAAAAATATTAGAATCTATTTAAAAATATCTTTCCAACGAATCTGAAAAATCGAAATTTCATAGCGGAAATCAAAAGTTATGCCCAATTCAATTTTTAGAGGGTCGCTATGAAATTTATAAGGGTCAAAAATGCTACTTTTCGCATATGTAGGAATTTCGACTCGAAACCACTTCCATTGAGTTCGAAATGATGTTTCTGCATTGAGAAACAGTAAACACTTATAAATTTTGAGTTTCGAAAATTATTTGTTTAAAAATGTATTTTTAATATTAAATATACTGGCCTTAAAAATAGTCTTTTTTCAAACAGTCTCAGAATTCGACGGAAATAATTTTGTTGGATTCGTATCATTAAAACAAAGCTAAAAATGATTTTTTGGTAATTTTTAGAATTAAAATACAACTATAATTGATTTTTCAGTGTAAACGGGCAAATTTTTTACTTTAAAAAATTCATTAAAAATTCATACGAGCTCAGAATTGAACGAAATTAATTTTCATATGTCCACAGCATCAAAACATAGCTAAATATATTTTTCGAGAATTTTTGAAGTTAATTTGTGACCTCGGTGAATTTTCATTTACGGTATACATTAAAATATTAATAAAATAATATAATTATTCCAAAACTCATAACAAATTTCGGAATTGGGTCCTGTAATATGTTCCATTGTGTTCAGAAGGCCTCAAAACCTTAAGAACGACAGTAAGCAGGCCTAAATCGGAGTTCGGACCAAAACGAGCCTTAACGGGCTAATTACATAATTAGTTAACCCTAATATATTATTATAATATTCGGAATTACTGTTCATCCTTCTTCCTACAGCCGTATCTTCTTCATTTCTGAACCCATTCATGGCCGATTCTTCAAACCCTCATAACTCTTTCATTTCTCAACGAAAATTAGCGTGTGAGTACTCATTTCGAAGCTCTTCGATCTCCGACAAGAATCACCTCAAACCATGCACTGTAGCGCCGCCACCAAGCCCTCAAAGCCGCCGCCGTTTTCTGTCGACCGGGCCCCACGCCGTCGACCGCAGCTCACCACCTTCAGGCCGATCAAAGATCTCTCGTAGCCGGTCCTTCTCCAACAAACAGCTCGTCGTTTCGTCAACTACAACTCCAGAAAATCGCAATCAAAGTTTTGAACGTTCTAAGGTAATTTTCGCTTCAGATTTCCCCACGCTTTTAAGTGTTACACAACCAGTTGTTAAAAGCCTGAATTTGATTTTTTATATGAATTTTTATTCGAATCATTCCAGATCTGTAATCAAATTGAATACGAACACCGGATCTGATTGAACCCGAGTCATCTTTTCAGACTAGACCACTGTGAGAATTTTATTTTTATTTTATTTAATTTATTTTATTATTATTTTTATGATTATTAACAGTAGAACCGATACGACATGATATTTAAACATAGATCTAAACCGATCATAACATATGACGTGAAATCGGAATTGTCTATAATGCTATGTGATTAGATCTGAAATTTCAGGTTTAAATCTGAATTATAAATTAATTAAAATTATTTATATGTTCTTTATTTAATTACACCGTGTTGATTTTACTAATGCCCAGTTATAACATCACCTTGTAATCACCTGGATGCTAGATATTGGAATGTGATTTGTGGTTATGTTTGGATGTGTGGTCATGCGATGTGATGAAAATTTACAATTTATTTAATGCAAATAAATTAAGAATGCTACTTGTGATGAATGCTACTTGTGATGAGATTTATATTCTCTTCTTATGTAAAATTGAAATGGGGAAAAAGTAACATTATTTTGATATTAATAATAAGTAACTTACATTGTTGAGAGATTAACATCATTTTTGATGTTAATAAGAAGCATTTGCAATGCATGAAAGATTAACATTATTTTTATTAAAATGTTAATAAAAAGTAAAGTTCACCACATATGTAAATCAACATTTGTAATGTTAACGTTATAAATCTCACCACTTATGTAAATTAACATTTTTAATATAAATATTATAAAAATTACAACGTGGGATGAAATTAATATTTTTAATGTTAATGATAAGTAATTCAACGTATGATAAAATTAACAATATTTAATGTTAATAAAAAGAATATTTACAACATATGAAAATTTACATTATTTATTTTTAATGTTAGTATATAAAAAGTAATTTAACCTTATTATGGCATTAACATTTTAATGTTAATATTAAAATGTAATTTAACCGCATGTATGAAAATTATTACATAGGAAAAAATTTATATTTTTTTTATGTAAACAAAATAGGAATTCACTATTTGACATAAAATTTACATTTTATTTTGTAAATTAAAAGTAGAATTTGGCATTGACATAAATTTTACATTTTATTATGTAAATAAAAGTTAGAATGTTGTAATGACATAAATTTTACATTTTATTTTGTAAATAAAGTTAGAATCGTGCGTTGACGTAGAATTTACATTTTTATTTGTAAATTATAGTTAGAATGTTACGTTGATATAAAATTGACATTTTATTATGTAAATTAAAGCTACAATTGTGCGATGATATAAAATTTACATTTATTTATGTAAATTAAAGTTAAAATTTTGCATTGACTTGAATATACATTTTTATTTTGTAAATTCAATATTAGGATTGATGATGACATGAATTTACATTTAATTTTGTAAATTCAATATCAGAAATTGCGATGACATGAAATTTTCATTTTTATTATGTAAATAGAGTATTTTCGCCGCATGTATGAATTTACATCATTTTAATGTAAATTAAATAGTGAGTTAAACTATAGAAATTGTTAACATTATTCTTAATGTTAACATATGAAATTTTGACCGTAGAAATTGTCAACATTATTTTTAATGTTGATATATGTAAATTTAACCGTAGGATTTGTTAACTTTATTTCTAATGCTAATATATAAAAAAAAAGAAAAAAAAAAGAAAATTTCACCGTAGGAAGATTTACATTAATTTTAATGTACTAAAAAGAATGGACTTTACATTGTGTTTAAAGAGTAAATTTTACATTGTGAAGAAGAATGAATTTTATATTGTAACTTGAGAATAGAAGTTTACATTTTGTTGAATGAAAATTCAAGAAAATGTGACAAGAATGAGAATTTATATTTTTCTTAATGTGAATATATAGAAATTTCACTGTATGTAAAATTTACATTTTTCTTAATGTAAATATACATGAATTTCACCGTATGTCCATTTTACATTATTTTTAATGTAAATTATATAGTAATCACAACATAGGATAATTTTGCATTATTTTATAATGTAAATAAAAAGGGGATTTACACTGTAGGAAATTAACATTATTTATAATGTTAAGATAAAAGAATGATATCGTAGGATAAGTGACATTATATATGATATTAATAAAAAGAAAATTTACCGTAGTATAAGTGACATTATTTATGATGTTAATAAAAAGAAAATTTACCGTAGAATAGGTTACATTACTTTATAATGTAATTTAAAGAAATTCAGACTGCATGAAATGAAATACATTTTTATATGTATTTTATGAAGGAATTAAGACCTCATGAAATAAAATACATTTGTATATGCATTTTATGAATGAGTTAAGATCGCATGAAATAAATTACATTTTATTTTATGAATGAAATTAGTCCGCATAAAGTAAATTACATTTTTACATGTAATTTATGAATGAATTTTCATCATATGAAATATATTACATATTATTATGTAAATTTTGAATGAATTTAACCCGCATGAATGAAATTTCATTTTATTCTATGAAATGAATGTATGGATTTACATTGTAAACAAAGATTACATTTTATAATGTAAATAAAAAGTAGGATTTACATTTGTAAATAAAATTTATATTTTCATATGTACTTAAGAACGATGAAATAAAATTTACATTTTACCGTAAATTAAAGAAATTAAAGGAATTAAAAAGGAAGAATTCACCATTCAAGTATGATTTACAGTTTACTATATAAAATGGAATAAAAGGATGAAGATTGAGAATATTCTTTATAATAAAGATTTAAACGGTTTATGGTTATATATTTATATATAAATGTAATTAAAACTAAACGAATAGGGCGTGGTAGTTCGCGTTTTGAAATCGAACTTTTAAATGACTATACAAGAAGATCCGACCGTCGGATTTTCTTGAAACTGAAACCGTTAGGACCGTCTTGGAAAAATCTTTCCAACGATATATATTACGTTAAGATCCAACGGTTAGATTCTGGTAAATGTGAAAATCAAAATTGGTTGAATTCAGCGCCATCAGTTTACCACCATTCCGGGCTGTGAGGCTCGCGGATCAACACTATACACAAAGCCATGCTATATCAGCTGCGCTTTGATCATCAACCACCAAACTTTGCTTTTCAACAAAAGTCTGGATCACTGCATCTCAGTATGCCACACTATCAATCCATATCGTACCACTGATTTCTGCCAATATATAACCTCTGATCTCATATGTCTCAGAGAAGGGCGCTAAGCAAGAGAATAAATTCTCCGCCGCCAAACAGATATATATTTAGCAGAGATCAACAAATACAATATAAAGGAATACAATGTCAGACACACCATCCATTTACAAGTCCGTTCTAGGTCTGAACGAAACCGGATGCACTTTCCTCGCATATCCATCCATCTCCAAGTACGTCTGGACGACCGCCAACTATTTCCATCCTCTTGGGTGTACAGCCCAATCAGGATCGTCAGTAATTATCCAAACGATGTAAAGACTTCCGGTCTTCAACCACCGTCTTCATCTTCGACATCTCGTCGAATCGGTTATTCAGAATGGGTGTAAACCCGGCCTTTCTGAATAACCCACGTATATGATAAACAAATGTTACACAAACACGTCAAACGCCTCATTCCAATTCAGAATATTCTTTTATTCACAAAATCACATTTTTAGGGAAAGGTTCCCATTAATTTTATCCAAGATAAATTCTTCTAAATTTATTCTTTAATCTTCCTTTGGATATCATTTCAAACCATATTATGGTTTTCCAAACTAGTCGGGATTAGCGAACCACACCGAAGTAATTATTATTTTATTTCCCAATCCCAACCTATATATCCCATGGAGAAAACTGGTAATACTCCACATCTAACACCACTATGTTATCGGTAAAATTAATTACCTTTTCACGTTCAAATCTAATTAAAGATTTAACTATCGCTTTGGAGCAAAACTGGTGGTACTCCATTCTCGATCACCTTTCAGATTTGATAATTTAAATAATCAATTCATTTTTCAATCTAATTAAAGATTCATTAAAACTCCACTTAGTTTTAATCTTCTCAAAAATCGATATCTTGCCTTTAACTGGGTTAAAGAACCAATGTCTTCTAAAACACGATTCACGATAAACCCAAATCACATTTGATATTAAATACAAGGCTCTGAATAGAAAATATATCGGCTTACATTCAATATCAAATTCTGAAACCAACATATATTGTATTGGAAATAACGATATAAAATATATCTTTCAAATCCCCATAACAATATTTGTATAGTCACGAAATCCAACATCGAAATATCCCGAAGATAATTTCGATTCAACTCCAGTCCAATCCACGTATTGGGAGTATTGATTATTTTTAAAATCACTTTCAAATTCAATTTATTTATTTCAAAAATAAATTGATTTTAATTCTAGTTCAAAACTAGTTTATTTCGATAAAGATCTATTTTTATCTTTTCAAATGTGGAATTTTCCAGCTCAACTCTTTCCAATCCATATATTATGATTTTACACAAATTATAGATATTTTTAATAATCTTACCAAGGCCTGTACAGTCGATTTCCAACAACGGCCATCGAACTGCACTTACAGCGACCTTTTTCGAATTTGATTTGGACATAACTCCAAATCCAACCGTTAGATTTCAAATTTCTAATATTCATTGGAAAGCTCTTTTCGATACGAACCCAACGGTTCCGGTTTTAGGAGAATCCGACGGTCGGATCTCCCGCAATGTCCATTTGAAATAAATGGTCGAAATTCACGAACTGCCACGGCGCGGCGCGTTCTATTCCGGCCATTATATATATAATATATATATATTATATATATTTCGTCGATTTCCTTTTAAAACGAATTTTATAAATAGTTCTACATTCGTTTCAAAACAATTTCAACTTCCATTTCATTTCAAATCAAAATTGAATTCTTCTTTATAAATTCGTTTTAAAATTCATTTCTATTCAATTCAATTTGAATTCATTTGAATTCGCTTTCAATTCAATTCATTTCGAAATCGTTTTCAGTTCAATTCATTTCGAAATCACGAAATCGTTTTCAATTCAATTCATTTCGAAATCGTTTTCAATTCAATTCATTTCGAAATCGTTTTCAATTCAATTCATTTCGAAATCGTTTTCAATTCAATTCATTTCGAAATCGTTTTCAATTCAATTCATTTCGAAATCGTTTTCAATTCAATTCATTTCGAAATCGTTTTCAATTCAATTCATTTCGAAATCGTTTTCAATTCAATTCATTTCGAAATCGTTTTCAATTCAATTCATTTCGAAATCGTTTTCAATTCAATTCATTTCGAAATCGTTTTCAATTCAATTCATTTCGAAATCGTTTTCAATTCAATTCATTTCCAAATCGTTTTCAATTCAATTCATTTCCAAATCGTTTTCAATTCAATTCATTTCGAAATCGTTTTCAATTCAATTCATTTCGAAATCGTTTAAAATCGATATAAATATCGTTTACGTCAAAATGGCGTCAATCTAATCAACACGACTTTATATTTTCAAAACTTCTTTATTCTATCCAACAAATGAATATTTATCCCATTCAACACATGAATCTATATTTATTTCAACACACGACTAATCTCAACACATGAGTACTGTCAACACATCACTATTTTTATATTCAACACATGAATTTTCTTTTATAATATTCATTACTTTCCCGATTGGAATGAGGCCCAATCAATCACCATATAACGTTAATTATATGGATTCCATACAACACATGTATATAATAGCAATAATAAACAATCAACCATCAACCAATGTGCACTACACTGTATAAGCATCAAATATAGATATCTTACGCTTATAACAGCCTGTCAATCAATCGATCGACATATTTAATCAATCAGGATGAGTGAACTTCAAATTTCATCCCAACACCCGTGTGGGGTTTCAAACAATCAAACACAGATTTTTAGTTGTGCAGTTGGGCGATGTGTAAAATTTATCGACCCATTCAATATCAGTCAAATCAGTGTATATAAACAAATCGGCCGATTTGTTTATAAATATTTATTTATTCACTTTCACGTTAAAACTATATTTTTAATGATAATATATTTTATTTTAACACATGAATTTCTATTCATTTCATTTACACAATAAAAATGATATTTTTATTTTTCTAACATATTTTAGAAAATTTCGGCATCATAACGGCGCGATACTAGAAACGGGACGAGGCCTAGCCTTATCCCCGGTCTAGTGAAGGCCCACGCCATTCACACATCAATCAAATCAATTTCATTTCACCAAACAATTCAGTTCAAAACAAATAATCTAACCAACTACACAACCAAACAATTTAACAAACAAGCCATCCATGGTCTGTGGATAACGGGTGTCGGGTGCTACTAAGCACCGTCTGCATCCTAGTATATATATATATAACTAGAAAAAGAGAATTTGAGTGAGAAGTTCTCACTCTTTCGCTAAACTGAATGACGCAATTCTTCATGGGTAGGAAATCTTCACCGTGCTTCCAAAGAGATCTGTTACACGTGGTTTCACGTTAAAAGTCACATTTTTACAATACCACTTCATGATAAAAATAAAGTTCATATTTTTATTTCACTTCATATACTGTAAAAGATTATATTTTTTTCCTAATTTCAAATCGTACTTTTTTTTATCGCTCCACTTCTAATAAAGATTATAATTTTATTTTCTCTGTTATCCTTATAATAATCACATTTTTATTTCATTGCTATTTATAATAAAAATCCAATTTTTTCCTATTTGGTATTCATATAAATAAAAATCTAATTTTTATTTGCCATAGCAATAATAGAAATCTAATTTTTATCAACTAAAAAAAAACATACCTTTACCCATTAATAATTCTTTCGTTGTATGACTTTTATCATTAACATATATAAACTAAAAATCATACTTTTAGTTTTCTAAAAATATTATCTTATGAGAAAAAAAATCAAATCCTTTCGCATAAAAAAAAATCTAATAGAAAAATCATATTTTTTTTCTTATCATTTCATTTTAATGAAAAACCTATTTACCTTAAATAAAATAAAGTAAATAAATAAGGAACAGAAAAGCTCACCTTTCTGTAAAAATCGCTGCTGTTAACTACTGGAAGGGAGGGTTTCTTCGCAGTGGCGCAGAGGAGGACGGGGAAGCTCGCAGGTGGTTGTCGGCGCAGTGGTGGCGCCTGGAAGGGGGGGTTTCTTCTCGTTTCTCGATTTGGGCATGGACGTGGGGTTCTTCTTGAGTTCGAATCAGGGAGGAGAAGGAGGAGAGGGTCGAAGGCAAGAGGGGGTGCGGAGGGGCGGTTGGCCTGAGCATGGCGATGGGCGCGGTGGACCAGAACGGGGCGGTGGCGGCTGGCTATCGATCGCTTTTCCTTCTTCTTGTTTTTTTTTTTTTTTATAAATCGATTTTTAACGTTGACCAGAAGAGTAGATAAGGGGAGAGGGGGTTTAAATAAATATATATAATAATTTAATATTATTATTTCGTTTCCATAAAAGTTGACCTTTTGTTTCGAACTCAGATTCAAACCCAACGACTGTCGCCCCTAGCTAAATACCCCCATTCCGAACACAATGGGATATGCCACGCAAGCCAATTTGGCCGTTACAATCAGTTTCCGTTCAAATTAAAATATAAATCACTGTATATTGAATTTGAACGCGCATTTCAATTTATCGGGGTCACCTACTAACTCGAAAAATTCCAGAAAAATATTTTCTAGCTTCGTATTGATGATACGGTCCTAACAAAACTGGTTTCGTCGGAATCCGAGGTCGTTTGAAAAATGACCATTTTCTAGTCGATTAAATTTAACTAAAACTGGTCAAACGCGTTTTCCTTTGCCACGCTCACATATTGATTCGAAAAATTATGAAATTTGAAACCTAGCAATAACTTTACATCCCGGACCCAACAAAACTGGTTTCATCGAAATCCGAGGTCGTTTGCAAAATGTCCATTTTTAAGGGCCTGAATTCCATAGCGACTATTCAGAATTTTCAACTGGACATATCTTTTGATTCCCGCTACGAACTTTTGATTTTTCGGATCCGTTGGAAAGATATTCACGAATAGATCTTAATGTTTTTGGTTTCTCAAAAATCCGGATTGTTTTGCACCCGGTACATTCAATTGAAGTTTGAAATCGAATTATCGAACTACCGCGCCATTTTCAATTCTATTTATAATTATATATAAATATTTATATTCTAACAACGGCGTATATAATATATACGTTCTAATTCTATTCAAAATAAATTTTTCGTCGATATTATTTAAAATAATCTATTTTAAATATTCAAAATTCGCTAAAATTGCCAAAATAAAAATTTTAAACTGGCTCGCATTTTACGGGTTGTTACAGCGTTGCATTGTGTGATGGGACTTGGGTCTTATAATGGTTTCATTTTTCCAATAAGACATTGCGTTGTTTAACGATTTACTTTATTATGCACGACAATCCATTGGAGTAAACCCGTTCCGCGTTAGCGGCGTGGTCCTTGAATTTGCCTTATTACTATTAGTTAAACTAGTTAAGAATTCTCACACCAGTCCCATGACTGACCTGTACTTTGTTTCACTTTGCAAACTCGGGTGCCCTCTTT
Source organism: Allium sativum (assembly GCA_030737875.1). Lineage (NCBI taxonomy): Eukaryota > Viridiplantae > Streptophyta > Magnoliopsida > Asparagales > Amaryllidaceae > Allium > Allium sativum. The sequence continues at coordinate 84,557,141 of CM060911.1, read as the reverse complement.
CCACACGGGCAGTCGATTAGCCTTTTGCAGATATAGTTAAGCAGGATCCTGGATTGAAGTCTGAAGCCGGGTCCAGAATATTGATGGCCTTCCACTGAGATTAGTTCCGCTACAATGTATTTAATTTAATTTAAATGTTTCTTCCGCTGTATTATTTATCGATGTACTCTGATATATTCTGTACTCTGATGTAACATTTATTATTGATGTTATAAAAGTCTGTGTTTTTGTTCTGATATGTTGTATCCCCAAAGTTAAAGTATTCGTAGATTTTCACCTTTTGGGTCAGACCTGTGTGGTTTATGGTCGATTCAAACGGTGGGAATTTGCGTGTCTTTACAATTCAATTTAATTCAAATTTCGAAATCACTTTCAATATTCATTGAAAATTGAATAAAATAGATATAAATATCGTTCACGTCAAAATAGCACAAATCTAACCAACACGGCTTCATATATTTCCATTTTCAAATATTCTATTTCAAATATTACTTTTTCAAATATTTTTGTTTCGAATATTCTATTTTGAATATTCTATTTCAAATATTCTATTTCAAAACTGGAATGGGGCCCAATCAATTACCATATAATGTTAATTATTTGGATTTTCTACAACACATGTATAAAATAACAACGATAAATAATCAACCATCATCCAGAGTGCTTTCTACACTGTATAAGCATCAAATATAAATATTTAACGCTTATAACAGTCTGTCAATCAATCGATCGACATACAACTAATTATTGGGATTAGTGTATGTCATATATCATCCCAATACCCGTGTGGGGTTTCAAACAATCAAACACAGATTTTATTTGTGTAGTTGGGCGATGTGTAAAATTTATCTTCCCAATCAATATCAGTCAATCAGTGTATATAAACAAATCGTCCCATTCGTTTATAAATATTTATTTTATATACAAGTTAAAAATTATATTTTTAACTATAGAATATTTTCCACTATAAATTATTTTATTTCATTTCACATCACATTGCACAATCAACTACACATCAGAATCAAACAAACAAGCATACAAGCCGTCCATGTTCTGTGGACGACGGGTGTCGGGTGCTACTAAACACCGTCTGCATCCTAGTATATATTTTAACTAGAAATTTAAATTAAAGGTGAGAAGTTCTCACCGAGGGTTCCACTCCTCCATTTTTTTGCTATCGCTCAGATCCGTTGTTTTAATTCCAACGCAATCTGTTACACGAAATCTTATATTAAAAACCACATGTTTATTCTGCTATTGTATAAATAAAAGTCATATTTTTATTCTGCTATTGTATAAATAAAATTCATATTTTTATTCTGCTATTTCTATTCTAAAAACAATGCAGTATATATTTTCAAAACAAGGCGATGTATATTTTCAAAAGCAAAATATATTTAATATTTTCAAAAGCACAGTATATTTTATATTTTCAAAAGAAAAGTATATATTATATTTCAAAAGAAAGTATATTTTATATTTTCAAAAGCAAATTATATTTTATATTTTCAAAAGCAAAGTATATTTTATATTTCAAAAGCAAAGTATATTTTATATTTACAAAAGCAAAATATATTTTATATTTTCAAACATATGTTCTTTCTATATTTTTCAAAAATATTATATTTCTATATTTTTCATAAATATGTTCTTATATATATATATTGAAATTTAAAAACAATGCTTATATATATTTTTCTTCTTTCCAAAGTTATTCATATCCAATTTTAATTAATCTAATTGCCTAAATTATAAATAAATAAATACAAACAAACAAACAAACAAACAAAGCTCACCGTTTATACCTTCAGATTTCACGTTTAAAACTTCACCGTCGAAGTTCGCCAGCGCTTCTCCCCTTGAGCCATCAGACGGCGATCAGGGACGACCACCGCGAAGAGCTGGGCAGCGCCTCCCACCACCTGGCGCGGCGGTCAACTCGAAAATTCTAGGCGTGCTAAAATTGCCTTCAACCCACACCAGTTCGAGCAAGAAATCCGAGTCGTACTTCAATTGAAGATCGATCTCCACCGTGTTGATATGAAGATCAAAACTTCTTCAATGATTTCATTTTAGAAACTTGCGAAATTATCTTGTGGATTAGGAGAAAAAGCAGAAGAAAATTTGGATTGCTTTCACTGTTTAATTATGGTAGAGCGGCGGTAATAAGGTTTGACCGAGAATGAATAAAACTAGGGTTTGACCCAAGGAAGTTTGACTATATATAATATATATTATATTATTTTAATTTAAAAAAAAGAAACTTCACGTTCGAACTCAGAATCAAACACAACAACTGTCGCCACTAGCTAATTAACCCCATTCTGAACACAATGGGATATGTTTCGTAACCTAGTTCGGCCGTTTCAATCAGTTTCCATCAAAATCAAAATATAAATCTATATGTATTGATTTTGAACGCACATTTTAATTTACCTGGGCCACATACGGACTCTAAAAATTCCCAAAAAATATTTTCTAGCTTTGTATTGACAATACGGTCCTAACAAAAATAGTTTAATCGAATTCTGAGACCATTTGAAAAATGGCCATTTTCCAGTCGATTAAAATCAACTAAAAGTGGTCAAACTCGTTTTCCTTTGCCACACTCATATATTGATTCGAAAAATTACGAAAATTGGAATCTAGCAATAACTTGACATCGCAGATCGAACAAAAGTAGTTTCATCGAAAACCGAGGTCGTTTGCAAAATGGCTATTTTTATGGGCTGAAATTCCATACCGACTATTCTAAAATTTCAACTGGACATATCTTTTGATTCCCGCTATGAAATTTCGATTTTTCGGATTCGTTGGAAAGACATTCACAAATAGATTCTAATATTTTTGGTTTCACTAAAATCCGGTTTATTTTGCACCCGGTACATTCATTTTAACTTTGAAATCGAATTATCGAACTACCACGCCATTTTCAATTCCTTTTATAATTTAAAATAAAATATTTATATTCTAACGATGACGTATATAAATATATACGTTCGAATTCTATTCAAAATGAATTTCTTGTTGATATTATTTAGAATTATTCATTTTAAATATTCAAAATTCAATAAAATTGCCAAAATAAAATTTTTAAATTGGCTCGGATTTCCGGGTCGTTACATTTTGTACATTGAAAGGAATTAGACAAAAGTACAATATTTTTGTCACTTTAAATGAATTAGAAAAGAAGAGACATTTTGGTCACTTAAAAAGATTTCCCCAAAATATACATTTTGGTCATTGGAAAGGATTACACAAAAGATATGAAAGTTATGATTTTTTTGTCTATTATTTACAATAAAAAGAATTTAAATAAGATATTAGACTTTTATTGTCATTTATAAACAATAAAAGGAATGGAATTAAAAGACTAGACTTTTATTGTCATTTGCCCACAATAAAAAGAATTGAAATATATGTCTGTGATGTTGAAATGTTTGATGTGTTAAATATAAAGTTAGTATTTTCAAACTGAATATTACACTTCCATTTACAAGTCATCCGACTTGTTTATGTGATTGGGACGATAATTTTTACACATCGCCCAAGTGCACAAATAATTTATTATTTGCTTGTTGGATGAAACCCCATACGGGTGTTGGGATGATATTTGATATACACTAGTCCCAATATTTAGTGTAGAATCCACTTTGGGTGTTATTTGGATGCTTGATAATTATTTATCATGATTGTTGATTACATGCAATATATGGTTGTTGATTGAGTCACATTCCAATAAAGAATATTCTAGGAAAAGAATATTTTTGAAAACATCTTAGAAAAAGGAATATATTTTCGAAAAATATATTTATTTATTGAGATGAGCTAGTTATTAACTAGAATAAATCATTAAATTTAGATTTAATGAAATTTTCCAATTGGTTAATATTTAATTGAAATTAAATTAAATAAATTGGATTTTGGGTTTGTCGTGAATAGTGTCTTAAATAACGCTATTCTTAAACCCCGTATGAAAAGAATAATCTCTTAATTCAGATTATTAATGCTTTCAAGTATATTTAGTAATTGAAATTAGATAAAATGTGAGTTGGGTTTATTGTGAACCGTGTTTTTAAGTGACATGTGTTCTTTGACCCAACTGATAGTGAAAATATGATTTGGAATTTATAAATCTTTTATTAAGATTTAAATGGGAATTTTCCAAACGCCAAGTTATCCAATTTAATATATTAAATTGGAATTGAGTGGAATTCGAATTAATAATAACCGAGATAAGTTTCTGTAGAAGAACACCGATACTACATATGGAATTTAAGAGGCTTTGCCATTATTCCATTTATATTATTGGTCGGATACTGAAATTTATAACGATTATATTTTGATTTGATTTCTGTGAAGATACCATATCTAATGGAAAATGACTTCGGGTTTACCGAGAACTATGTTTTAAATGACATTAGTTCTTTAACCCAGTTAAGAATAAGATTAATCTCTTGAATTTAAATAATCATTGAATAATGATTTTTGATATCTAAAACCAAATTGGGGTTTTAATAAATCTTTTAAAAGAAAGATTTAAGTATAAATTTAAAGAATTTATCTTTGATAGAATAAAGTGAATATTTTATTTAAAAGAATATTCTAAATTGGAATGAGGCGTTGGATGTGTCTTTATAGCGCTTGATTTTTAATTATAAAATACGTGAGTTATTCGGAAAGACCGGGTTTAACCATTCCGAATAATCACTAAGTCGATGAAGAGTCAAAGTTGAAGACGACGATTGAAGACTGACGATCTTCACATCGAATGGATGTGTTGCTACTGATGCCCATGATTGGAGTAGCTACCTTGAAGGGGCTATAGTGGTTACCGTCCGGACGTATTGTTGATTGTACGGATATGCGAGGACCTCTCAGGTGTCTCCGGTCTCGTTCAAACCCAGAACGGACTTGTAAATGGATGCATGTTAGACAATGGATTTCGTTCCATGTGAATTAAATTGATTGTTATTCATGTATATCTGATTGGTGGTAGAGAATTTATTCTCTACTAAACACCCTGGTATATATTAATAGTGACTGATTGCATGGCGTGAATTGTCAATGTGGCACACCAAGATGCAATTGATCAAGGCTTTTGTTGAAAAGAAGGGCCTTGTGAGATGATCAAAGTATGGCCTATTACGGCATAGCTTTGTGTATAGCGCGACTTCACGAGCCTCACACCCCGGTATGAGTGAAAAACGGGATACGGACCGTAGGGAGTTGATTGACATAGAAATGTGTTTATTTTATGCTCTTATATCTTATCTTTTGTATATAAATAAATATTACTTGGGTATTGTTTTGTTATTTTTACAGATAGTCCAACCCAGCCCGCATGCAACCAGAAATGTAGAGAAATAGAGTTCAATTTGCTGTGAATTTGCATTTTGAAGAATTGTAGATGAAGATATCACATCTAGTTGCTGTTGGACAAGAAAAGGAGTGAGAAAAAGGCGTTGCACATCACAAATCAATGAAGAAACATCAAGGAAGCAAGAGGAAAAAGAGAAAAGGCCCAAAATTGCTTTATTTATCTAGGGCCCATTTATGTTTCTCATTGTAAACAATTTAGTGGTGTAATGACCAGGCCCATTTACCATTAGGGTTAGGGTTAGGGTTTGGCTATCTACCCTATATATACCCTTGTAATGGAATTGTAGCCACCATCCGATATCCCATTTTCTATTTCTAATAAAGTTTCTAGTTCTTCTTCTTTCTCTTTTATTTTCTGCATTTTTTTGTTTTCTTAGCAACTAGTGTTGTCTATACGATTAGATTCGGTAGAACACTATTTGTATTTTGCACTTGTTTGCATTAGTGATTTACCGTCTGATTAGATTCAGCGGAAATCCTAATTTTAATTCTTGTTTGTTATTTCAATTTCTGCAAGTTCAATTTCTGCTTTTTATTATTTTCTTAGGTCAAATTGGGTTTGATTAGATTCAAATCTAATTCATAGTTTCATTTGCTTTCCATTGAAATTGTGATTTGATCGTCGGTTCAGTTAGATCTGTTCTGAATCAAATTACAGTTTTAATTTTGTTTTGTTTTGCAAAATCAACCTCCAAAGTTCGTCTAACACGCCCACGAAACATATAAATAATAAAATTTAACTTTCCTCCCTGTGTTCGACCTGTATGCTACACACCTGTATGCTTGCAGAATTTATTACAAATGTCGCGCTTTTCTAATTCATAGATTAGCGTCGATCAGGAGTGCACACGTTTCTTTCTAGCTAGAGTGATGTCGGGGATCTATCAGCGCTGACATTTTACTTATGTGGATGATGGATTTTGAGGCGCCTCGGATTTATAGGCCATTAGTGGTCATACTATAGGTCCAAAGGGACCGGGAAGCGTGTGTTGAGGCATAATTAATCCACTTTCGACAGGTGTGGACTGGCCCTAACGCATCCAAGGGTTCACTGCGGGAGATCCTGAGGCATTTTCTAGAGTGTCTCGAATCGGATAGGAGCTTGCCCCTAGCCTTAACTCATGATGGAAATCCAACTTCCAATACGACCTTGCGGTTTTGATTGTAGAACTAGTATGGCCACATGACATATGGTACCCATGCCATCTAGTATTGATACTTTATGATTGAAATGTTTATATATACCCATATATATACACACTAATATTAAATCCGTTTTATCGTATCAAGCATTTTTTGACCATTATAAGGTAAATCCCTATCCTCCAATTTGTGTTGCATTGTGTGATGGGACTTGGGTCTTATAATGGTTTCATTTTTCTAAAAAGCATTGCGTTGTTTAACGATTTACTTTATTTTTTGCACTGGCAATCCAATGGAGTAAACCCGTTCCTCGTTAGCGGCGTGGTCCTATGATTAGCCTTAATATTAGATAAGTTAAGTTAAGATTTCTCATACCAGTCCAATGACTGACCTGTAGTTTGTTCCACTGGCAAACTCGGGTGCCCATATTTTCCACACGGCCAGTCGAGTAGCTTTTTGCAGGTATATTTACAGGATCCTGATTTACAGCTGCAGCGGTATTCGGAAAGCTCTGTATCCGTGTATTCCTTTCGGTTGTATATTTGTATTATTTTTCCGCTTCTATTTAAATGTAACTTAAATCCCTGATATTATTGCATTTCTATTGTGTAATAAATATTCATACTTTGTTATATTCTTGTACTCTGATGTAATTGTTGTAATCAGCAATAAAATGTTCTTCAGTTTGTGTTCTGGTGTGTGTTGTTCTCAAGGCAATTCAGGCTTTCCTTTACGGGGAAGTTTGGGTCATCTCAGTTTGTATCAGAGCTTTGGTTTACAATGCTCTAGAACAAGACACATTAGAACTGAACAAAAGAATTCATCAGAGATAGGATTAGTAATATCCAATGAGAATAACTCGTTAGAGATAGGATCAGTAGTATCCTAGAACGAGTGTGAAGAGTATTATTTTCTTTAAGTCAAAAATGAAAACAAATTTAGTTTTGAAAATTTTATCTAAATATACGTATTTGACTATATTATTATATTTTAATGTGGACAGTCGAGTATATAAAGATTTCGAATATACGAGTAATTAACGGATATTCGAATTTTTAATATACTGGATAGATATAGAGTAACACTCTAGTCGCCCGGAGATGATTCTGGTGATAGGTGCACCATCACCAGTATTTATTTCGAATCTCGAAAGTGGGATTTCTATATATTTCCATCGACTGATATGAGAACCAAAACTTAGTTAGTACACATTGCTGTGATTTGCACTAAGAATATGATTTCGACTATATATAAAGGTTATATATATTTGAAAAGTTAATAACCTAATTGATTGCTGGTTGTGATGTTTGATAATTAGTTTCACTAATTAAAATATTAGAATTATAAATTATTGAAACCAATAAATAAAAAAAATTAATTAAGTTAGTTAATTAAACAACTTTTAGCTACGTTCCTTTTTGAGGATGAAAAGATTTTAACGAGGGAGATTGTAACAACCCGGAATTTTGGAGCCAATTTAAATTTTTTATTTTAGAAATTTTAATGGATTTCTAATATTTAAAATGGTTTATTTTAAATAATAACGACTAAAAATTTATTTTAATCAAAGCTAAAAACGAATAAATTTAATGTAACTATACATGTAAAAATAAATAAAGAAGGAAAAATTTTCAAATTTTTTCCTATTAGAGTATGTAATAAATAGAGGAAGGAGATAATTCATATAGAGACAGAAACCATTCATCTCTTTCTCTTTAATTAGATTAAGTGTTGTATTAAATGACATTTACCACTAAATTGACACACACATTTATTGTCCAACTTTCTTTTTTCTAAATAAATATTTATTTGTAATTGTAAATTTTTACATATATGCATATTAAAATGTTTCTCTAAATATAATAAGTCAATAAAGAAAAAGCAACCCAGGCATCAATGTATTTTAAGAAAAATAAAACAGGAAATCGTTTAAGGCTATCTTTTATAGCATTTGCAAAAACGGCGGTCCATCTATTATATATACTAATATCAAGTATGGAAGGAAAACACTATTCTAGTATAAAATATTTGATTTCACATTGCTCCAATAGTCGAAGGCTGAATGATTACTGTAGTATTTAATAACAAATGTTTGCAGAGTAATGATTCAAACATGAATTGCAAATTGGCAATAACACAAAATTCCACTTTGATTAAGACAAAAATAACATTGAAACTTGAAAGATGACAATTAAATCTAGAAGGTACATGCATGCTAATATACATGTATATATTTACTTCATATAAATATATAGAGCTTAATTTTTAGAAGTAATGTTTGAACTTGAAAATAAATACACGTCGTAAATGGAATTAAATCACGCATGCTAATATACATGTATATATTTACTTCATATAAATATATAGCGCTTAAATTTTAGAAGTAATGTTTGAATTTGAAAATAAATGCGCGTTGTATAAGGAATTAAATCACGCAGTAAAAGGGGGTTTAATTATGTTAGTCGAGTAACGTTCTAATTCAAAACAATTGAAACAAATACGTGTAAATATGTGTGGACATATTTATTTCAAGTGTATGTGCACGCGTGTTAATTCCAAAAATAATCGCATTTGAAATTGAAATTTCATGTGAGTTAAGAATGGAATTTTTTTCTCAATAAAACTAAAAATAAATGTTTTGAATAACGGCCACATGCATTAATCATGCATTCATTTCTTTTCTCCATTCTATTAATTGTATTCACTTTGTTCTATTTTCATGCCTTTCCCTTTGTTCTCCCTTGTTCTATTTTCACTCATCCTATTTCATTCACATATTTTCATTTCTCAAATTTCCATCTGCTTATTTCTCCTTTCCCCTTTCCCCTCTTGCTCGTGGCGGTGCTCGATGGTCAGTTGATATCTCGTAGGGCGTGCAATTTCTAAACTTAGAAAAGAGCGGATGGAAGGATTCAAAGTTAACGATTTGGGTTTCTGGGTTCCTGAAATTAACGATGAAGAGGGACCGATAGTGTTTAGTGTTAACGTGATTTAAGAGGTAATTATAGTGTAAATAAATAATTAATTATATAATTTTTGTATTCAAAGTTTAAATTGGTGTATCTCATTCAAACTAAAACAGAATCAGATGATTTTCGTAGCGCTGAAATTGTGAAGTAAATGTAATAACCCGGAAAATCTGGGGCAGTTTAAAATTTTTATTTTGGCAATTTTAGCGAATTTTGAATATTTAAAATAGATTATTTTAAATAAAATCGACGTGAAATTTATTTTGAATAGAATTCGACGTATATATTATATACGTCGTCGTTAGAATATAAATAATTATATATAATTATAAATAGAATTGAAAAGGGCGCGGTAGTTCGATAATTCGATTTCAAACTTCAATTGAACATACCGGGTGCAAAACAATCCGGATTTTAGAAAAACCAAAAACATTAGGACCTAATTGATAATATCTTTCCAATGAATCCGACCAATCAAAATTTCGTAGCGAGAATCAAAAGGTATGTCCAGTTGAAAATTCTGAATAGTCGCTATGGAATTCAGGCCCTTAAAAATGGACATTTTGCAAATGACCTCGGATTTCGACGAAACCACTTTTGTTGGGTCCGTGATGTCAAATTATTGCTAGGTTTCAAATTTCATAATTTTTCGAATCAATATGTGAGCGTGGCAAAGGAAAACGTGTTTTGACCATTTCAGCTGATATTAATCGACTGGAAATTGGCCATTTTCTAACGGTCTCAGAATTCGACGAAACTAGTTTTGTTAGGACCGTATCGTCAATACGAAGCTAGAAAATATTTTTCGGGAATTTTTCTAGTTAGTATGTGACCCCGGTAAATTGAAATGTACGTTTAAAATTCAATAGTGATTTAAATGTAAATTTAACGGAAACTGATTGTAACAATCAAATCAGCTTGCGATACATATCCCATTGTGTCCGGAATGGGGGTAAAACGGTAAGGACGACAGGCGGTGGGCCTCGGTTCGAGGTCGTATGTGAAAGTCAACTCTTTAGGATAAAATTAATTAATTAATTAATAAAAAAATAATATCTCTTTCCCCTTTATTATCCTCTGCCCCCCCCCCCCCCCCCCGTTCTAAATTATTTCAACAGAAAAAAAAGGGGAACGAAGGAGGACGCCGTCGCCCCAGGACCGGAGCCGCCACCGCCACCGTGGGCTAGCCGCCGTCCAACCCTCCATCCCCCTTCCTCCTGCACCTCCTCTCCTCCTTCTTCCTCCATTCGAACGCCCCGAACCGTCCCCCCCAAAATCCCTCATCGCGATTCATTCGCCACCGCCATTCCCTGGACCCCCGACCACCGCACCTCCCTCCACCTTCTTCTTCCTCCTCCCTGCTGACTCGCGCTTCCCCCCCTACCATCCCCCTCCGACGCAGGAAGAAACCCCCCCCTCGGCTGTAAGTTTTCGTTTTTTTTATTTTTTATTATTAATATTTTATTTCTGTTTTATATTTACAATTTAAAAACTGTTTTTAATTTAAAGATTAAATACTGTTTTTATTTTAACAGTTTCAAAAAACTGATTATGTTTAAAGAAAAAAACTGATTTTGTTTAAAGAAAAAAAAACTGATTTTTATGTTTTCAAAAACTGATTTTGTTTTAAAAATAAAAACTGATTTTGTTTAAAAGTAAAAACTTTAAATAGGAAAAAGGTTTAATCTTTAAAGAGAAAAAGGATTTGAGCTTTACGAAGTAAAAATTCGATTTTTATATATTGAAAGTCAAAGTAAAAATTCGATTTTTATATATTGAATAGCAAAGTAAAAATTCGATTTTTATATATTGAATAGCGAAGTAAAAATTCGATTTTTACATATGTAGTGAAAGCGGACAACGAAAGCGACAAAAGGCGAGATTGGCGAAGATTTCTATCAATGAATTGAAGTGGAGCTAGGATAGCTATATGTGAGAATTTCTCACCTTTCAATTTAATTTTTCTAGTTATATATATATACTAGGATGTAGACGGTGCTTAGTAGCACCCGACACCCGTCATCCACAGACCATGGATGGCTTGTTTGTTAAATTGTTTGGTTGAGTAGTTGGTTAAATTATTTGATTGAAATTTGAGTTGTTTGGTGAAATGAATTGATTTTGATTGATGTGTGAATGGCATTGGCCTTCACTAGACCGGGGATAAGGCTAGGCCTCGTCCCGTTTCTAGTATCGTGCCGTTATGCCGCCGAAATTTTCTAAAATATGTTAGAAAAACAAAAATATCATTTTTATTGTGTAAATAAAATGAATAGAAATTCAAGTGTTGAAATAGAATATTTTATCGTTAAAAATATAATTTTTAACGTGAATATGAATTAATAAAATATTTATAAACAAATCGGCCGATTTGTTTATATACACTGATTTGACTGACATTGATTGGGTCGATAAATTTTACACATCGCCCAACTGCACAAATAAAATCTGTGTTTGATTGTTTGAAACCCCACACGGGTGTTGGGATGATATTTGGTGTACACTAATCCCAATTATTTAATTATTGTCGATCGATTGGTCGACAGACTGTGTAAGCGTCGATTATTTATATTTGATGCTTATGCAGTTGTGTGGTGCACTTTGGTTGATGGTTGATTATTTTTCAAAGCTATTATATACATGTGTTGTATGGAATCCATATAATTAGCGTTATATGGTGATTGATTGGGCCTCATTCCAATCGGGAAAATAATGAATATTAGAAAAGAAAATTCATGTGTTGAATATAAAAATAGTCATGTGTTGAAACTATTCATGTATTGAGTAAAATATTTTAAATAAAATAAATTACATCTTTATCATATTTAAAATTAGAACTACTTCCCAGTAGAAGTCAAATTGAAAATCAAACGATAGATACCATAGTTTTATAAAATATTTTACATAACAAAAATAGTGATGTGTTGACAGTACTCATGTGTTGAGATTAGTCGTGTGGTGAAAAAAAATATAGATTCATGTGTTGAATGGGATAAATATTCATTTGTTGAATAAAATAAAGAAGTTGTGAAAAATATAAAGCCGTGTTGATTAGTTTTGCGCCATTTTGACGTGAACGATATTTATATCGATTTTATTCGTTTTATAATGAATATTGAAAAGTGATTTCGAAATTAAATATTTTGAAATTGAAATTTCGAAATGAATTGAATTGAAAACAATTTCGAAATGAATTGAATTGAAAACGATTTCAAAATGAATTGAATTGAAAACGATTTCGAAATGAATTGAATTGAAAGCGATTTCGAAATGAATTGAATTGAAAGCGATTTCGAAATGAATTGAATTGAAAACGATTTCGAAATGAATTGAATTGAAAACGATTTCGAAATGAATTGAATTGAAAACGATTTCGAAATGAATTGAATTGAAAGTGATTTCGAAATGAATTGAATTGAAAGCGATTTCGAAATGAATTGAATTGAAAGCGATTTCGAAATGAATTGAATTGAAAGCGATTTCGAAATGAATTGAATTGAAAGCGATTTCGAAATGAATTGAATTGAAAACGATTTCGAAATGAATTGAATTGAAAACGATTTCAAATTGAATTGAAAGTGAATTGAAATGAATTCAAATTGAATTAAAATTTGAATTGGATAGAAATGAATTTTAAAACGAATTTATAAAGAAGAATTCAATTTTGATTTGAATTGAAAAGAAAGTTGAAATTGCTTTGAAACGATTTTAAAACGATTTATAAAATTCGTTTTAAATAGAAATCGACGAAATATATATTATATATATTATATATATAACATAATGGCCTGAATGGAATGCGCCGCGCCGCGGCAGTTCGTGAATTTCGACCATTTATTTCAAATGGACATTGCGGGAGATCCGACCGTCGGATTCTCCTAAAACCGGAACCGTTGGGTTCGTATCGAAAAGAGCTTTCCAATGAATATTAGAAATTTGAAATCTAACGGTTGGATTTGGAATTATGTCCAAATCAAATTCGAAAAAGGTCGCTGTAAGTGCAGTTCGATAGCCGTTGATGGAAATCGACTGTACGGGCCTTGATAAAATTATTAAAAATATCCATAATTTGTGTAAAATCATAATATATGATTTGGGAAAAATTGAGCTGAAGAATTCCACATTTGAAAGGATAAAAATAGATTTTTATCGAAATAAACTAGTTTTGAGCTGGAATTAAAATCAATTTATTTTTGAAATAAATAAATTGAATTTGAAAGTGATTTTAAAAATAATCAATATTTCCAATACGTGGATTGGACTGGAGTTGAATCGAAATTATCTTCGGGATATTTCGATGTTGGATTTCGTGACTATACTAATATTGTTATGGGGATTTGAAAGATATATTTTATATCGTTATTTCCAATACGATATTTGTTGGTTTCAGAATTTGATATTGAATATAAGCCGATATATTTTCTATTCAGAGTCTTGTATTTAATATCAAATGTGATTTGGGTTTATCGTGAATCATGTTTTAGATGACATTGGTTCTTTAACCCAGTTAAAGGAAAGATGTTGATTTCTGAAAGAATTAAGACTAAGTGTGGTTTTAATGAATCTTTAATTAGATTAAAATGTGAATTGATAATCTAAATTATCAAATCAGAAAAGTGATCGAGAATGGAGTACCACCAGTTTTGCTCCAATGCGATAGTTAAATCTTTAATTAGATTTGAACGAGAAATGGTAATTAATTTTACCGATAACACCGTGGTGTTAGGAATGGAGTATCACCAGTTTTGCTCCATGGGATATATAGGTTGGGATTGGGAAATAAAATAAATAATTACTTCGGTGTGGTTCGCTAATCCCGACTAGTTAGGAAAACCATAAAATGGTTTGGAATGATATCCAAAGGAAGATTATAGGATAAATTTAGAAGAATTTATCTTGGATAAAATTAATGGGAACATTTCCCTAAGAATGTGATTTTGTGAATAAAAGAATATTCTGAATTGGAATGAGGCGTTTGTTGTGTTTGTGTAACATTTGTTTATTATATACGTGGGTTATTCAGAAAGGCCGGGTTTATACCCATTCTGAATAACCGATTCGACGACATGTCGAAGATGAAGACGGTGGTTGAAGACTGGAAGTCTTCACATCGTTTGGGTGATTACTGATGATCTTGATTGGGTTGTACACCCAGGATGAGGGAATCAGTTGGTGATCGTCCAGACGTACCTGGAGATGGATGGATATGCGAGGAAAGTGCCTCCGGTTTCGTTCAGACCCAGAACGAACTTGTAAATGGATTGTGTGTCTGACATTGGATTTTATTCTGTGTTGATTGATCTCTATTAAATATACACCTGTTTGGCGGCAGAGAATTTATTCTCTTGCTTAACGCCTTTCTCTGAGACATACGAGCTCAGAGGTTGTATATCGATGGACATAAGTCGCATGGAGTGAATTGCCAATGTTGCACGCGTAAGTGGCAATTGATCAGGGCTTCTGTTGAAAAGCAAAGTCTTGTGGTTGATGATCAAAGCACGGCCTGTGTGGTGTAGCTTTGTGTATAACGTGAATTCGCGAGCCTCACACCTCGGTATGAGTCAAAAACGGGAGAAGGACCGCTGGGAGAGCACGACGTTTCTTTCTAGCTAGGGTGGTGTCAGTGACCTACCAGCCCTGACATTTATATACTTTTCACCTGTGTGGTTGTTGGATATGAGGCGCCTCGGATATAGGTCTGTAAGGACCGGGAAACGTGTGTTCAGGAATAACTAATCCTCAAAAGTAAGAGAGGACCGGCCCAGCCGATTCCAAGGATCATAGTGGGGTCCTGGGACATTTGCTAGAGTGTCTCGAACGCGGAAGAGGAGCTTGCCCCTTGCCTCGGCTCATGATGGAAATCCAATTTCCAATACGTGATATTGCGGTTTTAATTGTAGAACTAGTATGGCGACATGATAGATGGTACCCATGCCGCCTATGATTGATATTTATGATTTGAATTGTTTTGACACTATACACTTATTATAGTATCAAATAATGTGTTTTAAACGTATCAAGCATGCTTTGGCTATTATAAGGTAAAAACCCTATCCTTCGGCTTGCGTTGCATTGTGTGATGGGACCTGGGTCTTATAACAGCTTCATTTTTCTTTATTTAGCATTGCGATGTTTGTTCTATGCACTGGTATTCTTTGGAGGAAACCCGTTCCGTGTTATACGGCGTGGTCCCTTGATTTACCTAACTTTAAAACCAATATTAATAACTGTTTTAGTTCTCACACCAGTCACATGACTGACCTGGAGTTTATTGTTTTAACCTAAACTCTGGGTGCCCCTATTTTCCGCACAGGCAGCTAGTAGTTTTGGTTTTGCAGATTTATATTCACAGGGTCCTGATTTACAGCTGGAACGATGCTCGGAAAGCTCTGTATCCGTGTATCACTTCTAGTTGTGTTTTGTATATTTTTCCGCTGCTATGTAATTTATTGTAATCTCTGATATTTGTCGAATAAATTTAATCATTTATACTCTGTATATTCTTGTATCTGATGGAATTGTTGTAATAACAATGAAATGTTCTTCTGTATGCGTTCTATTTTGTCTTGTCCTCACAGTAATTCGTTCTTTCTCATCTCTTCGGAGACCGGGGAAGTTCGGGTCGCTTCATTTGGTATCAGAGCTTTGGTTTACAGAGCTCGAGAACAAGACACATTAGAACCATACGAAAGAATTCATCAGATATTGGGTTAGCAACATCCAATTAGAATGACTCGTTAGAGATAGGATCAGTAGTATCCTAGAACGTGTGTGAAGAGTATATTTTTCAAATGAAAACAAATTTTGTTTTGAAAATTTAAATCGTTTTAAACGTATTTGATTATTTATTTATTTTGAATATGGACAATCGAGTATATATAGATTTCGCGTATACGCGTCATGAACGTATATTCGAAGTTTTAATATACTGGGTAGATATAGAATCACATTCTAGACATCCGGGAATGATTCTGATGATGGTGCATCATCATCAGTATTCATATTCGAGTTTCGAAGGTGTGATTTTCTATATATTTCCATTAGACTGGTGTGAGAACCAAAACTAATATAGTTAGAACACATTGTTGTGAATTGGCATCAAAAACATGATTTTCTTTATATATATCAAAATTATGAATTTGAAACGTTAATCCACTAATTGATTGATGTTTGTGTTGTTTGTTTATTTGTTTGCTAATTTTTAACCATTTATGCCTAATTGAACCGAATATTGAATTGTATTGAAAATTGGTCGCATTTGCTTGCATATACATATACTTACATTGAACAGGTCATAGCAAGGAGGCTAGAGCAGAGAATAAAATTTGTTTGCCCGACAAATAGGTACATGTTTACTACATAATTTCCTGTTTTGTTTGGGTGATGATGATTTTATGAGCCTATTGGCTAGCCGCTTGGCTTTTTCTTTTTCTTTTTGAGATCTGAAGGACCGGGGAAGCTATTTGAAATTCCCCGATGCTCCCATTGCAGGGGAGGTTATGGCGAAATTTTTCGAAAATTTAGGGTGTTAGCCAAATTTTTGAAATTTTGGAAATTCTCAGAAACTGAAAAGTTGGAGAATGGAAGCCAGATCGATCGTAGAGTTGATTAATCAAACCACTTTCGACTTTGTTCCTTTTCGGGGACGAAAAGTTTTAAGTGGGGGAGATTGTAATAACCCGGAAAATCTGGGCCAGTTTAAAATTTTTATTTTGGCAATTTTAGCGAATTTTGAATATTTAAAATAGATTATTTTAAATAAAATCGACGTGAAATTTATTTTGAATAGAATTCGACGTATATATTATATACGTCGTCGTTAGAATATAAATAATTATATATAATTATAAATAGAATTGAAAAGGGCGCGGTAGTTCGATAATTCGATTTCAAACTTCAATTGAACATAGCGGGTGCAAAACAATCCGGATTTTAGTGAAACCAAAAACATTAGGACCTAATTGATAATATCTTTCCAACGAATCCGACCAATCAAAATTTCGTAGCTAGAATCAAAAGGTATGTCCAGTTGAAAATTCTGAATAGTCGCTATGGAATTCAGGCCCTTAAAAATGGACATTTTGCAAATGACCTCGGATTTCGACGAAACCACTTTTGTTGGGTCCGTGATGTCAAATTATTGCTAGGTTTCAAATTTCATAATTTTTCGAATCAATATGTGAGCGTGGCAAAGGAAAACGTGTTTTGACCATTTCAGCTGATTTTAATCGACTGGAAATTGGCTATTTTTCTAACGGTCTCAGAATTCGACGAAACTAGTTTTGTTAGGACCGTATCGTCAATACGAAGCTAGAAAATATTTTTCGGGAATTTTTCTAGTTAGTATGTGACCCCGGTAAATTGAAATGTACGTTTAAAATTCAATAGTGATTTAAATGTAAATTTAACGCAAAATGATTGTAACAATCAAATCAGCTTGCGATACATATCCCATTGTGTCCGGAATGGGGGTAAAACGCTATAGACGACAGGCGGTGGGCCTCGGTTCGAGGTCGTATGTGAAAGTCAACTCTTTAGGATAAAATAAATTAATTAATTAATAAAAAAAAATATCTCTTTCCCCTTTATTATCCTCTGCCCCCCCCCCCCCCCCCCCGTTCTAAATTATTTCAACAGAAAAAAAAAAAAGGGGAACGAAGGAGGACGCCGTAGCCCCAGGACCGGAGCCGCCACCGCCACCGTGGGCCAGCCGCCGTCCAACCCTCCATCCCCCTTCCTCCTGCACCTCCTCTCCTCCTTCTTCCTCCATTCGAACGCCCCGAACCGTCCCCCCCCCCAAAATCCCTCATCGCGATTCATTCGCCACCGCCATTCCCTAGACCCCCGACCACCGCACCTCCCTCCACCTTCTTCTTCCTCCTCCCTGCTGACTCGCGCTTCCCCCCCTACCATCCCCCTCCGACGCAGGAAGAAACCCCCCCCCCCCTCGGCTGTAAGTTTTCGTTTTTTTTATTTTTTTTTATTAATATTTTATTTCTGTTTTATATTTACAGATTAAAAACTGTTTTTATTTTAAAGATTAAATACTGTTTTTATTTTAACAGTTTCAAAAAACTGATTATGTTTAAAGAAAAAAACTGATTTTGTTTAAAGAAAAAAAAACTGATTTTTATGTTTTCAAAAACTGATTTTGTTTTAAAAATAAAAACTGATTTTGTTTAAAAGTAAAAACTTTAAATAGGAAAAAGGTTTAATCTTTAAAGAGAAAAAGGATTTGAGCTTTACGAAGTAAAAATTCGATTTTTATATATTGAAAGTCAAAAGTAAAAATTCGATTTTTATATATTGAATAGCAAAGTAAAAATTCGATTTTTATATATTGAATAGCGAAGTAAAAATTCGATTTTTACATATGTAGTGAAAGCGGACAACGAAAGCGACAAAAGGCGAGATTGGCGAAGATTTCTATCAATGAAGTGAAGTGGAGCTAGGATAGCTATATGTGAGAATTTCTCACCTTTCAATTTAATTTTTCTAGTTATATATATATACTAGGATGTAGACGGTGCTTAGTAGCACCCGACACCCGTCATCCACAGACCATGGATGGCTTGTTTGTTAAATTGTTTGGTTGAGTAGTTGGTTAAATTATTTGATTGAAATTTGAGTTGTTTGGTGAAATGAATTGATTTTGATTGATGTGTGAATGGCGTGGGCCTTCACTAGACCGGGGATAAGGCTAGGCCTCGTCCCGTTTCTAGTATCGTGCCGTTATGCCGCCGAAATTTTCTAAAATATGTTAGAAAAACAAAAATATCATTTTTATTGTGTAAATAAAATGAATAGAAATTCAAGTGTTGAAATAGAATATTTTATCGTTAAAAATATAATTTTTAACGTGAATATGAATAAATAAAATATTTATAAACAAATCGGCCGATTTGTTTATATACACTGATTTGACTGACATTGATTGGGTCGATAAATTTTACACATCGCCCAACTGCACAAATAAAATCTGTGTTTGATTGTTTGAAACCCCACATGGGTGTTGGGATGATATTTGGTGTACACTAATCCCAATTATTTAATTATTGTCGATCGATTGGTCGATAGACTGTGTAAGCATCGATTATTTATATTCGATGCTTATGCAGTTGTGTGGTGCACATTGGTTGATGGTTGATTATTTTTCAATGCTATTATATACATGTGTTGTATGGAATCCATATAATTAGCGTTATATGGTGATTGATTGGGCCTCATTCCAATCGGGAAAATAATGAATATTAGAAAAGAAAATTCATGTATTGAATATAAAAATAGTCATGTGTTGAAACTATTCATGTGTTGAGTAAAATATTTTAAATAAAATAAATTACATCTTTATCATATTTAAAATTAGAACTACTTCCCAGTAGAAGTCTAATTGAAAATCAAACGATAGATACCATAGTTTTATAAAATATTTTACATAACAAAAATAGTGATGTGTTGACAGTACTCATGTGTTGAGATTAGTCGTGTGGTGAAAAAAAATATAGATTCATGTGTTGAATGGGATAAATATTCATTTGTTGAATAAAATAAAGAAGTTGTGAAAAATATAAAGAAGTGTTGATTAGTTTTGCGCCATTTTGACGTGAACGATATTTATATCGATTTTATTCGTTTTATAATGAATATTGAAAAGTGATTTCGAAATTAAATATTTTGAAATTGAAATTTCGAAATGAATTGAATTGAAAACAATTTCGAAATGAATTGAATTGAAAACAATTTCGAAATGAATTGAATTGAAAACGATTTCGAAATGAATTGAATTGAAAACAATTTCGAAATGAATTGAATTGAAAACGATTTCGAAATGAATTGAATTGAAAGCGATTTCGAAATGAATTGAATTGAAAGCGATTTCGAAATGAATTGAATTGAAAGCGATTTCGAAATGAATTGAATTGAAAGCGATTTCGAAATGAATTGAATTGAAAACGATTTCGAAATGAATTGAATTGAAAACAATTTCGAAATGAATTGAATTGAAAACGATTTCGAAATGAATTGAATTGAAAGCGATTTCGAAATGAATTGAATTGAAAGCGATTTCGAAATGAATTGAATTGAAAGCGATTTCGAAATGAATTGAATTGAAAGCGATTTCGAAATGAATTGAATTGAAAACGATTTCGAAATGAATTGAATTGAAAACGATTTCGAAATGAATTGAATTGAAAACGATTTCGAAATGAATTGAATTGAAAACGATTTCAAATGGAATTGAAAGTGAATTGAAATGAATTCAAATTGAATTAAAATTTGAATTGAATAGAAATGAATTTTAAAACGAATTTATAAAGAAGAATTCAATTTTGATTTGAATTGAAAAGAAAGTTGAAATTGCTTTGAAACGATTTTAAAACGATTTATAAAATTCGTTTTAAATAGAAATCGACGAAATATATATTATATATATAATATATATAATATAATGGCCTGAATGGAACGCGCCGCGCCGCGGTAGTTCGGGAATTTCGACCATTTATTTCAAATGGACATTGCGGGAGATCCGACCGTCGGATTCTCCTAAAACCGGAACCGTTGGGTTCGTATCGAAAAGAGCTTTCCAATGAATATTAGAAATTTGAAATCTAACGGTTGGATTTGGAATTATGTCCAAATCAAATTCGAAAAAGGTCGCTGTAAGTGAAGTTCGATAGCCGTTGATGGAAATCAACTGTACGGGCCTTGATAAAATTATTAAAAATATCCATAATTTGTGTAAAATCATAATATATGATTTGGGAAAAATTGAGCTGAAGAATTCCACATTTGAAAGGTTAAAAATAGATTTTTATTGAAATAAACTAGTTTTGAACTGGAATTAAAATCAATTTATTTTTGAAATAAATAAATTGAATTTGAAAGTGATTTTAAAAATAATCAATATTTCCAATACGTGGATTGGACTGGAGTTGAATCGAAATTATCTTCGGGATATTTCGATGTTGGATTTCGTGACTATACAAATATTGTTATGGGGATTTGAAAGATATATTTTATATCGTTATTTCCAATACGATATTTGTTGGTTTCAGAATTTGATATTGAATATAAGCCGATATATTTTCTATTCAGAGCCTTGTATTTAATATCAAATGTGATTTGGGTTTATCGTGAATCATGTTTTAGATGACATTGGTTCTTTAACCCAGTTAAAGGCAAGATGTTGATTTCTGAAAGAATTAAGACTAAGTGTGGTTTTAATGAATCTTTAATTAGATTAAAATGTGAATTGATAATTTAAATTATCAAATCAGAAAAGTGATCGAGAATGGAGTACCACCAGTTTTGCTCCAATGCGATAGTTAAATCTTTAATTAGATTTGAACGAGAAATGGTAATTAATTTTACCGATAACACCGTGGTGTTAGGAACGGAGTATCACCAGTTTTGCTCCATGGGATATATAGGTTGGGATTGGGAAATAAAATAAATAATTACTTCGGTGTGGTTCGCTAATCCCGACTAGTTAGGAAAACCATAAAATGGTTTGGAATGATATCCAAAGGAAGATTATAGGATAAATTTAGAAGAATTTATCTTGGATAAAATTAATGGGAACATTTCCCTAAGAATGTGATTTTGTGAATAAAAGAATATTCTGAATTGGAATGAGGCGTTTGTTGTGTTTGTGTAACATTCGTTTATTATATACGTGGGTTATTCAGAAAGGCCGGGTTTATACCCATTCTGAATAACCGATTCGACGAGATGTCGAAGATGAAGACGGTGGTTGAAGACCGGAAGTCTTCACATCGTTTGGGTGATTACTGATGATCTTGATTGGGCTGTACACCCAGGATGAGGGAATCAGTTGGTGATCGTCCAAACGTACCTGGAGATGGATTGATATGCGAGGAAAGTGCCTCCGGTTTCGTTCAGACCCAGAACGAACTTGTAAATGGATTGTGTGTCTGACATTGGATTTTATTCTGTGTTGATTGATCTCTATTAAATATACATCTGTTTGGCGGCAGAGAATTTATTCTCTTGCTTAACGCCCTTCTCTGAGACGTACGAGCTCAGAGGTTGTATATCGATGGACATCAGTCGCATGGAGTGAATTGCCAATGTGGCACGCGTAAGTGGCAATTGATCAGGGCTTCTGTTGAAAAGCAAAGTCTTGTGGTTGATGATCAAAGCACGGCCTGTGTGGTGTAGCTTTGTGTATAACGTGAATTCGCGAGCCTCACACCTCGGTATGAGTCAAAAACGGGAGAAGGACCGCTGGGAGAGCACGACGTTTTTTTCTAGCTAGGGTGGTGTCAGTGACCTACCAGCCCTGACATTTATATACGTTTCACCTGTGTGGTTGTTGGATATGAGGCGCCTCGGATATAGGTCTGTAAGGACCGGGAAACGTGTGTTCAGGAATAACTAATCCTCAAAAGTAAGAGAGGACCGGCCCAGCCGATTCCAAGGATCATAGTGGGGTCCTGGGACATTTGCTAGAGTGTCTCGAACGCGGAAGAGGAGCTTGCCCCTTGCCTCGGCTCATGACGGAAATCCAATTTCCAATACGTGATATTGCGGTTTTAATTTTAGAACTAGTATGGCGACATGATAGATGGTACCCATGCCGCCTATGATTGATATTTATGATTTGAATAGTTTTGACACTATACACTTATTATAGTATCAAATAATGTGTTTTAAACGTATCAAGCATGCTTTGGCTGTTATAAGGTAAAAACCCTATCCTCCGGCTTGCGTTGCATTGTGTGATGGGACCTGGGTCTTATAACAGCTTCATTTTTCTTTATTTAGCATTGCGCTGTTTGTTCTATGCACTGGTATTCTTTGGAGGAAACCCGTTCCGTGTTATACGGCGTGGTCCCTTGATTTACCTAACTTTAAAACCAATATTAATAACTGTTTTAGTTCTCACACCAGTCACATGACTGACCTGGAGTTTATTGTTTTAACCTAAACTCTGGGTGCCCCTATTTTCCGCACGGGCAGCTAGTAGTTTTGGTTTTGCAGATTTATATTCACAGGGTCCTGATTTACAGCTGGAACGATGCTCGGAAAGCTCTGTATCCGTGTATCACTTCTAGTTGTGTTTTGTATATTTTTCCGCTGCTATGTAATTTATTGTAATCTCTGATATTTGTCGAATAAATTTAATCATTTATACTCTGTATATTCTTGTATCTGATGGAATTGTTGTAATAACAATGAAATGTTCTTCTGTATGCGTTCTATTTTGTCTTGTCCTCACAGTAATTCGTTCTTTCTCATCTCTTCGGAGACCGGGGAAGTTCGGGTCGCTTCAGTAAAGATCTACGCGTGACGCTGATCAGATTTGAAAACAGGGCGATCTACAATTTTGCAGAATTAAAATCATGGTGAGAAATCTTTTTTATTTTTTTAAAAAAATAATGATTATGAAATTGGTTATCACAAGTCTATAGTTATTTCCTGCTTGCTATTATTCATGCTTGTTCTCTGTTGAATGTAATGTATGGATCTGTTTGTTTGGTAATGTCATTCGGTGATAAATGGTTAAATATAATTGTCTGTCATGAGATAATTTAGTAGAAACATTTAGATCAACTTGCACTGATAAAGGAAGTAAAACTAAAATATATAATTTTTGGTTAGATAAAATGATCAAAAGTATGAAACACCAAATTTTGTTAATATGTTGAATTAGTAACTTCAACTAACATATGAAACACCAAACTATGTTAAGTTGTTGAACTAGTATATTTCAACAAAAATGAAATGTCAACTTAAAACCATTCTTGTTAGATTAGAATCGTTACTAAAATGAGGTGTAATGACCCGTATTTTCTGCCTATTTATTTGGGATAAATATTATATTTATTTAAATTATTGGTTTGAAATTAAATAATCGAATTTAACGATTATATTCTGAATATATTATTTAAATAAATAATAAAATAATAATTTAATTCCAAACCGGTCAGAAAATGTTATGTCGGCAATATAGGGTGAACGGGCCATTTGAAATAGTTTGATATTGGACACATTGAATTTATATCGACAATTTTGTTTAGAAACGACGAAGAAATATATATAGTCTAAAATTTAATTAAATAACGAGCTGCAGCGACGCGACAGTTCGCGTTTTGGCGTTTTGAACTTCAACGGGTCGTACCGGGTTCAAAATAAGTCAGATTTCCTCGAAACAAGAAACGTCGGAACCGGTTTGACAATATCTTTCCAATGGCAGAGAAAAATCCAATTTTCATAGTGTAGATTTTATTTTATATCCAAATCCAATTTTGAAAAGGTCGCTATGAAATTCCTTTATATATTATTGCGATTATTTATATAAAATAAATGGTTTTTAAATATTTTTAATATCAATTTGGCTTCAAACTCAACCCGAGCTATTTTATTTGAGTAGTATATGAAATTCTGGTCGGGTATGACCAATCGTGGTATTTGAATATTATTATATTGAAGTATTTTTAAATTAATTTATTTTAATTCAAATTGGCCAGTTTTAAAGGGACATTTTTCAAACGACCTCTGCTTTCGGCGAAACAAATTTTGTTGGGACCGTAACAGAAAATTATTGCTATTTTTTCAGATGGCACGTCAATCGGTGTTATTTTGTGAGTGTGGCAAAATAAAATGCAAAATAAATCAATCTATTTTGACGTGTACGAACGCTATTTGAGAAAACGGACTCGGAATTCGACGAAACAAGTTTCACTAGGACCGTATCTTCAAAATATACTATGCTGTCCAGTCGCGTCACGAACGGGGTTTGTATGTGAGCGAAGCAGCGAATAAAGAACGTCCGAAAACGCGATTGGTACGAAATAAAAATCGTTAGTCAGCGTCGCTCGTCAAATCAACTTAAAATATATTTTCCCACACCTATATAAACCCCCTCCATCAGATTTTCAGCCAACATTATTTCTTCTTCCATGTAAATTTGCAAATAAGTCCTCCAATGCAAAATCATTTATATCTCATGATCCGTCAAGAATTTGCTATGGCAACCAAAGAGAAAGTTGTAGATCTGGTCGACACGGACTTGCTGTGAAAAGTTGGAGGTGAACGGACACCTGTGGTGGCTGGAATCGGCTTAAAACCAGCGAATTCCATTTTCATTTTTCCTCGATTTGCGGGCTAGGGGATTGATTTGAGGTGATGGGACCATGAGGCTTTTGTAGAGGGGAGACTGAGCTTTAATTTGGCGGTGGTCTCAAGTCAAACGGTGGTCGGAGTCGCCGGATTTCCTGAGATGAATGGAGGCTAGTTTGTGAGTTGGTTTTTTTTCATTGTGGGTTCGGGTTTTGAGTCGCCAACTGGAGGATGGACCACCGCAGATGGTGGAAATGGTCTCAGCCGAAGGAGGGAGGGGCGGCGCTCCGATCTGCAGTGGTCTGGCATGGCCAACTGGAGGGAGGCGATGGCAATTTGGGGATGAACTGGTTCCGGTTGGGCTCGAATTCAGGGCGACGGAGGGGGTATTGGGGGATGGCGGTCATCGACGAAGGGAGGTGGGGTCACGACGAGTCGGCGGGGATGGCTGTTTCAGACTCCGGTCGAGGCTGGCGGCTCCGGCAGTAGAAGAAATGTAATAACCCGGAAAATCTGGGCCAGTTTAAATTTTTTATTTTGGCGATTTTAGCGAATTTTGAATATTTAAAATGAATTATTTTAAATAATATCGACGAGAAATTTATTTTTAATATAATTCGACGTATATATTATATACGTCGTCGTTAGAATATAAATAATTATATATAATTATAAATAGAATTGAAAATGGCGCGGTGGTTCGATAATTCGATTTCAAACTTCAATTGAATGTACCGGGTGCAAAACAATCCGGATTTTAGTAAAACCAAAAATGATGGGATCTAATTGATGATATCTTTCCAACGAATCCGAAAGATCAAAATTTCGTAGCGAGAATCAAAAGATATGTCCAGTTGAAAATTCTGAATAGTCGCTATGGAATTCAGGCCCTTAAAAATGGACATTTTACAAACAACCTCGGATTTCGACGAAACCACTTTTGTTGGATCCGCAGTGTCAAGTTATTGCTAGGTTTCAAATTTCATAATTTTTCGAATCAATATGTGAGCGTGGTAAAGGAAAACGTGTTTTGACCATTTCAGTTGATTTTAATCGACTGGAAATTGGCCATTTTTCCAACAGACTCAGAATTCGACGAAACTAGTTTTGTTAGGACCGTATCGTCCATACGAAGTTAGAAAATATTTTTCTGAAATTTTTCTAGTTAGTATGTGACCCCGGTAATTTGAAATGTACGTTTAAAATTCAGTATAGTGATTTAAATGTAAATTCAAAGGAAACTGATTCAAACGATCAAATCAAACCACGAAACATATCCCATTGTGTTCGGAATGGGGGTGAAACGCTATGGGCAACAGTCGGTGGGCCTCGTTTCGAAGTCGAATAAAAAGTCAACTCCTTGGGATAAAATAAAATAAAATTAAATAATTAAATATATATATTTTTCATATAACCCCCCCCCTTCTCATTTTCATTCAGAAGAAATATATAAAAAAAAAAGAAGAAGAAGAAGAGGACGGATGGAGCCGCCCTCCCTCCCTCGCGATCGACGCCGCCTCCCCTTCATCTGCCGCGCCGCCACCCTCTTCTTCTCCTCCTCGCCGAATCTACATCGAGCCCCCCTAAAACCTACCGCAACCCTCCCCTTCTGCTCCTCCTCCGCCACCTCGAAGCGTACACCCCCCCGATAGGTCGCGCCGCCCTCAGACACCCCCCCCTCTTCAATCGACGGACAGCCCCCCCCAGCGCCACCGTGAGCCGCGACCACCTGGAACCGCCGACCTCCGATGCTCGTTTCCCTCTCCCTATCCTCTGTAGACCACTGACTGTATGTTTTGGTTATTTATTTTCTTTTATCTGTGAATTTTATTTACTTGAAAAACTGATTTTTTTTAAATAGCAAAAACTGATTTGTTAAAGAATTTAAAAACCGATTTTTTTTAAAAGAGCAAAAACTGATTTTTAGGATATTTAAAAACTGATTTTTTTAAGTTTAAAAACTGATTTGTTAAAGAATTTAAAAACTGATTTAAAAGGAATTTTAAAATTGATTTTGTTTTAAAGGTTTGAAATAGAAAAAAAAAGGTTTAAACTTTAAAATAGAAAAGGCGTAATTTTTATTGAGTAGAAGTAATAAAAATATGATTTTTATATTTTTAAAGTAATAAAAATATGATTTTTATATTTTTAAAGTATTAAAAATATAATCTTTACTATATAGAAGATGTAAAAATATGATTTTTGGATAGGTAGAGAGTTAAAAATATAATTTTTACATGATAGGAATATTAAAAATATCACCTTTATATGTGTAGAAAAATAAAAATGAGATTTTTATAAAGATGAAATCTTTAAATTTGAAAGGGCGAAGTCTATGTTTTATAAAGGCGAAAACTATATTTTAGAAAGGCGAGATCTTTATATGAAGAATAGCGAGATAAAAATATCATTTTTATCCATACAGTAGCGTTGTGGAAAATTCGATTTTTAAATATATGAAGTGATTATAAAAATATGATTTTTATAACGATAATGAATATATAAAAATATGATTTTTATATACTAGAGAATAAAAAAAAAATATTTTTTTTTATTACAGTAGTGGCTAAGTAAAGATTTGACCTTTTATATATGAATAACAATGTAAAGTAGATTTTCTTTGATTTCAAAAATAGATTTTCCTTGAAAGAAAATAAAAATATAATCTTTATATTGTAAGAGGCGAAAATGAAAATATAATCTTTATATTGAAAATGGCGATATAAAAATATGATTTATATATATTGAATAGCGAAATGAAAATGTGGCTTTTATTTTAAAGACATCAAAATATAAAAATGTGTGATTTTTATATATATAGTGACTACGGGCAACGAAGATGACGAAGATGGGATAACGACGAAGATCTCTACAATAGGAGTGTCGTGGTATTGGATAGCTTTCGGTGAGAATTCTCACTCTTCAATTTTATTTCTAGTTATATATATATACTAGGATGCAGACGGTGTTTAGTAGCACCCGACACAATCGTCCACAGACCATGGACTTGTTTGTTTGGCTGTTTGGTGATTGATTGCGATATTGGTTTGAATGTGGTTTGTGGTGTGAAAAATCGAATCGATAAATTGGTTAGGATTAGACGTGCGCCGTTATAAGGCGAAGGAGTAAGGCTAGGTTAGACTCTTACTCCAAATTTTGTGGTTTGCATAACGAAAGTGATTTGATTGATGTGTGAATGGCGTGGGCCTTCACTAGACCGGGGATAAGGCTAGGCCTTGTCCCGTTTCTAGTATCGTGCCGTTATGCCGCCGAAATTTTCTAAAATATGTTAGAAAAATAAAAATATCATTTTTATTGAATAAATGAACTGAATAGAAATTCATATGTTGAGATAAAATGTTTTATCGTTAAAAATATAATTTTTAACTTGAATGTGAATAAAATATTCATTTACAAACCGGACGGTTTGTCTATGCACACTGATTTGACTGACATTGATTGGGTCGATAAATTTTACACATCGCCCAACTGCACAAATAAAATCTGTGTTTGATTGTTTGAAACCCCACACGGGTGTTGGGATGAAATATGAAGTTCACTCATCCTGATTGATTAAATATGTCGATCGATTGATTGACAGGCTGTTATAAGCGTTAGATATCTATATTTGATGCTTATACAGTGTAGTGCACTTTGGTTGATGGTTGATTATTTTTCAATGCTATTATATACATATGATGTATGAAAATCCATATAATTAATTTTATATGGTGATTGATTGGGCCTCATTCCAATTTAGAAGATAAAGAATAATATGAAATAAAGGTTCATGTGTTGACTGTACTCATCCGTTGAGATCAGCCATTTGTTGAACGAATTATTTTTATAATAAAATTTACATCTTTATCAATATGAAATAAAGGTTCATGTGTTGACTGTACTCATCCGTTGAGATCAGCCATGTGTTGAACGAATTATTTTTATAATAAAATTTACATCTTTATCAATATGAAATAAAGGTTCATGTGTTGACTGTACTCATCCGTTGAGATCAGCCATGTGTTGAACGAATTATCTTTATAATAAAATTTACATCTTTATTAATATAAAATAAAGGTTCATGTGTTGACTGTACTCATCCGTTGAGATTAGTCATGTATTGAACGAAGTATTTTAACAAAAATAGTCACACATGGACGGTACTCATTCGTTGAGATTAGTCATGTGTTGACAAAAAGAAATATTTGAAATAGAATATATAAAGCCGTGTTGAATAGTGATGCGCCATTTTGACGCGAACGATATTTATAACGATTTCGAAATGAATTGAATATATAACGATTTCGAAATGAATTGAATATATAACGATTTCGAAATGAATTGAATTTATAACGATTTCGAAATGAATTGAATATATAACGATTTCGAAATGAATTGAATATATAACGATTTCGAAATGAATTGAACATATAAAGATTTCGAAATGAATTGAATATATAACGATTTCGAAATGAATTGAATATAAAACGATTTCGAAATGAATTGAATATATAACGATTTCGAAATGAATTGAATATAAAACGATTTCAAAATGAATTGAATATATAACGATTTCGAAATGAATTGAATATAAAACGATTTCGAAATGAATTGAATATATAACGATTTCGAAATGAATTGAATATAAAACGATTTCGAAATGAATTGAACATATAACGATTTCGATTTGAGTTGAATATAAAACGATTTCGAATTTAATGGAATAGAAAATCAATTTGATTTCAATTAAATATATAATGAATTTGATTCAAATAGAAAACGAAATGAATTTGATTTGAATAGAAAATGAATTTGAATCGAATAGAAAACCAATTTGAATTGAATTGAATTGAAAACGAATTCGAATTGAATTCAAATTGAATTGAAATTTGAATTAAATAGAAATGAATTTTAAAACGAATTTTTAAAGAAGAATTCAATTTTTCTTTGGATTGAAATAGAAGTTGAAAAGGTTCTTGAAACGAATTTAAAACTATTTATATAATTCGTTTTAAATAGAAATCGACGAAATATAAATTATATATATTATATATATAATATAATGGCCTGAATAGAACGCGCCGCACCGCGGTAGTTCGTGAATTTCGACCATTTATTTCAAACGGACATTACGGGAGATCCGACCGTCGGATTTTCCTAAAACCAGAACCGTTGGGTTCGTATCGAAAAGAGCTTTCTAACGAATATTTGAAATTCAAAATCTAACGGTTGGATTTGGAGTTACGTCCAAATCAAATTCGAAAAAGGTCGCTGTAAGTGCAGTTCGATGGCCATTGTTGGAAATCGACTGTACGGGCCTTGATAAAATTATTAAAAATATTAATAATTTGTGTGAAATCATAAGAAATGATTTGGGAAAAATTGGGATGAAAAACTCCATATTTGAAAAGATAAAAATGGGTTTTTATCGAAATGAACTAGTTTTGAACTAAATTTAAAACCCAATTATTTTTAAATAAATGAATTAGATTTAAAAAGGGGTTTTAAATAATCGAATTTCTAATATATTTGATTGAATTTGAAATGGGTTTATCGTGAACGGTGTTTTAAATAACACTAGTTCTTTAACCCGATAACAAAGAGAATGTGATTTGGGTTTGTCGTGAACTGTGTTTTAAATAACACCTAGTTCTTTAACCCAGTAAAAGGAGTTCTAACGAATCTGCAATTAGATTGAAGTGGGAATTTGTTATCTAAATTATCAAATTTAGAAATGAACGAGAATGGAGTATTACCAGTTTTGCTCCAAAGCGATAGTTAAATCTTTAATTAGATTTGAACGTGAAATGGTAATTAATTTTACCGATAACACCGTGGTGTTAGATATGGAGTATTACCAGTTTTGCTTCATGGGATGAATAGGTTGGGATTGGGAAATAAAATAAATAATTACTTCGATACGGTTCGCTAATCTCGACTAGTTGGAAAAACCATAATTTGGTTTTAAATGACATCCAAAGGAAGATTACAGGATAAATTTTAAAGAATTTATCTTGGATAAAATTAATGGGAACATTTCCCTAAGAATGTGAAATTTAGGAACTAGCTGTAGGTTGGCTAAGAAGAATGGTTTCCTGGGTATTGATCTGATGTTGGTTTCGGCCTTCGGGGTTAATGTTTGGGAAATTGTTCTCTTACTAATTTGCGGTTAGGGACTAATGAATTGGAATGAGGCGTATATTGTGTTTGCGTAACATTTGTTTTTAATACGCGGGTTGTTCGGAAAGACCGGGTTTACACCCATTCTGAATAACCGATTCGACGATATGTCGAAGATGAAGACGGTGGTTGAAGACCGGAAGTCTTCACATCGTTTGGATAATTACTGACGATCCTGATTGGGCTGTACACCCAAGAGGATGGAAATAGTTGGTGGTCGTCCAGACGTACTTGGGGATGGATGGATATGCGAGGAAAGTGCCTCCGGTTTCGTTCAGACCCAGAACGGACTTGTAAATGGATTGTGTGTCTGACACTGGATTTTATTCTGTGTTGATTGATTTCTATTAAATATACATCTGTTTGTTGGCGGAGAATTTATTCTTTTGCTTAACGCCCTTCTCTGAGACGTACGAGCTCAGAGGTTGTATATCGATAGACATCAGTCGCATGGCATGAATTGCCTGTGTGGCACGCTAAGATGCAAGGATCAAGGCTTCTGTTGAAAAGCAAAGTCTTGTGGTTGATGATCAAAGCACGCCTACGTGGCAGCTTTGTGTATAACGTGTATTCGCGAGCCTCACACCTCGGTATGAGTTAAAAACGGGATACGGACTGCAGGGAGAGCACGACGTTTCTTTCTAGCTTTGGTGGTGTCAGTGACTTACCATCCCTGACATATATATACTTTTCACCTTTGTGGTTGTTGGATGAGGCGCCTCGATTATATGTCTGTAAGGACCGGGAAACGTGTGTTCAGGAATAACTAATCCTCTAACGTAAGTGAGGACCGGCCCTGAAGATCCAGGGGTTGCCCAGCTTGCGTAACCCTGAGGCATTTGCTAGAGTGTCTCGAACGCGGAGAGGAGCTTGCCCCTTGCCTCGACTCATGACGGAATCCAATTTCCAATACGTGTAATTCGTCTTTAATTGTAGAACTAGTATGGCGACATAGTAGATGGTAGCTATGCCGCCTATGATTTATATTTATGATTGAAATGTTTTGACACTATACACATATTATAGTATCAAATGATTTGTTTTAAACGTATCAAGCATGTTTGGCTGTTATAAGGTAAAACCCTATCCTCCGGCTTGCGTTGCATTGTGTGATGGGACCTGGGTCTTATAACAGCTTCATTTTTCGAAAAAGCATTGCGTTGTTTATTCTATATTCACTGGTATTCTTGGGAGGAAACCCGTTCCGTGTTATACGGCGTGGTCCCTTGAATTACTCTCTTTTAAAGTAAAGTTTTAAATAACTGTTTTAGTTCTCACACCAGTCACATGACTGACCTGGAGTTTATTGTTTTAACCTAAACTCTGGGTGCCCCTATTTTCCGCACGGGCAGCTAGTAGTTTTGGTTTTGCAGATTTATATTCACAGGATCCTGGTTTACAGCTGGAATGATATCCGGAAAGCTCTGTATCTGTATATCACCTTCAGTTGTGCTTTATATTATTTTTCCGCTGCTATGAATTTAAATGTAATTTAAATCTCTGATATTTCTGTGTAATATTCATCCATTTATATGTGAAGACCCGCAACTTCCCCGTAAAGGAAAGCGTCGGATAGTTCGAGAACAAACCACAGCAGAACGCATACAGAAGAACATTTCATTGTATATTACAACAATGCATCAGATTACAAGAATATACAGAGTATAAATGAATATTACACAGAAATACCAGAGATTTAAATTACATTTAAATACATAGCAGCGGAAAATAATACAATACACAACTAGAAGAGATATACGGATACAAAGCTTTCCGGATATCGTTCCAGCTGTAAACCAGGATCCTGTGAATATAAATCTGCAAAACCAAAACTACTAGCTGCCCGTGTCGAAAATAAGGGCACCCAGAGTTTAGGTTAAAACAATAAACTCCAGGTCAGTCATGTGACTGGTGTGAGAACTAAAACAGTTAATCTTT
Source organism: Allium sativum (assembly GCA_030737875.1). Taxonomy (NCBI): domain Eukaryota; kingdom Viridiplantae; phylum Streptophyta; class Magnoliopsida; order Asparagales; family Amaryllidaceae; genus Allium; species Allium sativum. The sequence continues at coordinate 84,523,443 of CM060911.1, read as the reverse complement.
ATTTTTAAAGCTAGGTAAATCAAGGGACCACGCCGTATAACACGGAACGGGTTTCCTCCCAAGAATACCAGTGCATAAAACAAACAGCGCAATGCTAAATAAAGAAAATGAAGCTGTTATAAGACCCAGGTCCTATCACACAATGCAACGCAAGCCGGGGGATAGGGTTTTCCCTTATAACAGCCAAAGAATGCTTGATACGTTTAAAACAAATCATTTGATACTATCATAAGTGCATAGTGTATGAAACAACTTCAAATCATAAGTATCAATCATAGGCGGCATGAATGCCCCATACCACTATGTCGCCATATATAGGTTATACAATCGAAATCGCAAAGTCACGTATTTGGAAATTGGATTTCCGTCTATGAACCGAGGCAAAAGATAGTCCTCCACCGATTCGAGACTGTCTAGCCCGAGCCTCAGGACCCAGACTCAGGTGGGCCCTTGGATCCTCAGGGCCGGTCCACCGATGTGGATTAAAATGCCTGAACACTACGTCTCCCCACCCTATGGGGTGTAAGTCTGGTCCGTCAGCCGACCAGAATGCATTCGGCCGAAACCGATATAACCGAGGCGCCTCGCAACCGCAACAACCACATAAGTCAAACTCGTCAGGGCGTGTAAAACCACTGACGCCACTTCTAGCTAGAAAGAAACGCATGCCCTCCCTGACGTCCGTCTCCCGTTTTTGGTTCATACCGGGTGTGAAACACGCGAGGTAAACGTTACACAAAGCTACGCCACAAAGGCCGTGCTTTGATCATCACCACAAGACTTTGCTTTTCAACAGAAGCCTTGATCATTTGCATCTTAGCATGCCACACAGGCAAACCATCCTATGCAACCGATATCAGTCACACAGAATGAAATCCGATGTCAGACACACAGTCCATTTACAAGTCCGTCCTGGGTCTGAACGAAACCGGAGGCACCTAGTACCCCGCATGTCCATCGATCTCCAAGTACGTCTGGACGATCACTAACTGTTTCCATCTTCTTGGGTGTACAGCCCAATCAAGATCATCAGTAATTACCCAAACGACATGAAGACTTCCGGTCTTCGACCACCGTCTTCATCTTCGACTTATCGTCGTATCAGTTATTCAGAATGGGATAAACCCGGTCTTTCTGAACAACTCGCGTATATTTAAAATAAGTGTTACACAAACACATCATACGCCTCATTCCAATCCATTAGTCACTAACCATAAATTAATCAAGAGAATAATTCCCCAAATATTAACCCCGAAGGCCGAAACCAACATCAGATCAATATCCAGAAAACCATTCTGCTTGGCTAACCGACAGTTAGTTTCTAAATTTCACGTTCAAATCTAATTAAAGATTTAACTATCGCTTGGAGCAAAACTGGTGATACTCCATTCTCGATCTTTTCAATCTAATTAAAGATTCATTAAAACTCCACTTAGTTTTAATCATTATCAGGGTTAAAGAATCAGTGTCATTTAAAACACGATTCACGATAAACCCAAAATCACATTCCATTAATTATCGGGTTAAAGAACAAGTGTTATTTAAAACACTGTTCACGATAAACCCAAAAATCCATACCAATTCAATTCCAATTAAATATCATTTAATTGGTACACTTCATTAAATCTAAATAAAAAGATTTAATCTTTTCTCAACTGGGTTCAAGAACAGTGTTAGTGAAGACACCATTCACGACAAACCCAAATCACGTTCCACTAATTATCGGGTTAAAGAACAAGTGTTATTTAAAACACTGTTCACGATAAACCCAAAAATCAATACCAATTCAATTCCAATTAAATATCATTTAATTGGTACACTTCATTAAATCTAAATAAAAAGATTTAATCTTTTCTCAACTGGGTTCAAGAACAGTGTTAGTGAAGACACCATTCACGACAAACCCAAATCACATTCGATATTCAATACAAGGCTCTGAATAGAAAATATATCGGCTTATATTCAATATCGAATTCTACGACTAACAAATGTCGTATTGGAAATAACGATACAAATATATATCTTTCAAATTTCCATAACAACACCCGTAATATCACGAATTCCAACATCGAAATATTCCGAAGACAATTTCGATTCAACTCCACTCCAATGCAATCATTGGAAATTTTGGTTATTTTCAAAACCATTTCAAATTCAATTTATTTATTTAAAAATAAATAGAATTATAATTCTAGTTCAAAACTAGTTCATTTCGATAAAAATCTATTTTTATCTTTTCAAATATGGAGTTTTTCATCCCAAACTTTCACAAATCATTTCTTATGATTTTACACAAATTATTACTATTTTTAATAATTTTATCAAGGCCCGTACAGTCGATTTCCATTAACGGCCATCGAACTGCACTTACAGCGACCTTTTTCGAATTTGATTTGGACGTATCTCCAAATCCAACCGTTAGATTTCAAATTTCTAACATTCATTAGAAAGCTCTTTTCGATACGAACCCAACGGTTCCGGTTTTAGGAGAATCCGACGGTCGGATCTCCCGTAATGTCCGTTTGAAATAAATGGTCGAAATTCACGAACTGCCGCGGCGCGGCGCGTTCTATTCAGGCCATTATATTATATATATAATATATATAATATATATTTCGTCGATTTCTATTTAAAACGAATTATATAAATAGTTTTAAAATTCGTTTTCAAAATCTATTTCAACTTCCATTTCAATTCAAAGCAAAATTGAATTCTTCTCTATAAATTCGTTTTAAAATTCATTTCTATTCAATTCAAATTTCAATTCAATTTCGAAATCGTTTTCAATTCAATTCATTTCGAAATCGTTTTCAATTCAATTCATTTCGAAATCGTTTTCAATTCAATTCATTTCGAAATCGTTTTCAATTCAATTCATTTCGAAATCGTTTTCAATTCAATTCATTTCGAAATCGTTTTCAATTCAATTCATTTCGAAATCGTTTTCAATTCAATTCATTTCGAAATCGTTTTCAATTCAATTCATTTCGAAATCGTTTTCAATTCAATTCATTTCGAAATCGTTTTCAATTCAATTCATTTCGAAATCGTTTTCAATTCAATTCATTTCGAAATCGTCGATTTCGAAATCACCTTTCAATATTCATTTTAAAATGAATAAAATCGATATAAATATCGTTCACGTCAAAATGGCGTCAATCTAATCAACACGGCTTCATAAATTTCTATTTTCAAATATTCTATTTCAAATATTTCCTATTATCAAAATATTTGTTATTATCAAAATATTCTTTATTTTCACGATTGGAATGAGGCCCAATCAATTACCATATAAAATTAATTATATGGATTTTCATACAACACATGTATATAATAACATTGAAAATAATCAACCATCAACCAAAGTGCACTACACTGTATAAGCATCAAATATAGATATTCAACGCTTATAACAGCCTGTCAATCAATCGATCGACATATTTAATCAATCAGGATGAGTGAAATTCATATTTCATCCCAACACCCGTGTGGGGTTTCAAACAATCAAACAAAGATTTTAGTTGTGCAGTTGGGCGATGTGTAAAATTTATCGTCCCAATCAATGTCATTCAAATAAGTGTACATAAACAAACCATCTGGTTTGTAAATGAATATTTATTTATTCACTTCACTATTTTCATATTCACGTTAAAAATTATATTTTTAACGATAAAACATTTTATTTCAACCTATGAATTTCTATTTAATTCATTTATTCAATAAAATGATATTTTTATTTTTCTAACATGTTTTAGAAAATTTCGGCGGCATAACGGCACGATACTAGAAACGGGACAAGGCCTAGCCTTATCCCCGGTCTAGTGAAGGCCCACGCCATTCACACATCAATCATATCAATTTCATCTCACCAAACAATTCAATTCAAACAAATAATTCAACTAATCTATGCAACCAAACAAACAAGTCCATGGTCTGTGGACGATTGTGTCGGGTGCTACTAAGCACCGTCTGCATCCTAGTATATATATATAACTAGAAAATGAAATTGAAAGGTGAGAAATTCTCACTTATAGCTATCCTAGCTCCACGGCTCTCCATTGATAGAAATCTTCATTGCTATCGCATCTTCGTCATCTTCGTTGCCCGTAGTCACTATATATATAAAAATCGAATTTTGACTTCGTTATTCAATATATAAAAATCGAATTTTTATTTCAAAGTTCAATATATAAAAATCCCATTTTTAACTCGAAGTTCAATATATAAAAATCACATTTTTAACTCGAAGTTCAATATATAAAAATCATATTTTTCCTATGAAGTTCAATATATAAAAATCATATTTTTCCTATGAAGTTCAATATATAAAAATCACATTTTTAACTCGCTATTCAATATATAAAAATATGATTTTTCTTTTGAAAGAAATCAGTTTTCAATACCTTTTAAAAATCAAAATCAGTTTTTACTCTTTTTATAAAATCAGTTTTTAACTTTTAAAAACCAAGTCAGTTTTTACTCTTTAAAAACAAAACAGTTTTTTTTCCTCTTTTAAACAAAAATCCGTTTTGTTACTAATTAAAAACCAGTTTTAATTTTATATAAAAAAACAGTTTTATAAATAAAGAAAAAAAATCAGTTTTAACTATTTTTAAAAAAAATCAGTTTTTATTTCTTTTAAAACAAAATCAGTAAAAAAAAAAAAAAAATTAGCAGAACAAAAAAAAGAAATAAAAATAAAAATGAAACTACTTAGTCACTCACCGCAACCTGCGAAAGGAAGGGGGAGAAGGAAGCGTCGGCGGCAGGCTTCAAGGGGGGGGCGCGGTTGCTCAGCGGTGTCGGCGTCGAGATGTTTGAGGGGGGCGCGGTGTCGAGGTCTTCGTCGCTTCGAGGTATGGGCGGCTTCGGGGTGGCGTTCGTCGGCGCCGAAGTCTTGAGGGGGGGAGGGGGCGGCGAACTAGGTCTAGGTTTCCCCCTTTTTTTTTTTTCTTTTCGATCTACTGAAATGAATCGGGGGGGGGGGGGTATATGAAGGGAAGAGAAAGTGGGGTTTTTTTTTTAATTATTATTATTTAATTCAACCTTAAGTTGACTTTTTCATACGACCTCGAAACGAGGCCCACCGCCTGTCGTCCATAGCGTATTACCCCTATTCTGAACACAATGGGATATATATCGCAAGCTGATTTGGTCGTTTGAATCAGTTTCCGTTAAATTTACATTTAAATCACTATATTGAATTTTAAACGTACATTTCAAATTACCGGGGTCACATACTAACTAGAAAAATTCCAGAAAAATATTTTCTAGCTTCGTATTGAAGATACGGTCCTAACAAAACTAGTTTCGTCGAATTCTGAGGCCGTTGGAAAAATGGCCATTTTCCAGTCGATTAAAATCAACTGAAACTGGTCAAACGCGTTTTCCTTTGCCACGCTCACATATTGATTCGAAAAATTATGAAATTTGGAATCTAGCAATAACTTGACACTGCGGATCCAACAAAACTGGTTTCGTCGAAATCCGAGGTCGTTTGCAAAATGTCCATTTTTAAGGGCCTGAATTCCATAGCGACTATTCAGAATTTTCAACTGGACAGATCTTTTGGTTCCCGATATGAAATCTTGATTTTTCGGATTCGTTGGAAAGATATTCACTATTAGATTCCATTATTTTTGGTTTCACTAAAATCCGGATTGTTTTGCACCCGGTACATTCAATTGAAGTTTGAAATCGAATTATCGAACTACCGCGCCATTTTCAATTCCTTTTATAACTATATATAATTATTTATAATCTAACGACGACGCGTATAATATATATACGTTTGATTTATATTCTAAATAAATTTCTCGTCGATATTATTTAAAATAATTCATTTTAAATAATCAAAATTCACTAAAATTGCCAAAATAAAAATTTTAAACTGGCCCAGATTTTCCGGGTTGTTACAATCTCCCCCACTTAAAACTTTTCGTCCCCGAAAAGGAACAAAGTCGAAAGTGGTTTGATTATTCAGCTCTACGCTCGATCTGGCTTCCATTCTCCAACTCTTTAGTTTCTGAGAATTTTTAAAACTTCAAAAATTTGGCTAACACCCTAAATTTTTGAAAAATTTCGCCATAACCTCCCCTGCACCGGGAGCATCGGGGAATTTCAAATAGCTTCCCCGGTCCTTCAGATCTCAAAAAGAAAAAGAAAAAGCCAAGCGGCTAGCCAATAGGCTCACAAAATCATCATCACCCAAACAAAACAGTAAATTACGTAGTAAACATGTACCTATTTGTCGGGCAAACAAATTTTATTCTTCGGCTCTAGCCTCCTTGCTATGACCTGTTCAATGTAAGTATATGTATATGCAAGCAAATGCGACCAATTTTTAATATAATTCAATATTCGGTTCAATTAGGCATAAAGGTTCAAAATTAGCAAACAAATGAACAAACAACACAAACATCAATCAATTAGTTGATTAGAATTTGAAATTCATAATTTTGATACATATACAAAAAATCGTGTTTTGGTGCCAAATCACAACAATAGATCCTATATAGTTTTTGGTTCTCACACCAGCCAATAGGAAATATATAGATATCACACCTTCGAAACACGAATACCAATTCTGATGATGTTCGAACTATCATCAGAATCATCTTCGGGCGACTAGAGCGTGAATCTATATCCATCCAATATATTAAAACTTCGAATAGACGCTAGCTAGGCGCATACGCAAAATCTTTATATATTGGACTGTCCTAATCAATATAAATAAATAATCAAATACGATTAGTTGATTTACATTTTCAAAACAAAAATTTGTTTTCATTTTAAAATATATTCTTCACACTCGTTCTAGGACACTACTGATCCCATCTCTAACGAGTCATTCCATTGGATATTACTAATCCAATATCTGATGAATTCTTTCGTATGGTCCTAATGTGTCTTGTTCTCTCGCTTTGTAAACCAAAGCTCTGATACCAACTGTGAAGACCCGCAACTTCCCCGTAAAGGAAAGCGTCGGATAGTTCGAGAACAAACCACAGCAGAACGCATACAGAAGAACATTTCATTGTATATTACAACAATGCATCAGATTACAAGAATATACAGAGTATAAATGAATATTACACAGAAATACCAGAGATTTAAATTACATTTAAATACATAGCAGCGGAAAATAATACAATACACAACTAGAAGAGATATACGGATACAAAGCTTTCCGGATATCGTTCCAGCTGTAAACCAGGATCCTGTGAATATAAATCTGCAAAACCAAAACTACTAGCTGCCCGTGTCGAAAATAAGGGCACCCAGAGTTTAGGTTAAAACAATAAACTCCAGGTCAGTCATGTGACTGGTGTGAGAACTAAAACAGTTAATCTTTATTTTTAAAGCTAGGTAAATCAAGGGACCACGCCGTATAACACGGAACGGGTTTCCTCCCAAGAATACCAGTGCATAAAACAAACAGCGCAATGCTAAATAAAGAAAATGAAGCTGTTATAAGACCCAGGTCCTATCACACAATGCAACGCAAGCCGGGGGATAGGGTTTTCCCTTATAACAGCCAAAGAATGCTTGATACGTTTAAAACAAATCATTTGATACTATCATAAGTGCATAGTGTATGAAACAACTTCAAATCATAAGTATCAATCATAGGCGGCATGAATGCCCCATACCACTATGTCGCCATATATAGGTTATACAATCGAAATCGCAAAGTCACGTATTTGGAAATTGGATTTCCGTCTATGAACCGAGGCAAAAGATAGTCCTCCACCGATTCGAGACTGTCTAGCCCGAGCCTCAGGACCCAGACTCAGGTGGGCCCTTGGATCCTCAGGGCCGGTCCACCGATGTGGATTAAAATGCCTGAACACTACGTCTCCCCACCCTATGGGGTGTAAGTCTGGTCCGTCAGCCGACCAGAATGCATTCGGCCGAAACCGATATAACCGAGGCGCCTCGCAACCGCAACAACCACATAAGTCAAACTCGTCAGGGCATGTAAAACCACTGACGCCACTTCTAGCTAGAAAGAAACGCATGCCCTCCCTGACGTCCGTCTCCCGTTTTTGGTTCATACCGGGTGTGAAACACGCGAGGTAAACGTTACACAAAGCTACGCCACAAAGGCCGTGCTTTGATCATCACCACAAGACTTTGCTTTTCAACAGAAGCCTTGATCATTTGCATCTTAGCATGCCACACAGGCAAACCATCCTATGCAACCGATATCAGTCACACAGAATGAAATCCGATGTCAGACACACAGTCCATTTACAAGTCCGTCCTGGGTCTGAACGAAACCGGAGGCACCTAGTACCCCGCATGTCCATCGATCTCCAAGTACGTCTGGACGATCACTAACTGTTTCCATCTTCTTGGGTGTACAGCCCAATCAAGATCATCAGTAATTACCCAAACGACATGAAGACTTCCGGTCTTCGACCACCGTCTTCATCTTCGACTTATCGTCGTATCAGTTATTCAGAATGGGATAAACCCGGTCTTTCTGAACAACTCGCGTATATTTAAAATAAGTGTTACACAAACACATCATACGCCTCATTCCAATCCATTAGTCACTAACCATAAATTAATCAAGAGAATAATTCCCCAAATATTAACCCCGAAGGCCGAAACCAACATCAGATCAATATCCAGAAAACCATTCTGCTTGGCTAACCGACAGTTAGTTTCTAAATTTCACGTTCAAATCTAATTAAAGATTTAACTATCGCTTGGAGCAAAACTGGTGATACTCCATTCTCGATCTTTTCAATCTAATTAAAGATTCATTAAAACTCCACTTAGTTTTAATCATTATCAGGGTTAAAGAATCAGTGTCATTTAAAACACGATTCACGATAAACCCAAAATCACATTCCATTAATTATCGGGTTAAAGAACAAGTGTTATTTAAAACACTGTTCACGATAAACCCAAAAATCCATACCAATTCAATTCCAATTAAATATCATTTAATTGGTACACTTCATTAAATCTAAATAAAAAGATTTAATCTTTTCTCAACTGGGTTCAAGAACAGTGTTAGTGAAGACACCATTCACGACAAACCCAAATCACGTTCCACTAATTATCGGGTTAAAGAACAAGTGTTATTTAAAACACTGTTCACGATAAACCCAAAAATCAATACCAATTCAATTCCAATTAAATATCATTTAATTGGTACACTTCATTAAATCTAAATAAAAAGATTTAATCTTTTCTCAACTGGATTCAAGAACAGTGTTAGTGAAGACACCATTCACGACAAACCCAAATCACATTCGATATTCAATACAAGGCTCTGAATAGAAAATATATCGGCTTATATTCAATATCGAATTCTACGACTAACAAATGTCGTATTGGAAATAACGATACAAATATATATCTTTCAAATTTCCATAACAACACCCGTAATATCACGAATTCCAACATCGAAATATTCCGAAGACAATTTCGATTCAACTCCACTCCAATGCAATCATTGGAAATTTTGGTTATTTTCAAAACCATTTCAAATTCAATTTATTTATTTAAAAATAAATAGAATTATAATTCTAGTTCAAAACTAGTTCATTTCGATAAAAATCTATTTTTATCTTTTCAAATATGGAGTTTTTCATCCCAAACTTTCACAAATCATTTCTTATGATTTTACACAAATTATTACTATTTTTAATAATTTTATCAAGGCCCGTACAGTCGATTTCCATTAACGGCCATCGAACTGCACTTACAGCGACCTTTTTCGAATTTGATTTGGACGTATCTCCAAATCCAACCGTTAGATTTCAAATTTCTAACGTTCATTAGAAAGCTCTTTTCGATACGAACCCAACGGTTCTGGTTTTAGGAGAATCCGACGGTCGGATCTCCCGTAATGTCCGTTTGAAATAAATGGTCGAAATTCACGAACTGCCGCGGCGCGGCGCGTTCTATTCAGGCCATTATATTATATATATAATATATATAATATATATTTCCTCGATTTCTATTTAAAACGAATTATATAAATAGTTTTAAAATTCGTTTTCAAAATCTATTTCAACTTCCATTTCAATTCAAAGCAAAATTGAATTCTTCTCTATAAATTCGTTTTAAAATTCATTTCTATTCAATTCAAATTTCAATTCAATTTCGAAATCGTTTTCAATTCAATTCATTTCGAAATCGTTTTCAATTCAATTCATTTCGAAATCTTTTTCAATTCAATTCATTTCGAAATCGTTTTCAATTCAATTCATTTCGAAATCGTTTTCAATTCAATTCATTTCGAAATCGTTTTCAATTCAATTCATTTCGAAATCGTTTTCAATTCAATTCATTTCGAAATCGTTTTCAATTCAATTCATTTCGAAATCGTTTTCAATTCAATTCATTTCGAAATCGTTTTCAATTCAATTCATTTCGAAATCGTCGATTTCGAAATCACCTTTCAATATTCATTTTAAAATGAATAAAATCGATATAAATATCGTTCACGTCAAAATGGCGTCAATCTAATCAACACGGCTTCATAAATTTCTATTTTCAAATATTCTATTTCAAATATTTCCTATTATCAAAATATTTGTTATTATCAAAATATTCTTTATTTTCACGATTGGAATGAGGCCCAATCAATTACCATATAAAATTAATTATATGGATTTTCATACAACACATGTATATAATAACATTGAAAATAATCAACCATCAACCAAAGTGCACTACACTGTATAAGCATCAAATATAGATATTCAACGCTTATAACAGCCTGTCAATCAATCGATCGACATATTTAATCAATCAGGATGAGTGAAATTCATATTTCATCCCAACACCCGTGTGGGGTTTCAAACAATCAAACAAAGATTTTAGTTGTGCAGTTGGGCGATGTGTAAAATTTATCGTCCCAATCAATGTCATTCAAATAAGTGTACATAAACAAACCATCTGGTTTGTAAATGAATATTTATTTATTCACTTCACTATTTTCATATTCACGTTAAAAATTATATTTTTAACGATAAAACATTTTATTTCAACCTATGAATTTCTATTTAATTCATTTATTCAATAAAATGATATTTTTATTTTTCTAACATGTTTTAGAAAATTTCGGCGGCATAACGGCACGATACTAGAAACAGGACAAGGCCTAGCCTTATCCCCGGTCTAGTGAAGGCCCACGCCATTCACACATCAATCATATCAATTTCATCTCACCAAACAATTCAATTCAAACAAATAATTCAACTAATCTATGCAACCAAACAAACAAGTCCATGGTCTGTGGACGATTGTGTCGGGTGCTACTAAGCACCGTCTGCATCCTAGTATATATATATAACTAGAAAATGAAATTGAAAGGTGAGAAATTCTCACTTATAGCTATCCTAGCTCCACGGCTCTCCATTGATAGAAATCTTCATTGCTATCGCATCTTCGTCATCTTCGTTGCCCGTAGTCACTATATATATAAAAATCGAATTTTGACTTCGTTATTCAATATATAAAAATCGAATTTTTATTTCAAAGTTCAATATATAAAAATCCCATTTTTAACTCGAAGTTCAATATATAAAAATCACATTTTTAACTCGAAGTTCAATATATAAAAATCATATTTTTCCTATGAAGTTCAATATATAAAAATCATATTTTTCCTATGAAGTTCAATATATAAAAATCACATTTTTAACTCGCTATTCAATATATAAAAATATGATTTTTCTTTTGAAAGAAATCAGTTTTCAATACCTTTTAAAAATCAAAATCAGTTTTTACTCTTTTTATAAAATCAGTTTTTAACTTTTAAAAACCAAGTCAGTTTTTACTCTTTAAAAACAAAACAGTTTTTTTTCCTCTTTTAAACAAAAATCCGTTTTGTTACTAATTAAAAACCAGTTTTAATTTTATATAAAAAAACAGTTTTATAAATAAAGAAAAAAAATCAGTTTTAACTATTTTTAAAAAAAATCAGTTTTTATTTCTTTTAAAACAAAATCAGTAAAAAAAAAAAAAAAAAAAATTAGCAGAACAAAAAAAAGAAATAAAAATAAAAATGAAACTACTTAGTCACTCACCGCAACCTGCGAAAGGAAGGGGGAGAAGGAAGCGTCGGCGGCAGGCTTCAAGGGGGGGGCGCGGTTGCTCAGCGGTGTCGGCGTCGAGATGTTTGAGGGGGGCGCGGTGTCGAGGTCTTCGTCGCTTCGAGGTATGGGCGGCTTCGGGGTGGCGTTCGTCGGCGCCGAAGTCTTGAGGGGGGGGCGGCGAACTAGGTCTAGGTTTCCCCCTTTTTTTCTTTTTCTTTTCGATCTACTGAAATGAATCGGGGGGGGGGGGGGGGGGGCGGGGGTATATGGAGGGAAGAGAAAGTGGGTTTTTTTTATTATTATTATTATTTAATTCAACCTTAAGTTGACTTTTTCATACGACCTCGAAACGAGGCCCACCGCCTGTCGTCCATAGCGTATTACCCCTATTCTGAACACAATGGGATATATATCGCAAGCTGATTTGGTCGTTTGAATCAGTTTCCGTTAAATTTACATTTAAATCACTATATTGAATTTTAAACGTACATTTCAAATTACCGGGGTCACATACTAACTAGAAAAATTCCAGAAAAATATTTTCTAGCTTCGTATTGAAGATACGGTCCTAACAAAACTAGTTTCGTCGAATTCTGAGGCCGTTGGAAAAATGGCCATTTTCCAGTCGATTAAAATCAACTGAAACTGGTCAAACGCGTTTTCCTTTGCCACGCTCACATATTGATTCGAAAAATTATGAAATTTGGAATCTAGCAATAACTTGACACTGCGGATCCAACAAAACTGGTTTCGTCGAAATCCGAGGTCGTTTGCAAAATGTCCATTTTTAAGGGCCTGAATTCCATAACGACTATTCAGAATTTTCAACTGGACAGATCTTTTGGTTCCCGATATGAAATCTTGATTTTTCGGATTCGTTGGAAAGATATTCACTATTAGATTCCATTATTTTTGGTTTCACTAAAATCCGGATTGTTTTGCACCCGGTACATTCAATTGAAGTTTGAAATCGAATTATCGAACTACCGCGCCATTTTCAATTCCTTTTATAACTATATATAATTATTTATAATCTAACGACGACGCGTATAATATATATACGTTTGATTTATATTCTAAATAAATTTCTCGTCGATATTATTTAAAATAATTCATTTTAAATAATCAAAATTCACTAAAATTGCCAAAATAAAAATTTTAAACTGGCCCAGATTTTCCGGGTTGTTACATTATACTCTGTATATTCTTGTATCTGATGCAATTGTTGTAATGACAAGTGAAATGTTCTTCTGTTTGTGTTTTGATTTGTCATGTTCTCAACGTTCAGGGGTTTCGAACGGTCTAGATTGGTTTAACGACTGATTCAGATCGAGCGAAATTCCCGGCCGTCACATTTGGTATCAGAGCTTTGGTTTACAGAGCTCGAGAACAAGACACGTTAGAACCATACGAAAGAATTCATCAGATATTGGATTAGTAATATCCAATTAGAATGACTCGTTAGAGATAGGATCAGTAGTATCCTAGAACGAGTGTGAAGAGTATATTTTTCAAATGAAAACAATTTTGTTTTGAAAATTTAAACCATTTTATACGTATTTGAATATTTATTTTGAATATGGACAATCGAGTATATAAAGATTTTTCATATACGCGTCATGAACGTATATTCGAAGTTTTAATATACTGGATAGATATAGAATCACACTCTAGTCGCCCGGACCTGATTCTGATGATTGACGCGTCATCATTAGTAATTAGTTTCGTGTTTCGAAGGTGTGATACCTGTATATTTCCATTAGACTGGTGTGAGAACCAAAACTTATATATAGCTAGAACACTTTGTTGTGAATTGGCATCAAAAACATGATTTTTTGTATATGTATCAGAATTATGAATTTGAAAACTCTAATCCACTAATTGATTGATGTTTGTGTTGTTTGCCTATTTGTTTGCTAATTTTGAACCATTATGCCTAATATAACCAAATATTGAATTGTATTAAAAATTGGTCGCATTTGCTTGCATATACATATATATCATTGAACAGGTCATAGCAAGGAGGCTAGTGTTGGATCTAGAATAACCCTAGAGGGGGGGTGAATAGGGTTTTTCACAGTTTTTAACAGAATTAAAAACTTAACGAGATAAATAATAATAAACTGATCACAGAATATAGCAGAAACAGAAATGCAGAAAATAAATCACACAAAGATATACCCAGCTTCGGCAAAACCCTGCCTACTGCTGCATTTCTAAGATTTCTACTAGGTGATAGAACAGTTCCCGCATACAAGACCATGTACACTCGCAAACCCCTGCTCCTATTCTAACCCTACGCTCAAAATCCTAGACTGATTCAAACCCCTGAATCAGATTTTCCCCAGATTACAAATCCGTAACCTGTATTCCTAGATTTTACAGATTCTAGTACTGTCAGTTAACTCCTAACTGAAACTCCCCTAGAGTTTTACAGACCTGGAACTGTATGTTTGTTTTTACAGATAAACAACACAAATTGAAGAAACAAAAACAAAACAAGAATAAACCAAAAAGAAAACCCTAGGAGTTAACTTTTAAAAAGGGTCATCCCCTTTTAATTTAAAAACATATATGCCCTTTAGTTTAAAAACTTAGGCCGGCCCATTTTTTTTTTTCTTGCTTCATTCTTCTGCCCGATTCCTCTTTTGTTCTAAAACTCAAAAATGGCGGCGGCGATTAGAAACTAGGGTTTCTGATAAATCCTCCAAACCCAGATCGATCTGATGATGATTTTGTTTCAGTTATGCCTTGAATCGTAGGATGCTTTCAGTGTTTTGATTTGAGAATTGCTCAAAAAAAAACGATTCTAGGGTTTCTCGTCTTTGCCCCAATTCGATTGCGATAGCTCCAGATAGATGAATTCTGGTTCTCTGATGAACTTCAGTTCTTCGATGGATATCTTCACGTCTGATATCGGATTTTCTGGTGGTCGAAACTTGGTAAGATTTTTGATTTTAGTTCTTTGATTGATCGGTTAATTTGTTTGGTTTCGATCGATTCTTGCCAGTGATGAATGGTTGTGTTTATAGGATTTAGAAATCCTTTAATTGAGCTCTGATTTCAATTGATGTCTTGGCCTGATTTTGTGTTGCCCCTTTTGCTAAATCAGCTTGAATGCTTGCGTGAATATTGGCTATGAATTCTGACTTGTTTGTGGTCTTTTGTGACGATTTTCTCTTGCGTGAATTATTTTGTTGCCCCTTTTGAATTGTTGATAAATTCGGTTGCTTGATTTAAACACCATAGTCCCCTTGAATGAATCTGGAATACTTTCCCAAAAGTGATTTGATAATTCTGGAAATATATTCAATGCATTTCTTGCCGCATGAACACATGCCATATAAATTGATTTGTAATTTTCTGCAAAAAAATACATTTCATGTGTATGATTGAATCCTTGCCCTTTATGTCAAACTGTAATTTCTGAATTGCTTGCCAAAAATGATTTGAGGAATTTCTGTGAATTGACTTTTGCCTAAACAAGTCTTCAATCATCTTGTTTTTCTGCTGTGCCTTGAATAACTTTCCTGACTGAATCAAAATAGGAAACAATTAATATGATTTTCTGGATTGAAAAAACGGTTTTGAAATGTTGCCTTAATTTGAAATGCATTGCCCGACATTAAATTCTCTGATTGAATTTGTTTGGATTTCCTGATTTGCAAAATTAAAACAGGAACAAAAAAATTGTTTCCTATAGTTCCTTGTGTGATTTCTGGCATTGACAAATTTCCTTGATTTTCATTGAATATGGCAAAAAGATATTTGCCCATTTAAAACTGATTTCATGTTTGAACTGAAAAACTTTTGAACTTGCTGTTGCCACCATGTGCTCGACCCTTGCACCATTCATTTGGTCTTCCTTTTTCATACTTGTTGCACTCATGAATTCTGAAACTGATATTGCACCATTCACTTGAGTTTGATGGCTCCACCATGCATTTGTGTATGTGGTGACCAGACTGAACACCATTGTAGTTCCTTTGATCATGTTGCATTCATCACCACTGTGTCTCCATCATGTGTTAACTCTTGATTTGCTGAACCATTTCTATATCATGCTGCATGCATTTGTTTGAGTCTTTACTGTTTGCACTTGATCACTTGAAGACTGTAATGCTTCATGTGTATATTTGAGTTCACTTGTCCTGAAGTTGTGCATACTGCATTTGCTGTTTTTGACATTGATGCTTCCAGAAATGCATTTCCAAGAACATCCTTTGCCTTTATCATGCTTCATGCTTAAGTGAACTTGGATTTATGCATTTCTGCCTTCATGCAGACCTAACCATTTTGAGGTGTACACTTTTTCTTTGCTGCTCCACTTTGTTTTTGTTCACTTGCATTATGATTTGTATATGCTGTTCTGAAATGAACTTGTTGCACTCTAAATGTGCTGCTTTGATGCTTTGTAGCTGCTGTTCTTTGCCATGTATTGTTGCTCGACCACACATTGGCTATACTTGAGTTTCATATTGCTGTTGACCCATTTCTTCATTGATGTGATGTCTTGTTTGACCAAGGTTTGACTTTTACATGGCTCGACGCTTGATTGGGCTGTTTTGAGTTGATTCATGCAAGCTCGACCACTTTTGCACTCTAGCTTGCTTGGCTCGACTCCATGCTTTGACACTTTGAAATTGATTGCTTTCTTTGAGGTTTTGATCGTGTTTGTTTGTGTTGACTTTGTTGTTTTTCAAATATGCACTGAGTTGAGAAGGTCCACGTGGCTACTCCTCAGTTGCACGCTGAATTGGCGAGGCAGTGCACACGTGTATACACGTGTGTACATGCAGCCATCAGACGAGTTGTCCCCGTCCCTGCATTGAAATATATATGTTGTCTGCCTTGTGGTATTTATAGTGTATCACTGTGAATATCACAAGTTGTCTAGACACAGATTGATGGTTTTATAATTCAGATCAAGTCATGAAAAATGATGAGAAACACACCAGAAATCTGAGGCAAATAAAATTTTAAAATAAAATTTAATTTTGCATGTATTCTGTTTTATTTCTATTGCAGTGTACTGTGTGTGTGTGTTTCATGTGTGACAGGCAAGCTGGGATGACTGGACTGACTGTGATGACAGGACTGACAAGCTGAAGATAAGAAGACAGTGTGTGGTGTCAATGAATGTATGAGTCTGTATATACAAGTGAAAATGGATATATATGAAATGTAAACTGAATGAATGTATGAGTGTTGCAGTGAGGAACTGTGTATATATGAAATGTACTGATGTCTGTAATAAACAAGTTTGATTGAAATAAAATATCATTTTATTGTTGTCAAACGAACTTGTCTATTTTATTCTGTTTATACCAGTACAAATATTCTTTGAATGTATAAATAGTGGAGTTACAAATAGTTGTACTGTTTGAATATTGAAATAAAATATTCTATTTAAATAAAATACAGTGTTAATATCTGAATTTCTGTACAGTCGTATTTTATTTGAATATAAATATTATATTCATTGCTGTGATGTATATATATATAACAGTACAGTACCAAACACATTTATAATAGAAATATATTTGGTTGTTATCATCAAACAAAAATCATATAATTGTGTATACAACACCATTATATACAACAATCTCCCCCTTTTGATGATGACAAACAAATAAAAGATTTTGAATATAATAAATGTGTTTGTTCGTGAATATTTGGACTCCCCCTATTTAAATGCTCCCCCTATAACTATGCATGAGTGAAATGTATGAATAATTAAATTTTCAAAATTAAAAATATTTATAAAATATTCACTCATAAATCAAAATCTAAACCCATTCTCCCCCTTTTGTTATCATCAAAAGGATACAGAATTTAAAATATAGATGAAAATTGACTAAAAATATAATTTCAGCTTAAGAGGAAGAACGATCATCATAAAATTCAATCAGTCAAACAAAAATCATGATAAACTAAGAACAGGTGGCATATTTCACATTTTAGAGAATGACAGATTTACGATGAATTTTATATAAAATGGAGAGAAAAAAATTTCCAAATATTTTCAAAAGAATTTTATAAGATTAAAGCACCAAAAAACGGTGATGGGTTTGGATTATAATTAAAAATTCAATTTAAGTGAGAAAATCGAATAATCTCAAATCTCAATATCTATTAATCAACAAATCATAATACGTCATAATATTTTCAACACATTTCACAGATTAGAGAGATGGATTGATAGGTTGATTTTTACACACCAAGGAGAATTTCAATTTTATTTCAGTTTTTAGCACAATTTTTTTTTTTTATTTATTTAAGAGCACACTGACCATGCATAACCAGAGCTTGGATTTTTAAATGAGGTCTGTCGCAGCTTAAATTATAAGTTGTCTCTTAACCATGCATGACCAGAGCTTGGATTTTTAAATGAGGTTAGAGACACACTTATATATTTATTATATATATTTATCATTTCACCTTTTAAAAAGAAAACACTCCTTGGTATAAAACCAATATATGGATGATAGAAAATGTGGTAGGTACAGAAATGGACTGTGAAACAAATTTCTAAATTAATTTTATTATGAAATATGACTAACTGTACCGGGATTATTGAAAATTTTCAATTATCACTAATTCTGAATAATAATATAACCACAATTCCATCACAAATATTTTCACTGTTTATTTAAAATGGTTTTAAGAAGAAATTAAACTCTCCACATTTATATAAAATCATAACGGATGGCAGAAGGGTGACAAGTAATGAAGATGGCCGTGAAATAATTGCCAGTTCAAAGATATTATAATAAATATTTAACCATCATAAAAATCTAAATAAAATTCTCCTCTTGTTGTGAAATATACTGCAGTCACAATTCATCACAATTTCTAAATCTGATTATAATTTTGATGAATTATAAATACAGTTTAATTGGATATTGATTACAATTTCTGAAAGAATAATCAATAAATAATTTTAAAATTGAAAATCAATTACAAGAGTAATATGCTGATCTATACATGACAAGAGGGAAAAAAATATATACAGCAAAAAAAATATATGCAGCACTTTTAAACTGATACCACATGGTGTCTCTACAAAGTGAAAAATCAGAACAGATGGATGTGACAAATATAAGGCGCTTCTGATACCACTTGTTCTCGCTTTCTCGAGGATTTTACCAAGACAATGGAGACAAACTATGATATCACAGACAACAGAAATTTAAAGCCCAAGCAGACAAATCAAACAATAAGCAATTATCTAAGAACAGTATCAGAGCAGTGCAGAACACAATATCACATCAGACTTGTCTGGGGTTGGTCACATAAGAACTTTCATGATCCAAGATTTGAACTACCGTTTATTTGAAATCATTTGAAGAATATGAAAAATCTCTAGATTCAGTGAATCGATCACACCAGTTTATATTTCAGATCCAAGATATGTGTGAGATCCAATAAATCAATAATTTCAAATGATTTTAAACAAACATATATTCAAATCAAATAATCATGAAATAACAATGATTTTCAAAGACCATTTTTAAAAAAAACATTTTCAAGAATTTCTCAAAACTATTTCCGACAAGCCCAAGAGAAATTTCAGGTCATTTACATCAAATTTGAAAATATTCATGATCGGGATAATTTATTTGAAATCACATGAATCAATGTAAAGTTTTGGGATATAATGAATCAGTCACACGAGATTGACAATTTCAAAAATAAGAGGTGTGTGATATTCAAAATATCTAGAATTTCAGATGATTTCAAACAAACATATTTCAATATAATGATCATGAATAAAGATGAATTCCAAGATGTATCACTGATACAAGCTAATCTGAAAATCAATGAAATTATCACAACTGATAAATAACAGAGTGTTGTAATGAGTATAATATTTTGAGCTTTTCTAAAATGAATGGAATAAACTCAGAACAACAAAGGTGTGTGACATTTCATTAAATATTCAGATCTTCAAAAAATTTAGAATTCAAATTAACAGTGTTCAAGATATGATAAGAATACATCAACACTGTTATGAATTCAGAAATAAACAAAATCTCAAAAACAATTGCAGATATTTTCAAAATTAAATTCAGGAAATGGAAATGATTAACACACGATGATTTTATACAAAAAAACATATTTCCAAAAAGATCATGAATTCTGCAACTGGAAGTTTAAGAAGTACAGACAAAGAAAAATATGGCAGTGTCAGATTAAAAAAAACAGAAGGAGGTAGAGGAAGGAATAAACACAGACAATAAAAAAAATATACAAAGGTGAGTTTAGAGATCATACCAGAATCCAATGTAAAGCAGAATCTCTAACTCAACAAATGTTGGCCTAAGGAACTGTAAATGACACAGAATTATAGACAATCTTGATTTCAAATTTCTTTTCAGCACAGCAGTTCCTCAGCCTTTACTAGTACCTAGTAGTTGAGTGAATTAAGTGGTCTAACAAAATTTGTAAAACCACTCTGAAATACGTTTACCACTTTTGGTATCCAAACCTGTTTGTATAACAAACCATCAGAATTAACCTTTGTACCCTTTGGAACCCAAATCTGTTTAAATTTAGTCAAAGTCATTTTATTTTTATTCGGGATCCAAGATTGTTTAAATGGTTTATTATAAAATGATTTCTCATCACAATTTTGATTCAAAAAACCTTTGAAATTTTCAGAGTTCAAATTTTCAACGTAGTTCTTTCCAAAGCAATTTGAGGGATTTTTCAAATCATTTGAATTTTGTTTTCCAAAAACATTATTCTTCCCAAAACCAAGACCACGTTTATTTCCAACAGAAAGTTGGTTTTTCAACAACATATCCAAAGATCTTTCACCGTTTGAAAATTTAGATAGAATTGCTTCAAGTTGTTGAATTTCAGTTTTAAGATCATCGTTTTCTTTTATTAAATCTGAACAGCGACTTTTAGTGATCTTACATCTTTCAAACTCAGATTTCAAAACCAAATTTTCATCATTAAGCAATTTGATTTTGGTTTGGGACTTAGCCATTTCAGAATCAAAATATTTTCGACTTTCAGATTCAAGTTTCTTCCAATTTTCAATTTCGATTTCAAGTTCTTTCAAAATTAGATCTGTTTTCAACAAACTATCATTTTCAGCGTTTTCATGTTTGGAATTTTTGATAGCCTTGAAATTTATAAATTCCTTTTGTAAACAATTGTTTGCATCTTTTAGCTCAATCTCGTTATCTTTTAAAATTAAAATTTCTTCTTCAAGCCTTCGAATATTATTATTGAAATGAACGAGATCAGTTTTTAATTTCAAACAATTTTCACAATTAGAATTTTCAAATTTCACGACATTTGACAATTTCGATTCCAAACAATTCATCTTGTTGGTCGACTCAGAATTTATAGATTTCAGAGATTTATTTTTCGATTGGAGTTTGTCAATAGATTTGGTTAAATCAACACAAAAATAAACCAGATCTTCATATGAAAAATTTCTTATCTCATCATCTGTTGAGTCTTCATCAGCTGATTCATCTGTTGAACAAAGATCTGAATCTGAGTTGACAGTTGAGGGTTTTGAGAAGTTGCTGTCGTTTCCATATCTTGTAGTTAGAGCTGTCCAAATTTCCTGCGCAGTTAAACAATGAGAAATCAGACTGTATTGATTATCATCTAGGTGAGAATACAAAATATGTGTAGCACGAGAATTAGAAGCTTTATCTAAAATGTCAAACCCATTGATAACAACATCCCAACATTTAATATCAACAGATTTTAAATAAAATTCCATTTCGGATTTCCAATTTAAAAAATCTGTTCCAGTGAAAATAGTTGGAGATGAACTGGACTGACTCTCTGTGGACTGACAGCAAGGGTTACCCATGACTCTAGAGTTAATGAAATTACCAGGCTCTGATACCAATTGGTGTCTCGATTTACGAGGAATTTTAAATCACCCCGGTGGCCACCAAAGATACCTCAGACACTGGTTTCACGTCCTGCCTCTCGACACGGACAACCACCCACGGGCATGTAGGGGCAAGAGTCAGTACTTCGCCACATGATCATACAGCGAGAACCCCCTATCATGCTGTTACCTTAAACCAGCTCTGATACCACTTGTTGGATCTAGAATAACCCTAGAGGGGGGTGAATAGGGTTTTTCACAGTTTTTAACAGAATTAAAAACTTAACGAGATAAATAATAATAAACTGATCACAGAATATAGCAGAAACAGAAATGCAGAAAATAAATCACACAAAGATATACCCAGCTTCGGCAAAACCCTGCCTACTGCTGCATTTCTAAGATTTCTACTAGGTGATAGAACAGTTCCCGCATACAAGACCATGTACACTCGCAAACCCCTGCTCCTATTCTAACCCTACGCTCAAAATCCTAGACTGATTCAAACCCCTGAAACAGATTTTCCCCAGATTACAAATCCGTAACCTGTATTCCTAGATTTTACAGATTCTAGTACTGTCAGTTAACTCCTAACTGAAACTCCCCTAGAGTTTTACAGACCTGGAACTGTATGTTTGTTTTTACAGATAAACAACACAAATTGAAAAAACAAAAACAAAACAAGAATAAACCAAAAAGAAAACCCTAGGAGTTAACTTTTAAAAAGGGTCATCCCCTTTTAATTTAAAAACATATATGCCCTTTAGTTTAAAAACTTAGGCCGGCCCATTTTTTTTTTCTTGCTTCATTCTTCTGCCCGATTCCTCTTTTGTTCTAAAACTCAAAAATGGCGGCGGCGATTAGAAACTAGGGTTTCTGATAAGTCCTCCAAACCCAGATCGATCTGATGATGATTTTGTTTCAGTGATGCCTTGAATCGTAGGATGCTTTCAGTGTTTTGATTTGAGAATTGCTCAAAAAAAAACGATTCTAGGGTTTCTCGTCTTTGCCCCAATTCGATTGCGATAGCTCCAGATAGATGAATTCTGGTTCTCTGATGAACTTCAGTTCTTCGATGGATATCTTCACGTCTGATATCGGATTTTCTGGTGGTCGAAACTTGGTAAGATTTCTGATTTTAATTCTTTGATTGATCGGTTAATTTGCTTGGTTTCGATCGATTCTTGCCAGTGATGAATGGTTGTGTTTATAGGATTTAGAAATCCTTTAATTGAGCTCTGATTTCAATTGATGTCTTGGCCTGATTTTGTGTTGCCCCTTTTGCTAAATCAGCTTGAATGCTTGCGTGAATATTGGCTATGAATTCTGACTTCTTTGTGGTCTTTTGTGACGATTTTCTCTTGCGTGAATTATTCTGTTGCCCCTTTTGAATTGTTGATAAATTCGGTTGCTTGATTTAAACACCATAGTCCCCTTGAATGAATCTGGAATACTTTCCCAAAAGTGATTTGATAATTCTGGAAATATATTCAATGCATTTCTTGCCGCATGAACACATGCCATATAAATTGATTTGTAATTTTCTGCAAAAAAATACACCTCATGTGTATGATTGAATCCTTGCCCTTTATGTCAAACTGTAATTTCTGAATTGCTTGCCAAAAATGATTTGAGGAATTTCTGTGAATTGACTTTTGCCTAAACAAGTCTTCAATCATCTTGTTTTTCTGCTGTGCCTTGAATAACTTTCCTGACTGAATCAAAATAGGAAACAATTAATATGATTTTCTAGATTGAAAAAACGGTTTTGAAATGTTGCCTTAATTTGAAATGCATTGCCCGACATTAAATTCTCTGATTGAATTTGTTTGGATTTCCTGATTTGCAAAATTAAAACAGGAACAAAAAAATTGTTTCCTATAGTTCCTTGTGTGATTTCTGGCATTGACAAATTTCCTTGATTTTCATTGAATATGGCAAAAAGATATTTGCCCATTTAAAACTGATTTCATGTTTGAACTGAAAAACTTTTGAACTTGCTGTTGCCACCATGTGCTCGACCCTTGCACCATTCATTTGGTCTTCCTTTTTCATACTTGTTGCACTCATGAATTCTGAAACTGATATTGCACCATTCACTTGAGTTTGATGGCTCCACCATGCATTTGTGTATGTGGTGACCAGACTGAACACCATTGTAGTTCCTTTGATCATGTTGCATTCATCACCACTGTGTCTCCATCATGTGTTAACTCTTGATTTGCTGAACCATTTCTATATCATGCTGCATGCATTTGTTTGAGTCTTTACTGTTTGCACTTGATCACTTGAAGACTGTAATGCTTCATGTGTATATTTGAGTTCACTTGTCCTGAAGTTGTGCATACTGCATTTGCTGTTTTTGACATTGATGCTTCCAGAAATGCATTTCCAAGAACATCCTTTGCCTTTATCATGCTTCATGCTTAAGTGAACTTGGATTTATGCATTTCTGCCTTCATGCAGACCTAACCATTTTGAGGTGTACACTTTTTCTTTGCTGCTCCACTTTGTTTTTGTTCACTTGCATTATGATTTGTATATGCTGTTCTGAAATGAACTTGTTGCACTCTAAATGTGCTGCTTTGATGCTTTGTAGCTGCTGTTCTTTGCCATGTATTGTTGCTCGACCACACATTGGCTATACTTGAGTTTCATATTGCTGTTGACCCATTTCTTCATTGATGTGATGTCTTGTTTGACCATGGTTTGACTTTGACATGGCTCGACGCTTGATTGGGCTGTTTTGAGTTGATTCATGCAAGCTCGACCACTTTTGCACTCTAGCTTGCTTGGCTCGACTCCATGCTTTGACACTTTGAAATTGATTGCTTTCTTTGAGGTTTTGATCGTGTTTGTTTGTGTTGACTTTGTTGTTTTTCAAATATGCACTGAGTTGAGAAGGTCCACGTGGCTACTCCTCAGTTGCACGCTGAATTGGCGAGGCAGTGCACACGTGTATACACGTGTGTACATGCAGCCATCAGACGAGTTGTCCCTGTCCCTGCATTGAAATATATATGTTGTCTGCCTTGTGGTATTTATAGTGTATCACTGTGAATATCACAAGTTGTCTAGACACAGATTGATGGTTTTATAATTCAGATCAAGTCATGAAAAATGATGAGAAACACACCAGAAATCTGAGGCAAATA
Source organism: Allium sativum (assembly GCA_030737875.1). Classification (NCBI taxonomy): domain Eukaryota; kingdom Viridiplantae; phylum Streptophyta; class Magnoliopsida; order Asparagales; family Amaryllidaceae; genus Allium; species Allium sativum. The sequence goes on along the minus strand of CM060911.1, from coordinate 84,498,355 downwards.
AAATTTTAAAATAAAATTTAATTTTGCATGTATTCTGTTTTATTTCTATTACAGTGTACTGTGTGTGTGTGTTTCATGTGTGACAGGTAAGCTGGGATGACTGGACTGACTGTGATGACAGGACTGACAAGCTGAAGATAAGAAGACAGTGTGTGGTGTCAATGAATGTATGAGTCTGTATATACAAGTGAAAATGGATATATATGAAATGTAAACTGAATGAATGTATGAGTGTTGCAGTGTGGAACTGTGTATATATGAAATGTACTGATGTCTATAATAAACAAGTTTGATTGAAATAAAATATCATTTTATTGTTGTCAAACGAACTTGTCTATTTTATTCTGTTTATACCAGTACAAATATTCTGTGAATGTATAAATAGTGGAGTTACAAATAGTTGTACTGTTTGAATATTGAAATAAAATATTCTATTTAAGTAAAATACAGTGTTAATATCTGAATTTCTGTACAGTCGTATTTTATTTGAATATAAATATTATATTCATTGCTGTGATGTATATATATATAACAGTACAGTACCAAACACATTTATAATAGAAATATATTTGGTTGTTATCATCAAACAAAAATCATATAATTGTGTATACAACACCGTTATATACAACAGCTAGAGCCAGAGAATAAAATTTGTTTGCCCGACAAATAGGTACATGTTTACTACATAATTTACTGTTTTGTTTGGGTGATGATGATTTTGTGAGCCTATTGGCTAGCCGCTTGGCTTTTTCTTTTTCTTTTTGAGATTAGAAGGACCGGGGAAGCTATTTGAAATTCCCCGATGCTCTCGGTGCAGGGGAGGTTATGGTGAATTTTTTCGAAAATTTAGGGTGTTAGCCAAATTTTTGAAAATTTGAAAATTCTCAGAAACTGAAAAGTTGGAGAATGGAAGCCAAATCGATCATAGAGTTAATTAATCAAACCACTTTCGACTTTGTTCCTTTTCGGGGACGAAAAGTTTTAAGTGGGGGAGATTGTAATAACCCGGAAAATCTGGGCCAGTTTAAAATTTTTATTTTGGCGATTTTAGCGAATTTTGAATATTTAAAATGAATTATTTTAAATAATATCGACGAGAAATTTATTTTGAATATAATTCGACGTATATATTATATACGTCGTCGTTATAATATAAATAATTATATATAATTATAAATAGAATTGAAAATGGCGCGGTAGTTCGATAATTCGATTTCAAACTTCAATTGAATGTACCGGGTGCAAAACAATCCGGATTTTAGTAAAACCAAAAATGATGGGATCTAATTGATGATATCTTTCCAACGAATCCGAAAGATCAAAATTTCATAGCGAGAATCAAAAGATATGTCCAGTTGAAAATTCTGAATAGTCGCTATGGAATTCAGGCCCTTAAAAATGGACATTTTACAAACGACCTCGGATTTCGACGAAACCACTTTTGTTGGATCCGCAGTGTCAAGTTATTGCTAGGTTTCAAATTTCATAATTTTTCGAATCAATATGTGAGCGTGGTAAAGGAAAACGTGTTTTGACCATTTCAGTTGATTTTAATCGACTGGAAATTGGCCATTTTTCCAACGGTCTCAGAATTCGACGAAACTAGATTTGTTAGGACCGTATCGTCCATACGAAGTTAGAAAATATTTTTCTGAAATTTTTCTAGTTAGTATGTGACCCCGGTAATTTGAAATGTACGTTTAAAATTCAGTATAGTGATTTAAATGTAAATTCAAAGGAAACTGATTCAAACGATCAAATCAAACTACAAAACATATCCCATTGTGTTCGGAATGGGGGTGAAACGCTATGGGCGACAGTCGGTGGGCCTCGTTTCGAAGTCGAATAAAAAGTCAACTCCTTGGGTAAAATAAAATAAAATTAAATAATTAAATATATATTTTTTTCATATAACCCCCCCTCTTCTCGTTTTCATTCAGAAGAAATATATAAAAAAAAAGAAGAGGACGGACGGAGCCGCCCTCCCTCCCTCGCGATCGACGCCGCCTCCCCTTCATCTGCCGCGCCGCCACCCTCTTCTTCTCCTCCTCGCCGAATCCACATCGAGCCCCCCTAAAACCTACCGCAACCCTCCCCTTCTGCTCCTACTCCGCCACCTCGAAGCGCACACCCCCCCGATAGGTCGCGCCGCCCTCAGACACCCCCCCCCCTCTTCAATCGACGGACAGCCCCCCCCCCCCAGCGCCACCGTGAGCCGCGACCACCTGGAACCGCCGACCTCCGATGCTCGTTTCCCTCTCCCTATCCTCTGTAGACCACTGACTGTAAGTTTTGGTTATTTATTTTCTTTTATCTGTGAATTTTATTTACTTGAAAAACTGATTTTTTTTTAAATAGCAAAAACTGATTTGTTAAAGAATTTAAAAACCGATTTTTTTTAAAAGAGCAAAAACTGATTTTTAGGATATTTAAAAACTGATTTTTTAAAGTTTAAAAACTGATTTGTTAAAGAATTTAAAAACTGATTTAAAAGGAATTTTAAAATTGATTTTGTTTTAAAGGTTTGAAATAGAAAAAAAAAGGTTTAAACTTTAAAATAGAAAAGGCGTAATTTTTATTGAGTAGAAGTAATAAAAATTTGATTTTTATATTTTTAAAGTAATAAAAATATGATTTTGATATTTTTAAAGTATTAAAAATATAATCTTTACTATATAGAAGATGTAAAAATATGATTTTTGGATAGGTAGAGAGTTAAAAATATAATTTTTACATGATAGGAATATTAAAAATATCACCTTTATATGTGTAGAAAAATAAAAATGAGATTTTTATAAAGATGAAATCTTCAAATTTGAAAGGGCGAAGTCTATGTTTTATAAAGGCGAAAACTATATTTTAGAAAGGCCAGATCTTTATATGAAGAATAGCGAGATAAAAATATCATTTTTATCCATACAGTAGCGTTGTGGAAAATTCGATTTTTAAATATATGAAGTGATTATAAAAATATGATTTTTATAACGATAATGAATATATAAAAATATGATTTTTATATACTAGAGAATAAAATTTTTTTTTTTTATTATGGTAGTGGCTAAGTAAAGATTTGACCTTTTATATATGAATAACAATGTAAAGTAGATTTTCTTTGATTTCAAAAATAGATTTTCCTTGAAAGAAAATAAAAATATAATCTTTATATTGTAAGAGGCGAAAATGAAAATATAATCTTTATATTGAAAATGGCGATATAAAAATATGATTTATATATATTGAATAGCGAAATGAAAATGTGGCTTTTATTTTAAAGACATCAAAATATAAAAATGTGTGATTTTTATATATATAGTGACTACGGGCAACGAAGATGACGAAGATGGGATAACGACGAAGATCTCTACAATAGGAGTGTCGTGGTATTGGATAGCTTTCGGTGAGAATTCTCACTCTTCAATTTTATTTCTAGTTATATATATATACTAGGATGCAGACGGTGTTTAGTAGCACCCGACACAATCGTCCACAGACCATGGACTTGTTTGTTTGGCTGTTTGGTGATTGATTGCGATATTGGTTTGAATGTGGTTTGTGGTGTGAAAAATCGAATCGATAAATTGGTTAGGATTAGACGTGCGCCGTTATAAGGCGAAGGAGTAAGGCTAGGTTAGACTCTTACTCCAACTTTTGTGGTTTGCATAACGAAAGTGATTTGATTGATGTGTGAATGGCGTGGGCCTTCACTAGACCGGGGATAAGGCTAAGCCTTGTCCCGTTTCTAGTATCGTAACGTTATGCCGCCTAAATTTTCTAAAATATGTTAGAAAAATAAAAATATCATTTTTATTGAATAAATGAACCGAATAGAAATTCATATGTTGAGATAAAATGTTTTATCGTTAAAAATATAATTTTTAACGTGAATGTGAATAAAATATTCATTTACAAACCGGACGGTTTGTCTATGTACACTGATTTGACTAACATTGATTGGGTCGATAAATTTTACACATCGCCCAACTGCACAAATAAAATCTGTGTTTGATTGTTTGAAACTCCACACGGGTGTTGGGATGAAATATGAAGTTCACTCATCCTGATTGATTAAATATGTCGATCGATTGATTGACAGGCTGTTATAAGCGTTAGATATCTATATTTGATGCTTATACAGTGTAGTGCACTTTGGTTGATGGTTGATTATTTTTCAATGCTATTATATACATGTGATGTATGAAAATCCATATAATTAATTTTATATGGTGATTGATTGGGCCTCATTCCAATTTAGAAGATAAAGAATAATATGAAATAAAGGTTCATGTGTTGACTGTACTCATCCGTTGAGATCAGCCATGTGTTGAACGAATTATTTTTATAATAAAATTTACATCTTTATCAATATGAAATAAAGGTTCATGTGTTGACTGTACTCATCCGTTGAGATCAGCCATGTGTTGAACGAATTATTTTTATAATAAAATTTACATCTTTATCAATATGAAATAAAGGTTCATGTGTTGACTGTACTCATCCGTTGAGATCAGCCATGTGTTGAACGAATTATCTTTATAGTAAAATTTACATCTTTATCAATATAAAATAAAGGTTCATGTGTTGACTGTACTCATCCGTTGAGATTAGTCATGTATTGAACGAAGTATTTTAACAAAAATAGTCACACATGGACGGTACTCATTCGTTGAGATTAGTCGTGTGTTGACAAAAAGAAATATTTGAAATAGAATATATAAAGCCGTGTTGAATAGTGATGCGCCATTTTGACGCGAACGATATTTATAACGATTTCGAAATGAATTGAATATATAACGATTTCGAAATGAATTGAATATATAACGATTTCGAAATGAATTGAATTTATAACGATTTCGAAATGAATTGAATATATAACGATTTCGAAATGAATTGAATATATAACGATTTCGAAATGAATTGAATATATAACGATTTCGAAATGAATTGAATATAAAACGATTTCGAAATGAATTGAATATATAACGATTTCGAAATGAATTGAATATAAAACGATTTAGAAATGAATTGAATATATAACGATTTCGAAATGAGTTGAATATAAAACGATTTCGAAATGAATTGAATATATAACGATTTCGAAATGAATTGAATATAAAACGATTTCGAAATGAATTGAATATATAACGATTTCGAAATGAATTGAATATAAAACGATTTCGAAATGAATTGAACATATAACGATTTTGATTTGAGTTGAATATAAAACGATTTCGAATTGAATGGAATAGAAAATCAATTTGATTTCAATTGAATATATAATGAATTTGATTCAAATAGAAAACGAAATGAATTTGATTTGAATAGAAAATGAATTTGAATCGAATAGAAAACCAATTTGAATTGAATTGAATTGAAAACGAATTCGAATTGAATTCAAATTGAATTCAAATTGAATTGAAATTTGAATTAAATAGAAATGAATTTTAAAACGAATTTTTAAAGAAGAATTCAATTTTTCTTTGGATTGAAATAGAAGTTGAAAAGGTTCTTGAAACGAATTTAAAACTATTTATATAATTCGTTTTAAATAGAAATCGACGAAATATATATTATATATATTATATATATAATATAATGGCCTGAATAGAACGCGCCGCGCCGCGGTAGTTCGTGAATTTCGACCATTTATTTCAAACGGACATTACGGGAGATCCGACCGTCGGATTCTCCTAAAACCGGAACCGTTGGGTTCGTATCGAAAAGAGCATTCTAACGAATATTTGAAATTCAAAATCTAACGGTTGGATTTGGAGTTACGTCCAAATCAAATTCGAAAAAGGTCGCTGTAAGTGCAGTTCGATGGCCATTGTTGGAAATCGACTGTACGGGCCTTGATAAAATTATTAAAAATATTAATAATTTGTGTAAAATCATAAGAAATGATTTGGGAAAAATTGGGATGAAAAACTCCATATTTGAAAAGATAAAAATGGGTTTTTATCGAAATGAACTAGTTTTGAACTAAATTTAAAACCCAATTATTTTTAAATAAATGAATTAGATTTAAAAAGGGGTTTTAAATAATCGAATTTCTAATATATTTGATTGAATTTGAAATGGGTTTATCGTGAACGGTGTTTTAAATAACACTAGTTCTTTAACCCGATAACAAATAGAATGTGATTTGGGTTTGTCGTGAACTGTGTTTTAAATAACACCTAGTTCTTTAACCCAGTAAAAGGAGTTCTAACGAATCTGCAATTAGATTGAAGTGTGAATTTGTAATCTAAATTATCAAATTTAGAAATTAGCGAGAATGGAGTATTACCAGTTTTGCTCCAAAGCGATAGTTAAATCTTTAACTAGATTTGAACATGAAATGGTAATTAATTTTACCGATAACACCGTGGTGTTAGATATGGAGTATTACCAGTTTTCCTTCATGGGATGAATAGGTTGGGATTGGGAAATAAAATAAATAATTACTTCGATACGGTTCGCTAATCTCGACTAGTTGGAAAAACCATAATTTGGTTTTAAATGACATCCAAAGGAAGATTACAGGATAAATTTTAAAGAATTTATCTTGGATAATATTAATGGGAACATTTCCCTAAGAATGTGAAATTTAGGAACTAGCTGTAGGTTGGCTAAGAAGAATGGTTTCCTGGGTATTGATCTGATGTTGGTTTCGGCCTTCGGGGTTAATGTTTGGGAAATTGTTCTCTTGCTAATTTTCGGTTAGGGACTAATGAATTGGAATGAGGCGTATATTGTGTTTGCGTAACATTTGTTTTTAATACGCGGGTTGTTCGGAAAGACCGGGTTTACACCCATTCTGAATAACATATTCGACGATATGTCGAAGATGAAGACGGTGGTTGAAGACCGGAAGTCTTCACATCGTTTGGATAATTACTGACGATCCTGATTGGGCTGTACACCCAAGAGGATGGAAATAGTTGGTGGTCGTCCAGACGTACTTGGGGATGGATGGATATGCGAGGAAAGTGCCTCCGGTTTCGTTCAGACCCAGAACGGACTTGTAAATGGATTGTGTGTCTGACACTGGATTTTATTCTGTGTTGATTGATTTCTATTAAATATACATCTGTTTGGCGACGGAGAATTAATTCTTTTGCTTAACGCCCTTCTTTGAGACGTACGAGCTCAGAGGTTGTATATCGATAGACATCAGTCGCATGGCATGAATTGCCTGTGTGGCACGCTAAGATGCAAGGATCAAGGCTTCTGTTGAAAAGCAAAGTCTTGTGGTTGATGATCAAAGCACGCCTACGTGGCAGCTTTGTGTATAACGTGTATTCGCGAGCCTCACACCTCGGTATGAGTTAAAAACGGGATACGGACTGCAGGGAGAGCACGACGTTTCTTTCTAGCTTTGGTGGTGTCAGTGACTTACCAGCCCTGACATATATATACTTTTCACCTTTGTGGTTGTTGGATGAGGCGCCTCGATTATAGGTCTGTAAGGACCGGGAAACGTGTGTTCAGGAATAACTAATCCTCTAACGTAAGTGAGGACCGACCCTGAAGATCCAGGGGTTGCCCAGCTTGCGTAACCCTGAGGCATTTGCTAGAGTGTCTCGAACGCGGAGAGGAGCTTGCCCCTTGCCTCGACTCATGACGGAATCCAATTTCCAATAAGTGTAATTCGTCTTTAATTGTAGAACTAGTATGGCGACATAGTAGATGGTAGCTATGCCGCCTATGATTTATATTTATGATTGAAATGTTTTGACACTATACACATATTATAGTATCAAATGATTTGTTTTAAACGTATCAAGCATGTTTGGCTGTTATAAGGTAAAACCCTATCCTCCGGCTTGCGTTGCATTGTGTGATGGGACCTGGGTCTTATAACAGCTTCATTTTTCGAAAAAGCATTGCGTTGTTTATTCTATATGCACTGGTATTCTTGGGAGGAAACCCGTTCCGTGTTATACGGCGTGGTCCCTTGAATTACTCTCTTTTAAAGTAAAGTTTTAAATAACTGTTTTAGTTCTCACACCAGTCACATGACTGACTTGGAGTTTATTGTTTTAACCTAAACTCTGGATGCCCCTATTTTCCGCACGGGCAGCTAGTAGTTTTGGTTTTGCAGATTTATATTCACAGGATCCTGGTTTACAGCTGGAATGATATCGGGAAAGCTCTGTATCCGTATATCACCTTCAGTTGTGCTTTATATTATTTTTCTGCTGCTATGAATTTAAATGTAATTTAAATCTCTGATATTTCTGTGTAATATTCATCCATTTATACTCTGTATATTCTTGTATCTGATGCAATTGTTGTAATGACAAGTGAAATGTTCTTCTGTTTGTGTTCTGATTTGTCATGTTCTCAACGTTCAGGGGTTTCGAACGGTCTAGATCGGTTTAACGACTGATTCAGATCGAGCGAAATTCCCGGCCGTCACAAGAAAGGGCGGAGTTTTTGTTTTGAAGGGAGGACGAGAGTGTCAAATTTGTTTCCATTAGATGGAAGAAAGCGCGTGGTCTCGATCCTAACCATAATGACGTGGCAGAGGGATTAATTAAGGTAATTAATTAATTGATTAATTAATTAGTTAATAGATTGTTAAATTTATTCAAACTTAAAAACGCGATAATTTTTACGTATGTTAATGAAATCTGACGAAACCGGATCTGTTGGGATCGCAGGGACGAGACCTATCCGACGACACTAACTAGGAGTCGATTGGACGCAGTTGAAATTTCAGTAATTTTTCATGTCCGTTGCAAATTAAAAGGAACAAACGCATCAACCGTCGACCAGAACAAACTCTGGTGAGTAAATTCTCACACCTTTTGGAATCCTATGATGTGATACATTCACAGTAAAATATATTTTTACAGTTAACAGTTAAATGGTTGATTGGATGCGATGGATGCAAATTGGTTGTTTGATGTCGATTGGTTGTAGTTATTTATAATCAGTCAATTACTTAACTCTTATATTGTTATCAACTGATATCTGTGATGCAAAGAAGGACAGGTTGTAGGGATCCGACCGGATTCGTCAAAAAAATTGTATTTTTGTTTGTGTGTATATACATATATGAATTGTTCACTCTGTCTGGCACCAAAACCTGTCTATATGTGGATGGTTGAAAAAATATTCACCTGTGTTGAGTTTAAAAATCAACCTACAGTGTTGATTTGATAATTGGCAGTAAATGGTCTAAATGTGTTGTTCCGGACGTCAGTTGACCGTTCGGTGAATTGACGCTGTTTAAATTTATAAATTTATATATAATTGGATTTAAGTTGAAATAAATTATATAAGGAATTTAAGTGGAAATTTATAAATATATATATTAATCAAGTTTTAAAGGATTTATTTAAATGGATTTTACCAGTTTTAAGAACAGAGAAAACCCAAGGATTTACCATACTGGTTGGAAAAATGAAGTAAATTGTTTCTAAACAATTAAATGATATTTTTAAATTAATTAAGTTATTTAATTAATTTAAAAGGGAAATGACAATTGGGATTCAGTTAATAGTTAACTGCGATGTACGGTTGACAAAAATCAACCGTGTTTAAATTAAATTGAAAATAAGATCAACTTGATAATAGAATGGAATAAATTGAGTTCTGAATATTCGTCAAATTTGGCGAGTGGTGCTAAAGAATTAGTTAATCTTTGATTAACTATAATTAAGGAAATTCTTAAATTGTTTAGTATTGATTTTTAGTTAATCTTCGATTAACTAAACTTCAAAGTAATTATCAAATTGGTTAGTGTTAATAAAGTAAATCATTGTTTAACCCGCTTTTAAAAAGTGTTAATTTACATGTCTTTAATTAATAGCAAAGTTAACTATCTTTATATAGTTAATGTTTAAGTTGTTATTATTTTAACAATTAGAGGAATGACTTTAAAATAGGAATCAAATTAAGAGATGACTTAAGTGGCATTATGGTTCGACCAAGGAAATGGTAAAAGTTATAAAGAGGTTTATAATCCTAGTTTCAGTTGAGGATGGTAAATGTAATCGATAAGTAAAGGTGGTGTTTATGGATATTTACTTAATCAAACCAGTTAAGTAAAGAGATGATTAAACGAGAATTCCAAATAAAGGGATGGTTCAAAACCCAGATTTGAAACCAAAAGAGGAAATGGTATTTTGATGTTATTGGTCGAACTAATATTATTCTGAGGTAAGAAAGGGTCAATCAATGTCTGAGAGGTAGCTAAAATATCCCAACTTGGTTGGCTTCACTATTATCGAGGAATGGTATTAGTTTGTGATGAGTGAAGATGTTAGAATCAGTTTTTCTGATACGAGGAATGTCAAACTCCAATGCAAGGTTTTGGAAACAAAAATAAATAATATTGCAAATATTATTTTTAAAGGAATAAGAATATTGATTTCAAATTATATAGAATGTTGGTTATTCAATAAGATTTGATCGAATATAGTTAGAATTAGTCAAACATAGTTATTCAGGAAGAGTTTCCATTGCGTACGACTACTAGCGTAATTCGCAGGGCTGCAGATAGCCTACGGTGGTCGGATGTTTCTTGAGGGAATCCGGCGTAACCAATGTGATCGCTGCGATATAGAGTCAAACGAATGGAGTTAAGTCGAATATTAGTTAATCGATAGAAGTAATCAAGTTAAGTTAGTCCAGTCGAGTTAAATAAGTCGAGTTAGTCTAGTCAGAGTAAATCAATCAAAGTAAATCAGTCAAAGTAAATCAGAGGAAATTTGGTTAAATATATTTTAAAGAGGTCAGGTCGTGTCAAGTGCTGAATCAGCAAACTGATGTATTCACACATTTGTTATTTGATAGTTAAAACACCGACTATCAAACCAGACCAATACGATTGTTGGTATGGAAAGACCGGGATCGAATTCTTATTCGAAAACCATTCTGACCAATAAATACGTGAAGATATCAGAAGATTATAGAAATGGAGCATTGGAGACCGTAGATCTTCCTAAGCGGAAGAACTGCTAATGATCTCCGGTCTGCAGCCAATGAGATATTGTGGTTCTGTCGTGGTTTGAATCTACGGGTTGCAATGACTTCTCGCTACTGATCCATGGGGTGATTCCTATATTGGATGCAGGAGGAAAGTACCTTCGGTTCATCCTGTTCCTGGATGACTTGTATGGACGGATGTCTGACAAAGTATTTCCAAAAGGAATTACATGCGTTGATTTCTCCAAACATATAATAGTTGATGGCTGAGAAATGGTTATTCTCTAGCCTAATAACAAGAGTATTTTTGGTGGACGTCAATCAAGTGTGATCTGGCGGATCTGATGATGTGGCGTCTAAAGTATATGATGACCAGATGTATTCTAAGCCTCAAGCCTCATCAACCGGGAAATGACATAAATCGGGCAGGCAGTATGGCTGTGTGGGTCGCTCCCATTAGGATGTATGATCACCTATCTAGAGAAATTCATATTGCTTCTTTAATCTATGTTTGATGCTGTCCCTATTCGGGGGGCGGTTGCTGATCCTAATTGTCGGTGATATACATTCGATACACTCAAGCGAAATGAGTGGTCTGTCATGTGAGGGCCGGGTTGCAAGATGTTCTTGTTGAACCCAGTGTATTCGCCTCTAGAGATACACAGTCGAAAGTTGGTCCCATACCTTGTCAAGTTGGTATCCAATATCCAATAAGCGCCCGCGGTTTTGGTTTGTATACTATATATGGGGAATGTGAGATGCAAGCATTCCTCTAGATTGATATTTATTTGTATTTAGACATTATGATAATATCAGAGCAAGATATGATTTCAAAACTGTTTTGGATTATAGTAAGGTAAAAACCGTCCGTGTTTATGTGTGGGTTGGTCTTACTATTATCCTTTGATTTCATGAAAGGATTTTCCAAAGTTAAACAAACGTGTATTATGTGAATTTATCACTGAAAGTATTTCAGACTGACACGGTGTATTTTGTTTTAAATCAAATGTGCTCAGGTCAGACCGAGTATGTTCCAGGTTAGTTTTCGCTTGGAATTTCAGGAGGTGGAATGTAACACCCCGTAATTCTGTAACACTAAGATTCACAAATCAAGGAAGAATTAAATTTTAAAATCTAAATCTCTGGAAATGGGCTCGTTTTCTGCCAAGATTCATCCGCCTAATCCTATATAAACAACCTCCTAGCCTCCTCTCTACAACAATTCATTCTATCCCTATGCTGCCTTTGAGAAAATGTATAAATATATAAAATAATGTATAAAATAAATCAAGACGAGGAAATGCTGCTCAAGACCTTCAAGAGGAGATTCAAAACAAGCTAGGATTCAAGGGAGGATTCAAACGACTTCAACGACTGTTTTTCTACGAATCAAATATAATCTCTGTAAGTCGGTTACTTTTTAGATTTGAACGTTTTCTCTATTCGTGACATGAAATTAAAGGAATAAAAGAATATACCAGATCTCTCTATTCGAATCAGTGCTTATATCTTTGGACCTAATTAAGAACTGTTATGATTCGATGACCAATAAGACTGTGACTATAAAACTATGGACCTTAAAACCATATGCCTCTTTAACTATGAACATTGCCTATGAACATTGCCTATGACTGTGACTCATGACTGTGAGAATTATTCTCCTTTGACTATGAACATCGCCTATGACTATGATTCATTAACTGTGAGGATTTATTGCCTATGACTATGGATATAAGGTTGTTATTTATGCCCACGACACTGTAGTTACAAAATAATGTTGTACCCCAAACAGGCATTATATTGGATCTAGGCTTGACTTTCTATTTATAGTTATCCTTGGATCTTGATCTTGGGAATTTACCTATTAAGTTAGGTCTGCCCATGTTCTTGAACCTATACTATCCAACCCTTTTCATGTCGTAATATTACAAGATCTATATGCCTGAGAATTATCATCCCATGCCAGTTATTATGTCTATTCTTTCATGGCATTTTGGTTCATTCCCTTTTATCCATGAATCTAGATTTATTTATAATCAAGGTTGAATAACGATTTTACGAACGATGGGAATATGTTTTGGGAAAAACATGAAATTAACTAAACTTGGAAATTGGCATAAATTGGGTACATGTATTATGGCATGTTTATAAAAATGCAAATTGGATAAATTTTACATGAATTATAGGATGTATAATTTGAATCTAGTATTGACGTGTAAATCTAGCATTTTACATGAACTGTGAACGAGAATAATAATTCTAGTTTGACATGAACTGTAATTAGAATGTTAAATCATAATTGGATTAGCTAATTTGGCATAACAAGTATATTGGCATAAATTTGAAATTGGCCATAATTGTGAATAATTGTCATGTTTAGCAAAATCATGGTTAGTGACACTTAATTTGGTATAGTTTACATACCAAAAAGCATAAATATGATATAGAGGGAAGAATCGGCCATAATAATAAATGTTGACAATTTACATTAAAAGAGTAATTAGAAAATAAGTAAATTAGGAATAATTTACTTATAGAATTTGTCCTAACTGAGAAAATGGAAAATTAGACAAATTAAAGGTTTATTAACGACATCTCTTTTAATAACACACCATAAAGTTCTAGGGTGACAGAGAGGATAGTGTCTAGGCTTGGGTTTGGAAAATAGAAATTTCCTGCTCTCCCTGGCTATCCCTAACTGATCCGACGGACGGGATGGTTACTTTCAAAACCTGATTTGAAAATTAGTCAAAACCCTTTGAACTTAGAAAACACGAATAGGCCTAACCCGAGGTTAGACTGAGTTGCGATGTAAACCTGCCCGGAACCAACCGGCACATCCAGTAATCGCAACAATATCTGTCTTATGTGAGTGGTCGCGGCTTTAATTTATTTAGTTAAAGCTAGAACAAGAATGGTAGGGTTAAGTTAACTAAGACACTTAACCAATTCAACATAGTAACCAAACCGATGGGTTGGGTTAGGTTCATACTGACACTTAACACAGTTAAGCTAGAACGGGAGGGTTAAGTCCAAAGGAACACTTAACCAACTTAAGCTAGAATGGGAGGGTTAAGTCCATAGGGACACTTAACCAAAATTAACATGGTAACAAGACAAGATTTGTAAGGGTTAAGTAACTAAGAAAACACTTAGCCAAATTAACATGTTAACAAGACTAGAAGGTGGTGTTAAGTAAAGTTAATACACTTAGCCAATTTGATATGTTAGCTGGACTAGTTGTAGGGTTAAGTAAACTTGAACACTTAAACATCGGATTGTGATAAATGAATAGGGTTAAGTCTAAAACATGAAGGGATAATACTTAACCATTAATAACATGTTATTCAAAACAGATGGGCAAGGTTAAGTTAAAAAGGAACACTTAACCAATACAGGATGAATGAATAGGGTTAAGTAATGAGAAATACTTAACCAATATAACTTGGTTCGTGGTAGGGTTAAGTCAACATGAATTACTGATAACACTTAACCAGTTTAATAGGATAAATGAAGAGGGTTAAGTTAGCTTGAATTGACTAATGACACTTAACCAATCCAAATTGACAAGACAGAGAACTAAGTAGTAAACCTTAGTTAAAAGGAGCTAAGTAGTAAACCTTAGTTAAGAAAACAACAATTCTTGAAACTAAGTGGTAAACCTTAGTTTGCAAAACTAAGTAGTAATTCTTAGTATAACATGGGAAGGAGCGAACGTCCGTCTGATTAAAACGAAGGCCCCAACGAATTGGGTTACGAAGCCCGAGCCTTCGAGGGGACGCAAGGGTACTCTTGGTATCCCTCTGTGAGGCTGCAGATGATCCTCCTAGGCTCACAGAGGTTAAGGTCTGCGTTAGAAGAACCAAGGGTATGCCTTGGTTGCAAAATATGGAAACCTAAAGACTAGGATGGACCCACGTGATTCGGCGAGAAACCGGTAGCCCTGTGATAGCAACTCGTCGTCTACCATCCATCTTGAGTCAATCGAGATACTTGAAACGGAAAGGCGGAGAACCCCAAAAGACCATATACTTGCTATCTAGTTATGGGTGAGGATGGCCATAGGTTAGTGGGGCATAGGGAGCCTGCTTATAGTTCTCATTTTTCAAGGTGTGCCTTTCATTAGTTGAGGGAGGGGTCAAGTGGGACCATAGGCACTGGAATAAAAACAGACCTTAGCATCTGCATCGGCAGATATCTGAAAGCTCCGGACCGAGTTCTGTGTTTCTTGATTTGCCCTGCCACAGGACTCGGGCCGCACATTACAGGACATGTGCATCTAGACAAGCGATAACGATTCGTGATACTGCGTGGGAAAGTCTAGGAACATATATCACTCTAGGTAGTGTGTCCTAGACTAGGGGGTATCGTTCGACAGGTAGCATAATCCCTAGTTGGACTAGGTGGCATAAACCCTGAACCCGAGAAGCGTTCAGCAGATAGCGTAAACTCTAGTTGAATATAGAAAGCACTTGATAGAAAACTCTAGATTAGATCTAGGTAATAAATAATAAATATATGCCTGAAAGCAATGGAAACTACAGTTTTTGGGATCACATTATCATTACTAGTTGGGACACTAGTTAGATGGTGCAGAGATATAGAAACTAGTATAACAAGGAAATAGCAAAGCGGCGAAAGTATTAGAGCATATCCAGTTTATCTTATCTTAGCATATCTTGTGTTAATCTTACCTATTCTTGCTGACCCTATCATCATAATGTTATCTTGTATTCAGTAAATTCAAGTCGTTTTTTTCCATGTTCACATGCTAGAAGTAACTGAACTTACTAAGGCTTTATGTCTAACTCTGTTTTTCTTTCGTCTTCTTTTCTTCCATTCCCCCCAAGTGGTAAAGGACGGAATAGTATAGCTCAGGTTAAGTTGGACTGTCACTCTTTCCCAGCTTGAAGATTTGTAGAAGTTTTGCTTGGATTCTCTTTTCAGATGCTATGGCTGGCTCTTGCTAAAATTGGGGAATATAAATGTTGTTATATGCTTCTTTATTTTGTAAGACATATGATACTCTGATGTTGTAAAGAAATTGGTGTACAAACTATTTTATCAATAAAGCAAAGTTTTATTTTCCACTGTTTTAATTTTTGTCTGTCTTGTAATTCATCTGCATCTTTTACCTTAAAATGCTCTACAGAACTTAGTGCATTCCCTTTGTGAGTGACATTAACGGATGTGGGGTGTTACATGTGGTATCAGAGCTGAAGGTTACCAGCTCAGATAAAGGATTTGAAAAATTATTTTCAAAGATGTTTTAAAAGAATCATTTTCAAAAAGATTTTGTTTTAAAGGAATATTCCCCAAGGCCATACGCACTATCTTCCTCTGTTTGAATTCATGTCTCCTTCTTTTTTTGAGTCTCTGGGGCTCCTGGATTTCTGGGAGGTAACCTCATCGATGGGCGAAGTCGTGCCTGGCTTCCATCCATAGCCATAGTTGTTTCACCTACGGCCAGTTTTCTTTCAATCTTATAGGGTTTTCTGTACGATGGAAGCAGCTTTCGAGAGATTTGTCGACATGACTAAACACGGAGGAGGATGAGGAATTCATGGATGTAGATTTAGCTCACAAAGGTGGAAGGAATTATAAAACCTAAGGCAAGAGGAAGTATCTTTATTATTGTGTAATAGGGCATGTAATTAAGGGCAAAGGACAAGATTTTCAGAAGGGCAAGTACCTACTTTCGCCACCAAGCGTACCTAGGAGAAAGGTAGTAAAGTTCTGTTGGAAGAGTCTAATTTTGCTGTTCGTACTCTTTCCTTTAGTTTTAGCGCTTCGCATTTGTTCATATCCACATCCATAGTTGAGTCTCTGCACCATAGTACTTGTATAGTAGAAAGATCCCACTAGAGTCTCAAATCCAATTGGTGGCCCGACCAGTTTATTTTTGGTTAGTAGGGATTTGAGAAAAGCTATCGAGTTTGCTTATATCATCTCACGTATATCGTCTAAATTCAGAGGAGATATTCCTTGGGTGCTTGTCTGATATTGATTTAGGCCTTTGGGGCTTGTACATGAGGAATGTCGAGTTCGACTAGGATGGTTTGCGTGAGAGATGAATAATTGTGGCAGGCACTCTAAAAAGCACATAGTGACCTTTCGACCCTTATTGTTATGGCATGGTGGATAAGAGGGAGACCTCTAATCATCTTAGTACATACACTTGGTACCGTGACTGGCATCTGTTTATTTTGGAAATGGAGGTCTAAAACTTCACAATCGTGAAGTTAAATTAGTTAAAGATACAGTGGAGTAAAGCTCAAGAAGGCTAGATACTTGCATCATACCCTTTTTCCTTAAGGGTGCATCCTTGATTTCTTTTTTCTTTTTTTTTTTGTAGGAGCTTTACGCATAATTGTTTCTCTCTTTCCAAAGAACATCCTCTAGGTCGTATCTTCGATCCTTAGGTAGAAACTCTTTTGGATGTAAACATGTATTTGAAACATGTTATGGTTGATGGTTGCGAGTGGTTACTAGTGAATGCATATACATACATATTAGGCACTAGATCAGTTCGGACGCTTTCATATTGCATTTACAAATATGTATTTGTTTGTAAGTTGAATTGATATGTTATCATACGGATGTTGCATATGGATGAATGGCTATGCACACGTGTAGTATTTACATAACTAGGGATGCTTTCATACATGATTGGACGCATGGAACTAACATGATTCTCATTAAGGAGGTCGATTGAAACAGTAGGCCGCCTGATTTTGCACTAGATAAAGGCATTTACACACACTATGCATAATAACATGAAAGCATTAGAAATCTTTTAAGGACAATGAATGCCTGTGATTGAATGGTTGAGTAGATGGGTGATTGGATGGTAGGACACATTCTTCCCAACTTGAAGATTTCGGGGACGAAATCCTTTTAAGTGGGGGAGAATGTAACACCCCGTAATTCTGTAACACTAGGATTCACAAATCAAGGCAGAATTAAATTTTAAAATCAAAATCTAGGGAAACGGGTTGCGCCATTACATTCGTCTCGGAATTCTACACGAAAACAAGTCCGAGTTTGCGAGAATCAGAGTCCGTATGAGGGAGATATGACCCTCCGAAGTTTTAGGAATTTTCAGAATAGAAAACAGCTCGAAATTCGAATTCGAAATTCGAATTCAATTCCAGAAGCGGGATGGGCAGGAAAATTCCCGCCCAGGACCCAGGCCGACTGGGGAGTCGACTAGGTAGTCGAGCCCCCCTGACCAGGTCGACTGCCCAGTCGACATGGGTGTCGACCTGGGTGCAAAACCAACTTTTGGGCCTGGGTGCATTCTGATGTACCTGGTCTCGTTTTCTGCCTAGATTCGTCCGCCTAATCCTATATAAACAGCCTCCTAGCCTCCTCTCTACACCATTTCATTCTATCCCTATGCTGCCTCTGAGAAAATGTATAAATATATAAAAAAAAAAAAAAAATCAAGACGAGGAAATGCTGCTCAAGACCTTCAAGAAGAGATTCAAAACAAGCTAGGATTCAAGGGAAGATTCAAACGACTTCAACGACTGTTTTTCTATGAATCAAATATAATCCCTGTAAGTTGGTTAATTTTTAGATTTGAATGTTTTATCTATTCGTGAGATAAAATTAAAGGAATAAAAGAATATGCCAGATCTCTCTATTCGAATCAGTGCTTATATCTTTGGACCTAATTAAGAACTGTTATTATTCGATGACCAATAAGACTGTGACTATGAAACTATGGACCTTAAAACCATATGCCACTTTGACTATGAACATTGCCTATGACTGTGACTCATGAATGTGAGAATTATTCTCCTTTGACTATGAACATCGCCTATGACTGTGATTCATTAACTGTGAGGATTTATTGCCTATGACTATGGATATAAGGTTATTATTTATGCCCATGACACTGTAGTTACAAAACCATGTTGTACCCCAAACTGGCATTATATTGGATCTAGGCTTGACTTTCTGTTTCTAGTTATCCTTAGATCTTGATCCTGGGAATTTACCTATCATGTTAGGTCTACCCATGTTCTTGAACCTATAATATCCAACCCTTTTCATGTCGTAATATTACTAGATCTATATGCCTGTGAATTATCATCCTATGCCAGTTATTATGTCTATTCTTTCATGGCATTTTGGTTCATTCCCATTTATCCATGAATATAGATTTATTTATAATCTAGGTTGAATCACGATTTTATGAACGATGGGAATACGTTTTGGGAAAAACATGAAATTAACTAAACTTGGAAATTGGCATAAATTGGGAACATGTATTATGTCATGTTTATAAAAATGCAAATTGGACAAATTTGACATGAATTATAAGATGTGTAATTTGAATCTAGTATTGACTTGTAAATCTAGCATTTTACAGGAACTGTGAACTAGAATAATAAGTCTAGGTTGACATGAACTGTAATTAGAATGTTAAATCAGAATTGGATTAGCTAATTTGGCATAACAAGTATATTGGCATAAATTTGAAATTGGCCATAATTGTGAGTAATTGTCATGTTTAGCAAAATCATGGTTAGTGACACTTAATTTGGTATAGTTTACATACCAAAAAGCATAAATATGATATAGAGGGGAGAATCAGCCATAATAATAAATGTTGACAATTTACATTAAAAGAGTAATTAGGAAATAAGTAAATTAGGAATAATTTACTTATAGAATTTGTCCTAAATGAGAAAATGTAAATTTAGACAAATTAAAGGTTTATTAACGACATCTCCTTTATTAACACACCAGAAAGTTCTAGGGTGACAGAGAGGATAGTGTCTAGGCTTGGGTTAAATACAAGTTTCCTGCTCTCCCTGGCTATCCCTAACTAATCCGACGAACGGGATGGTTACTTTCAAAACCAGATTTGAAAATTAATCAAAACCCTTTGAACTTAGAAAACACGAATAGGCCTAACCCGAGGTTAGACTGAGTTGCGATGTAAATCAGCCCGGAACCAACCGGCACATCCAGTAATCGCAACAATATATGTCTAATGTGAGTGGTCGCGGCTTTAATTTATTTAGTGAAAGCTAGAACAAGAATGGTAGGGTTAAGTTAACTAAGACACTTAACCAATTCAACATGGTAATCAAACCGATGGGTGGGGTTAGGTTCATACTGACACTTAGCACAGTTAAGCTAGAATGGGAGGGTTAAGTCCATAGGAACACTTAACCAACTTAAGCTAGAATGGGAAGGTTAAGTCCATAGGGACACTTAACCAAACTTAACATGGTAACAAGACAAGATTTGTAAGGGTTAAGTAACTAAGAAAACATTTAGCCAAATTAACATGTTAACTAGACTAGAAGGTGGGGTTAAGTAAAGTTAATACACTTAGCCAATTTGATATGTTAGCTAGACTAGACCGTTGGGTTAAGTAAACTTGAACACTTAACCATCGGATTGTGATAACTAATAGGGTTAAGTCTAAAACATGAAGGGATAATACTTAACCATTAATAACATGTTAGTTAAAACAGATGGGCAAGGTTAAGTTAAAAAGGAACATTTAACCAATACAGGATGAATGAATAGGGTTAAGTAATGAGAAATACTTAACCAGTATAACTTGGTTCGTGGTAGGGTTAAGTCAACATGAATTACTGATAACACTTAACCAGTTTAACAGGATAAATGAAGAGGGTTAAGTTAGCTTGAATTGACTAATGACACTTAACCAATACTAATTGAAAATAAAGAGAACTAAGTAGTAAACCTTAGTTAAAAGGAGCTAAGTAGTAAACCTTAGTTAAGAAAACCACGATTCTGGAAACTAAGTGGTAAACCTTAGATTGCAAAACTAAGTAGTAATTCTTAGTGTAACATGGGAAGGAGCGAACGTCAGTCTGATTAAAACGAAGGCTCCAACGAATTGGGTTACGAAGCCCGAGGCTTCGAGGGGACGTGAGGGTAATCTTGGTATCCCTCTGTGAGGCTGCAGATGATCCTCCTGGGTTCACAGAGGTTAAGGTCTGCGTTAGAAGAACCAAGGGTATGCCTTGTTTGCAAAATATGGCAAAATAAAGACTAGGATGGACCAGCGTGATTTGGCAAGAAACCGGTAGCCCTGTGATAGCAACTCGTCGTCTACCATCCATCTTGAGTCAATCGAGATACGTGAAGCGGAAAGGCGGAGAACTCCAAAAGACCATATACTTGTTATCTAGTTATGGGTGAGGATAGCCATAGGTTAGTGGGGCATAGGGGGCCTGCGTATAGTTCTCAATTTTCAAGGTGTGCCTTTCATTAGTTGAGGGAGGGGTCAAGTGGGACCATAGCCACTGGAATAAAAACAGACCTTAGCATCTGCATCGGAAGATATCTGAAAGCTCCCGACCGAGTTCTGTATTTCTTGATTTGCCCTGCCACAGGACTTGGGCCACACATTACAGGACATGTGCATCTAGACAAGCGATAACGATTCGCGATACATGCGTGGGAAAGTCTAAGAACATATACCACTCTAGGTAGTGTGTCCTAGACTAGGGGGCATCGTTCGATAGGTAGCATAATCCCTAGTTGGACTAGGTGGCATAAACCCTGAACCCGAGAAGCGTTCAGTAGATAGCGTAAACTCTAGTTGAATCTAGAAAGCACTTGATAGAAAACCCTAGATTAGATCTAGGTAACAAATAATAAATGTATGCCTGAAATCAATGGAAACTACAGTGATTGGGATCACGTTATCATTACTAGTTGGGACACTAGTTAGGTGGTGCAGAGATATATAAACCAGTATAACAAGGAAATAACAAAGCGGCGAAAGTATTAGAGCATATCCAGTTTATCTTATCTTAGCATATCTTGTGTTAATCTTAACTAATCTTGCTGATCCTATCATCATGGTGTTATCTTGTATTCAGTTAATTCATGTCGTTTTGTTTTTCCATGTTCACATGCTAGAAGTAACTGAACTAACTCAGGCTTTATGTTTGACTCTGTTTTTCTTTCGTCTTCTTTTCTTCCGTCCCCCCCCCCCCCCCCCCAGGTAGTAAAGGAGGGAATAGCATAGCTCAGGTTAAGTTGGACTGTCAATCTTTCCCAGCTTGAAGATTTGTAGAAGTTTTGCTTGGATTCTCTTTTCAGATGCTATGGCTGGCTCTTGCTAAAATTGGGGAATATAAATGTTGTTATATGCTTATTTATTTTTTAAGATGGATGGTACTCTGATGTTGTAAAGAAATTGTTGTACAAACTATTTTGTCAATAAAGCAAAGTTTTATTTTCCGCTGTTTTAATTTTTGTCTGTCTTGTAATTCATCTGCATCTTTTACCTTAAAATGCTCCACAGAACTTAGTGCATTCCCTTTGTGAGTGACACTAACGGATGTGGGGTGTTACATGGAAGCAGGAGGCTTCACCGCTAGTTATATAAAGTTATTATTCCGCTGTGTTTGACATATGTGTACTCTGATGATTGGTATGTATATACAGTTTTTGTATAAAGAGATTTACTATTATATTTTATCTATTCTGCTGTGATATTCTGATGTATGACTCTTTTTCTTTCTTCTATTGTAAAATTTCTTTCTTTCCTCACCCTCTATGTTCTTTCTCATGACAATCTGGGGGTTCTGTGAAGACCCGCAACTTCCCCGTAAAGGAAAGCGTCGGATAGTTCGAGAACAAACCACAACAGAACGCATACAGAAGAACATTTCACTGCTTATTACAACAATGCATCAGATTACAAGAATATACAGAGTATAAACGAATATTACACAGAAATATCAGAGATTTAAATTACATTTAAATACATAGCAGCGGAAAATAATACAATACACAACTAGAATGAGATATACGGATACAAAGCTTTCCGGATATCGTTCCAGCTGTAAACCAGGATCTTGTGAATATAAATCTGCAAAACCAAAACTACTAGCTGCCCGTGTCAAAACAAGGGCACCCAGAGTTTAGGTTAAAACAATAAACTCCAGGTCAGTCATGTGACTGGTGTGAGAACTAAAACAGTTATTTATCTTTATTTTCAAAGTTCGGTAAATCAAGGGACCACGCCGTATAACACGGAACGGGTTTCCTCCCAAGAATACCAGTGCATAAAACAAATAGCGCAATGCTAAATAAAGAAAAATGAAGCTGTTATAAGACCCAGGTCCCATCACACAATGCAACGCAGCCGAGGATAGGGTTTTCCCTTATAACAGCCAAAGAATGCTTGATACGTTTAAAACAAATCATTTGATACTATTATAAGTGCATAGTGTATAAAACACTTCAAATCATAAATATCAATCATAGGCGGCATGAATGCCCCATCCCACTATGTCGCCATACTAGGTTCTACAATTAAAACCGCAAATGTCACGTATTTGGAAGTTGGATTTCCATCTATGAACCGAGGCAAAAGATAGTCCTCAACCGATTCGAGACTGCCTAGCCCCAGCCTCAGGATCAGAGCTCGAGTGACCCTAGGAGCGACAGGGCCGGTCCACCGATGTGGATTAAAATGCCTGAACACTATGTTTCCCCGCCCTTTGGGGCGTAAATGAGCCACTAAATGACTCCATCGGTTCGAGAACGACCGATCAATCCGAGGCGCCTCGCAACAGCAACAACCACATAAGTCAAACTCGTCAGGGCGTGTAAAACCACTGACGCCACTTCTAACTAGGAAGAAACGCAGGCCCTCCCTGAGGTCCTTTCTCCCGTTTTTGGTTCATACCGGGTGTGAAACTCGCGAAGTAAACGTTACACAAAGCTACGCCACAAAGGCCGTGCTTTGATCATCACCACAAGACTTTGCTTTTCAATAGAAGCCTTGATCATTTGCATCTTAGCATGCCACACAGGCAAACCATCCTATGCAACCGATATCAGTCACACAGCATGAAATCCGATGTCAGACACACAGTCCATTTACAAGTCCGTCCTGGGTCTGAACGAAACCGGAGGCACCTAGCACCCCGCATATCCATCGATCTCCAAGTACGTCTGGACGATCACTAACTGTTTCCATCTTCTTGGGTGTACAGCCCAATCAAGATCATCAGTAATTACCCAAACGACGTGAAGACCTCCGGTCTTCGACCATCGTCTTCATCTTCGACTTATCGTCGTATCAGTTATTCAGAATGGGATAAACCCGGTCTTTCCGAATAACTCGCGTATATATTATAAAAGTGTTACACAAACACAACATACGCCTCATTCCAACTCATTAGTCACTAACCGTAAATTAATCAAGAGAATAATTCCCCAAATATTAACCCCGAAGGCCGAAACCAACATCAGATCAATATCCAGAAAACCATTCTACTTAGCTAACCGACAGTTAGTTTCTAAATTTCACGTTCAAATCTAATTAAAGATTTAACTATCGCCTGGAGCAAAACTGGTGATACTCCATTCTCGATCTTTTCAATCTAATTAAAGATTCATTAAAACTCCACTTAGTTTTAATCTGTGACTGGGTTAAAGAATCAGTGTCATTTAAAACACGGTTCACGATAAACCCAAAGTCACATCCCATTAATTATCGGGTTAAAGAACAAGTGTTATTTAAAACACTGTTCACGATAAACCCAAAAATCAATATCCATTCAATTCCAATTAAATATTATTTATTTGGTACACTTCATTAAATCTAAATAAAAAGATTTAATCTTTTCTCAACTGGGTTCAAGAACAGTGTTAGTGAAGACACCATTCACGACAAACCCAAATCACATTCATTAATTATCGGGTTAAAGAACAAGTGTTATTTAAAACACTGTTCACGATAAACCCAAAAATCAATATCAATTCAATTCCAATTAAATATTATTTAATTGGTACACTTCATTAAATCTAAATAAAAAGATTTAATCATTTCTCAACTGGGTTCAAGAACAGTGTTAGTGAAGACACCATTCACGACAAACCCAAATCACATTCATTAATTATCGGGTTAAAGAACAAGTGTTATTTAAAACACTGTTGACGATAAACCCAAAAATCAATATCAATTCAATTCCAATTAAATATTATTTAATTGGTACACTTCATTAAATCTAAATAAAAAGATTTAATCTTTTCTCAACTGGGTTCAAGAACAGTGTTAGTGAAGACACCATTCAAGACAAACCCAAATCACATTCGATATTCAATACAAGGCTCTGAATAGAAAATATATCGGCTTATATTCAATATCAAATTCTACGACTAACAAATGTCGTATTGGAAATAACGATATAAATATATATATCTTTCAAATTTCCATAACAACACCTGTATAATCACGAATTCCAACATCGAAATATTCCGAAGACAATTTCGATTCAAATCCACTCCAATGCAATCATTGGAAATTTTGGTTATTTTTAAAACCCTTTTTAAATTCAATTTATTTATTTAAAAATAAATAGAATTATATTTCTAGTTCAAAACTAGTTCATTTCGATAAAAATCCATTTTTATCTTTTCAAATATGGAGTTTTTCATCCCAATTCTTTCTAAATCATTTCTTATGATTTTAGACAAATTATTGCAATTTTTAATAATTTTATCAAGGCCCGTACAGTCGATTTCCATCAACGGCCATCGAACTGCACTTACAACGACCTTTTTCGAATTTGATTTGGACATAATTCCAAATCCAACCGTCAGATTTCAAATTTCTAATATTCGTTAGAAAGCTCTTTTCGATACGAACCCAACGGTTCCGGTTTTAGGAGAATCCGACGGTCGGATCTCCCGCAATGTCCGTTTGAAATAAATGGTCGAAATTCACGAACTGCCGCGGCGCGCCGCGTTCTATTCAGGCCATTATATTATATATATAATATATACTTCGTCGATCTCTATTTAAAACAAATTATATAAATAGTTTTAAATTCGTTTCAAAAGCAATTTCAACTTCCTTTTCAATTCAAATCAAAATTGAATTCTTCTTTATAAATTCGTTTCAAAATTCATTTCTATTCAATTCAAATTTCAATTCAATTTGAATTCATTTCAATTCGTTTTCAATTCAATTCATTTCGAAATCGTTTTCAATTCAATTCATTTCGAAATCGTTTTCAATTCAATTTGAATTCGTTTTCAATTCATTTCATTTCGAAATCGTTTTCAATTCAATTCATTTCGAAATCGTTTTCAATTCAATTCATTTCGAAATCGTTTTCAATTCAATTTGAAATCGTTTTCAATTCATTTCACTTCGAAATCGTTTTCAATTCAATTCATTTCGAAATCGTTTTCAATTCAATTTATTTCGAAATCGTTTTCAATTCAATTCATTTCGAAATCGTTTTAAAATCGATATAAATATCGTTCACGTCAAAATGGCGTTAATCTAATCAACACGGCTTCATAAATTTCTATTTTCAAAATAGTTGTTATTATCAAAATATTTCGTTCAACACATGACCAATCTCAATGGATGAGTACTGTCAACATATGAACTTTTATTTTATATTGATAAAGATGTAAATTTTATTACTAAAATATTTCGTTCAACACATGACCAATCTCAACGGATGAGTACTGTCAACACATGAACTTTTATTTTATAATAGTCTTTGTTTTTCAAATTAGAATGAGGCCCAATCAATTACCATATAAAGTTAATTATATGGATTTTCATACAACACATGTATATAATAACATTGAAAATAATCAACCATCAACCAAAGTGCACTACACTGTATAAGCATCGAATATAGATATCCAACGCTTACAACAGCCTGTCAATCAATCGATCGACATATTTAATCAATCAGGATGAGTGAACTTCAAATTTCATCCCAACACCCGTGTGGGGTTTCAAACAATCAAACACAGATTTTATTTGTGCAGTTGGGCGATGTGTAAAATTTATCCTCCCAATCAATATCAGTCAAATCAGTGTATATAAACAAATCGGCCGATTTGTTTATAAATATTTATTTATTCACTTTCACGTTAAAAACTATATTTTTAATGATAAAATATTTTATTTCAACACATGAATTTCTATTCAGTTTGTTTACACAATAAAAATGATATTTTTATTTTTCTAACATATTTTAGAAAATTTCGGCGGCATAACGGCACGATACTAGAAACGGGACAAGGCCTAGCCTTATCCCCGGTCTAGTGAAGGCCCACGCCATTCACTCATCAATCAAATCCATTTCAATTCACCAAACAGTTCAATTTAAACCAATTAATCTATCCAACTACACAACCAAACAAACAAGTCCATGGTATGTGGACGGGTGTCGGGTACTTCTAATAAGCACCGTCTGCATCCTAGTATATATATATATAACTAGAAAAGAAATAGAAGAGTGAGAAGTTCTCACGTATAGCTATCCTAGCTCCACGGCACTTCATTGATAGAAATCTTCATCGCTATCGCCTTTTGTCACTTCGTTGCCCGTAGTCACTATATACACAAAAATCACATTTTTATATTTTGACGCCTTTAAAATAAAAATCACATTTTTATTTGTTTACTTTTAATTTAAAAAATCATATTTTTATAATCACTTCATATATTTAAAAATCGAATTTTTATTTCGTTATTCAATATATAAAAATCGAATTTTTACTTTCACGCTATATGGATAAAAATGCTATTTTTACACCGCTACTATATAGATAAAAATTCTATTTTTACATCGTTATTCTATATATAAAGATCTCGCCTTTTCAACTATAAAGATTTCATCTTTATATAAAAAAACAGCACTTTATTTCGACGTATAGAAAATAAAAATCAGATTTTTATTTTGCTACATACACAAAGATGATATTTTTATATTCTCTATCCTATAAAGATTATATTTTTAATACTTTAAAAATATAAAAATCATATTTTTAATATTTCTATATAGTAAAGACTATATTTTTAATACTTTAAAAATATAAAAATCATATTTTTATCTTCCACAATTCAAAATCAAATCTTTACTTTTCATATTTGAAAAATCCTAACTTTTCCGTTTTAAAGTAAAATAAAAAAAATCAGTTTTAAAGAAAATATAAAATAATAAAAAAAACAGTTTTTAAACTAAAGAAAATTCAGTTTTAAAAAAATAAATAAAAATCAGTTTCTTTTTTCCCTAAAATCGAAATTAGGTTTTAAAGTAAATAAATAAAATAAAAAAAAAATCAATTAACTTACAGTGGGGGGCTGCGTCGGTCGTCGGCTGGGGAGGGGAGGTGCGCGGGTGGTCGGAGGAGGGGAATTCATGGCGGAGGGGAGGTCGGTGGTCGGCTCTGGGGCGCGGGTGGCTGTGGTCGAGGCGGAGGGCTGTAAGGCTGCGGTGGAGTCGAACGAAGAGGAGGAGAAGCTGGAGGGGGGGAGACTCGCGATGGTCGGCGCCTGTGGTGGCTGCGCCGCCTAGGCGCGGTGGCTCATCGGGGGGGGGGGGGGGCAGCGTCGATCGCGCCCCCCTTTCGTTCTCTTCTTTTTTTTTCTTTTTTTTTCCTGAAGAATGAAATTACTCGGGGGGCCAGAACGAGGTTAAAGGAGAGGACGTTTTTTATTTATTTATTTATTTAATTAATTACTTCCCAAAAAGTTGACTTTTACTTGCGACCTCGAAACGAGGCCCACCGCCTGTCGTCCCTAGCGTTTCACCCCCATTCTAAACACAATGGGATATGTATCGCAAGCTGATTCGATCGTCTCGATAAGCTTCCGTTGAATTTACATTTTAAATCACTATATTGAATTTTAAACGTATATTTCAAATTACCGGGGTCACATACTAACTCTATAAATTGTAGAAAAATATTTTCTAGGTTCGTATTGACGATACGGTCCTAACAAAACTAGTTTCGTCGAATTCTGAGACCGTTAGAAAAATGGCCAATTTCCAGTCGATTAAAATCAACTGAAATGGTCAAAACACGTTTTCTTTTGCCACGCTCGCATATTGATTCGAAAAATTATGAAATTTGAAACCTAGCAATAACTCGACATCACGGACCCAACAAAAGTGGTTTCGTCGAAATCCGAGGTCATTTGCAAAATGTCCATTTTTAAGGGCCTGAATTCCATAGCGACTATTCAGAATTTTCAACTGGACATATCTTATCATTTATAAAGTGAAATCTCAGTTTGTTAACTTCGTTGGAAAGATATCGTCAATTAGATCCTAATGTTTTTGGTTTCACTAAAATCCGGATTGTTTTGCACCCGGTACATTCAATTGAAGTTTGAAATCGAATTATCGAACTACCGCGCCATTTTCAATTCTATTTATAATTATATATAAAATTGTTTATATTCTAATGACGACGCGTATATAATATACGTTCGAATTCTATTCAAAATAAATTTCTCGTCGATATTATTTAAAATAATCTATTTTAAATATTCAAATTCAGCTAAAATTGCCAAAATAAAAATTTTAAACTGGCCCAGATTTTCGGGTTATTACAATCTCCCCCACTTAAAACTTTTCGTCCCCGAAAAGGAACAAAGTCGAAAGTGGTTTGATTATTCAGCTCTACGATCAATCAGGCTTCCATTCTCCAACTCTTTAGTTTCTGAGAATTTTCAAAATTTCAAAAATTTGGCTAACACCCTAAATTTTCGAAAAATTTCGCCATAACCTCCCCTGCACTGGGAGCATCGGGGAATTTCAAATAGCTTCCCCGGTCCTTCAGATCTCAAAAAGAAAAAGCCAAGCGGCTAGCCAATAGGCTCACAAAATCATCATCACCCAAACAAAACAGGAAATTATGTAGTAAACATGTACCTATTTGTCGGGCAAACAAATTTTATTCTCTGCTCTAGCCTCCTTGCTATGACCTGTTCAATGTAAGTATATGTATATGCAAGCAAACGCGACCAATTTTCGATATAGTTCAATATTTGATCAAATTAGGCAAAATGGTTGAAAATTAGCAAACAAATAAACAACCAACACTAACATCAATCAATTAGTGAATTAGAGTTTCAAATTCATAATTTGATACATATACAGAAAATCATGTTTTGATGCCAATTCACAACAATGTATTCTAACTATATTAGTTTTGGTTCTCACACCAGCCTAATGGAAATATATAGAAATCACACCTTCGAAACACGAACATAAATTCTGATGATGATATATCAATCATCAGAACCATCTCCGGGTGTCTAGAATGTGATTCTATATCTACCCAGTATATTAAAACTTCGAATATACGTTCATGACGCGTATACGCGAAATCTATATATACTCGATTGTCCATATTCAAAATAAATAAATATTCAAATACGTATAAAACGATTTAAATTTTAAAAACAAAATTGTTTTTATTTGAAAAATATACTCTTCACACTCGTTCTAGGATACTACTGATCCTATCTCTAACGAGTCATTCTAATTGGATATGGCTAACCCAATATCTGATGAATTCTTTCGTATGGTTCTAATGTGTCTTGTTCCCGAGCTCTGTAAACCAAAGCTCTGATACCAACTGTGAAGACCCGCAACTTCCCCGTAAAGGAAAGCGTCGGATAGTTCGAGAACAAACCACAACAGAACGCATACAGAAGAACATTTCACTGCTTATTACAACAATGCATCAGATTACAAGAATATACAGAGTATAAACGAATATTACACAGAAATATCAGAGATTTAAATTACATTTAAATACATAGCAGCGGAAAATAATACAATACACAACTAGAATGAGATATACGGATACAAAGCTTTCCGGATATCGTTCCAGCTGTAAACCAGGATCTTGTGAATATAAATCTGCAAAACCAAAACTACTAGCTGCCCGTGTCAAAACAAGGGCACCCAGAGTTTAGGTTAAAACAATAAACTCCAGGTCAGTCATGTGACTGGTGTGAGAACTAAAACAGTTATTTATCTTTATTTTCAAAGTTCGGTAAATCAAGGGACCACGCCGTATAACACGGAACGGGTTTCCTCCCAAGAATACCAGTGCATAAAACAAATAGCGCAATGCTAAATAAAGAAAAATGAAGCTGTTATAAGACCCAGGTCCCATCACACAATGCAACGCAGCCGAGGATAGGGTTTTCCCTTATAACAGCCAAAGAATGCTTGATACGTTTAAAACAAATCATTTGATACTATTATAAGTGCATAGTGTATAAAACACTTCAAATCATAAATATCAATCATAGGCGGCATGAATGCCCCATCCCACTATGTCGCCATACTAGGTTCTACAATTAAAACCGCAAATGTCACGTATTTGGAAGTTGGATTTCCATCTATGAACCGAGGCAAAAGATAGTCCTCAACCGATTCGAGACTGCCTAGCCCCAGCCTCAGGATCAGAGCTCGAGTGACCCTAGGAGCGACAGGGCCGGTCCACCGATGTGGATTAAAATGCCTGAACACTATGTTTCCCCGCCCTTTGGGGCGTAAATGAGCCACTAAATGACTCCATCGGTTCGAGAACGACCGATCAATCCGAGGCGCCTCGCAACAGCAACAACCACATAAGTCAAACTCGTCAGGGCGTGTAAAACCACTGACGCCACTTCTAACTAGGAAGAAACGCAGGCCCTCCCTGAGGTCCTTTCTCCCGTTTTTGGTTCATACCGGGTGTGAAACTCGTGAAGTAAACGTTACACAAAGCTACGCCACAAAGGCCGTGCTTTGATCATCACCACAAGACTTTGCTTTTCAACAGAAGCCTTGATCATTTGCATCTTAGCATGCCACACAGGCAAACCATCCTATGCAACCGATATCAGTCACACAGCATGAAATCCGATGTCAGACACACAGTCCATTTACAAGTCCGTCCTGGGTCTGAACGAAACCGGAGGCACCTAGCACCCCGCATATCCATCGATCTCCAAGTACGTCTGGACGATCACTAACTGTTTCCATCTTCTTGGGTGTACAGCCCAATCAAGATCATCAGTAATTACCCAAACGACGTGAAGACCTCCGGTCTTCGACCATCGTCTTCATCTTCGACTTATCGTCGTATCAGTTATTCAGAATGGGATAAACCCGGTCTTTCCGAATAACTCGCGTATATATTATAAAAGTGTTACACAAACACAACATACGCCTCATTCCAACTCATTTGTCACTAACCGTAAATTAATCAAGAGAATAATTCCCCAAATATTAACCCCGAAGGCCGAAACCAACATCAGATCAATATCCAGAAAACCATTCTACTTAGCTAACCGACAGTTAGTTTCTAAATTTCACGTTCAAATCTAATTAAAGATTTAACTATCGCCTGGAGCAAAACTGGTGATACTCCATTCTCGATCTTTTCAATCTAATTAAAGATTCATTAAAACTCCACTTAGTTTTAATCTGTGACTGGGTTAAAGAATCAGTGTCATTTAAAACACGGTTCACGATAAACCCAAAGTCACATCCCATTAATTATCGGGTTAAAGAACAAGTGTTATTTAAAACACTGTTCACGATAAACCCAAAAATCAATATCCATTCAATTCCAATTAAATATTATTTAATTGGTACACCTCATTAAATCTAAATAAAAAGATTTAATCTTTTCTCAACTGGGTTCAAGAACAGTGTTAGTGAAGACACCATTCACGACAAACCCAAATCACATTCATTAATTATCGGGTTAAAGAACAAGTGTTATTTAAAACACTGTTCACGATAAACCCAAAAATCAATATCAATTCAATTCCAATTAAATATTATTTAATTGGTACACTTCATTAAATCTAAATAAAAAGATTTAATCATTTCTCAACTGGGTTCAAGAACAGTGTTAGTGAAGACACCATTCACGACAAACCCAAATCACATTCATTAATTATCGGGTTAAAGAACAAGTGTTATTTAAAACACTGTTCACGATAAACCCAAAAATAATATCAATTCAATTCCAATTAAATATTATTTAATTGGTACACTTCATTAAATCTAAATAAAAAGATTTAATCTTTTCTCAACTGGGTTCAAGAACAGTGTTAGTGAAGACACCATTCACGACAAACCAAATCACATTCGATATTCAATACAAGGCTCTGAATAGAAAATATATCGGCTTATATTCAATATCAAATTCTACGACTAACAAATGTCGTATTGGAAATAACGATATAAATATATATATCTTTCAAATTTCCATAACAACACCTGTATAATCACGAATTCCAACATCGAAATATTCCGAAGACAATTTCGATTCAAATCCACTCCAATGCAATCATTGGAAATTTTGGTTATTTTTAAAACCCTTTTTAAATTCAATTTATTTATTTAAAAATAAATAGAATTATATTTCTAGTTCAAAACTAGTTCATTTCGATAAAAATCCATTTTTATCTTTTCAAATATGGAGTTTTTCATCCCAATTCTTTCTAAATCATTTCTTATGATTTTACACAAATTATTGCTATTTTTAATAATTTTATCAAGGCCCGTACAGTCGATTTCCATCAACGGCCATCGAACTGCACTTACAACGACCTTTTTCGAATTTGATTTGGATATAATTCCAAATCCATCCGTTAGATTTCAAATTTCTAATATTCGTTAGAAAGCTCTTTTCGATACGAACCCAACGGTTCCGGTTTTAGGAGAATCCGACGGTCGGATCTCCCGCAATGTCCGTTTGAAATAAATGGTCGAAATTCACGAACTGCCGCGGCGCGGCGCGTTCTATTCAGGCCATTATATTATATATATAATATATACTTCGTCGATCTCTATTTAAAACGAATTATATAAATAGTTTTAAATTCGTTTCAAAAGCAATTTCAACTTCCTTTTCAATTCAAATCAAAATTGAATTCTTCTTTATAAATTCGTTTCAAAATTCATTTCTATTCAATTCAAATTTCAATTCAATTTGAATTCATTTCAATTCGTTTTCAATTCAATTCATTTCGAAATCGTTTTCAATTCAATTCATTTCGAAATCGTTTTCAATTCAATTTGAATTCGTTTTCAATTCATTTCATTTCGAAATCGTTTTCAATTCAATTCATTTCGAAATCGTTTTCAATTCAATTCATTTCGAAATCGTTTTCAATTCAATTTGAAATCGTTTTCAATTCATTTCACTTCGAAATCGTTTTCAATTCAATTCATTTCGAAATCGTTTTCAATTCAATTTATTTCGAAATCGTTTTCAATTCAATTCATTTCGAAATCGTTTTAAAATCGATATAAATATCGTTCACGTCAAAATGGCGTTAATCTAATCAACACGGCTTCATAAATTTCTATTTTCAAAATAGTTGTTATTATCAAAATATTTCGTTCAACACATGACCAATCTCAATGGATAAGTACTGTCAACACATGAACTTTTATTTTATATTGATAAAGATGTAAATTTTATTACTAAAATATTTCGTTCAACACATGACCAATCTCAACGGATGAGTACTGTCAACACATGAACTTTTATTTTATAATATTCTTTGTTTTTCAAATTGGAATGAGGCCCAATCAATTACCATATAAAGTTAATTATATGGATTTTCATACAACACATGTATATAATAACATTGAAAATAATCAACCATCAACCAAAGTGCACTACACTGTATAAGCATCGAATATAGATATCCAACGCTTACAACAGCCTGTCAATCAATCGATCGACATATTTAATCAATCAGGATGAGTGAACTTCAAATTTCATCCCAACACCCGTGTGGGGTTTCAAACAATCAAACACAGATTTTATTTGTGCAGTTGGGCGATGTGTAAAATTTATCCTCCCAATCAATATCAGTCAAATCAGTGTATATAAACAAATCGGCCGATTTGTTTATAAATATTTATTTATTCACTTTCACGTTAAAAACTATATTTTTAACGATAAAATATTTTATTTCAACACATGAATTTCAATTCAGTTTGTTTACACAATAAAAATGATATTTTTATTTTTCTAACATATTTTAGAAAATTTCGGCGGCATAACGGCACGATACTAGAAACGGGACAAGGCCTAGCCTTATCCCCGGTCTAGTGAAGGCCCACGCCATTCACTCATCAATCAAATCCATTTCAATTCACCAAACAGTTCAATTTAAACCAATTAATCTATCCAACTACACAACCAAACAAACAAGTCCATGGTATGTGGACGGGTGTCGGGTACTTCTAATAAGCACCGTCTGCATCCTAGTATATATATATATATATATATATATATATATATATATATATAACTAGAAAAGAAATAGAAGAGTGAGAAGTTCTCACGTATAGCTATCCTAGCTCCACAGCACTTCATTGATAGAAATCTTCATCGCTATCGCCTTTTGTCACTTCGTTGCCCGTAGTCACTATATACACAAAAATCACATTTTTATATTTTGACGCCTTTAAAATAAAAATCACATTTTTATTTGTTTACTTTTAATTTAAAAAATCATATTTTTATAATCACTTCATATATTTAAAAATCGAATTTTTATTTCGTTATTCAATATATAAAAATCGAATTTTTACTTTCACGCTATATGGATAAAAATGCTATTTTTACACCGCTACTATATAGATAAAAATTCTATTTTTACATCGTTATTCTATATATAAAGATCTCGCCTTTTCAACTATAAAGATTTCATCTTTATATAAAAAAACAGCACTTTATTTCGACGTATAGAAAATAAAAATCAGATTTTTATTTTGCTACATATACAAAGATGATATTTTTATATTCTCTATCCTATAAAGATTATATTTTTAATACTTTAAAAATATAAAAATCATATTTTTAATATTTCTATATAGTAAAGACTATATTTTTAATACTTTAAAAATATAAAAATCATATTTTTATCTTCCACAATTCAAAATCAAATCTTTACTTTTCATATTTGAAAAATCCTAACTTTTCCGTTTTAAAGTAAAATAAAAAAAAATCAGTTTTAAAGAAAATATAAAATAAATAAAAAACAGTTTTTAAACTAAAGAAAATTCAGTTTTAAAAAAATAAATAAAAATCAGTTTCTTTTTTCCCTAAAATCGAAATTAGGTTTTAAAGTAAATAAAAAAAATAAAAAAAAAATCAATTAACTTACAGTGGGGGGCTGCGTCGGTCGTCGGCTGGGGAGGGGAGGTGCGCGGGTGGTCGGAGGAGGGGAATTCATGGCGGAGGGGAGGTCGGTGGTCGGCTCTGGGGCGCGGGTGGCTGTGGTCGAGGCGGAGGGCTGTAAGGCTGCGGTGGAGTCGAACGAAGAGGAGGAGAAGCTGGAGGGGGGGAGACTCGCGATGGTCGGCGCTTGTGGTGGCTGCGCCGCCTAGGCGCGGTGGCTCATCGGGGGGTGGGGGGGGGGGGGGCGGCAGCGTCGATCGCGCCCCCCTTTCGTTCTCTTCTTTTTTTTTTTTTTCCTGAAGAATGAAATTACTCGGGGGGCCCGAACGAGGTTAAAGGAGAGGACGTTTTTATTTATTTATTTATTTATTTATTTAATTAATTACTTCCCAAAAAGTTGACTTTTACTTGCGACCTCGAAACGAGGCCCACCGCCTGTCGTCCCTAGCGTTTCACCCCCATTCTGAACACAATGGGATATGTATCGCAAGCTGATTCGATCGTCTCGATAAGCTTCCGTTGAATTTACATTTTAAATCACTATATTGAATTTTAAACGTATATTTCAAATTACCGGGGTCACATACTAACTCTATAAATTGCAGAAAAATATTTTCTAGGTTCGTATTGACGATACGGTCCTAACAAAACTAGTTTCGTCGAATTCTGAGACCGTTAGAAAAATGGCCAATTTCCAGTCGATTAAAATCAACTAAAATGGTCAAAACACGTTTTCTTTTGCCACGCTCACATATTGATTCAAAAAATTATGAAATTTGAAACCTAGCAATAACTCGACATCACGGACCCAACAAAAGTGGTTTCGTCGAAATCCGAGGTCATTTGCAAAATGTCCATTTTTAAGGGCCTGAATTCCATAGCGACTATTCAGAATTTTCAACTGGACATATCTTATCATTTATAAAGTGAAATCTCAGTTTGTTAACTTCGTTGGAAAGATATCGTCAATTAGATCCTAATGTTTTTGGTTTCACTAAAATCCGGATTGTTTTGCACCCGGTACATTCAATTGAAGTTTGAAATCGAATTATCGAACTACCGCGCCATTTTCAATTCTATTTATAATTATATATAAAATTGTTTATATTCTAACGACGACGCGTGTATAATATACGTTCGAATTCTATTCAAAATAAATTTCTCGTCGATATTATTTAAAATAATCTATTTTAAATATTCAAATTCAGCTAAAATTGCCAAAATAAAAATTTTAAACTGGCCCAGATTTTCTGGTTATTACAGGTTCGATACTTGGGTTTTTGGAAAGCGATACGGGTTTCTGTATTGTTGTCGAGAACTCGAGCGTCGACTTTTTCCCCGGGTCGTTACAGTGGTATTAGAGCTTTTGGTTTAGAGATAACCTTGGTTCTGTGGTGTGACTCAATAGAGATGGGGTCAGCAGTGCCCTAGATTTTGTATAGATATACGAGAGAGTGTATTTGTATTTTGATATAAAATTATTTTTGAAATTATTTTTCACAAATTATTTTATAGTAAGATAGAAAGTGATAGTTATTATAATATGGGCAATTTATTGGATTTGTTGATTATGTGATATGTTTGGATGGTGTGCTTGATCTCATGGATATGAACTTGAACATTAATCAATTGGTTAAAACTATTAAGGAATAAGTAATTCGAATAAATCTATCCAGATAAATAGATTTGAATGGATAATTAAAGAAACAAATGAAGTGATTATAAATAATTATAATCTTGTGTGGATTCAACTGTGTGTAAAATGAACGATATGGATAATATGGGTGGTTTGAACCTTATTGATATTGTTTTAAGGACTAATGAATTCGTTTGAGTTGAGAAACAGGTGCTGAAGAGCCAATTCAGTTTTAAAATCCGTTCAAGAGAGAAATTCCGGAGTTAATTGAATCTAGTTTGAGAAGAGTTGCAAAATAATTGAGCAAGCTCAAGTAATAATATATCGCTTATCGCGTAATAACGCTCGCAAAAAGGTACGCCTATGCAAATATGAAATTTTCTTGGTTTTGTTTGGGTTTTAAGTTTGGATTTTGAATTTTCTGACCATGAGAGTCGATGTATACATATTTCTTGAACCTTCGATTTTGCAGATTCCCTCCGTACAGGGGAGAATCTGCCGAAATTTTTTCAAAATTTAAGGAGTTAGAATTTTTTTTAATATTTTTGGAAAATTATTTTATTTGAAATAAATTGGTTATAAAACCAGTTGGGTTGGTTTGAAAATAAATTCGAGTTTTAAAATTTATTCTTTTTGGAAAAGATAAAGGGATTTAATGTTCTTTCTACCTTAGCAATTTCGAGGACGAAATTATTTTAAGGGGGAAGGAATGTAACGACCCCTATTTTCTGCTTATTTATTTGGGATATTTTAAATATTATATTTATTTAAATTATTGGTTTGAATTTAAATTATCTAATTTAACGATTATATTCTAAATATATTATTTAAATAAATAATAAAATAATAATTTAATTCCAAACCGTTCAGAAAATGTTGTGTCGGCAATATAGGGTGAACGGGCCGTTTGAAATAGTTCGATATTGGATACATTGAAGTTATATCGACGATTTTGTTTAGAAATGACAACGAAATATATATATTTTAAAATTTAATTAAATAACGAGCTGCAGCAGTGCGGCAGTTCGCGTTTTGGCGTTTTGAACTTCAACGGGTCGTACCGGGTTCAAAATAAGTCGGATTTCCTCGAAACAAGAAACGTCGGAACCGGTTTGACGATATCTTTCCAATGGCAGAGAAAAATCCAATTTTCATAGCGTAGATTTTATTTTATGTCCAAATCAAAATTTGAAAAGGTCGCTATGAAATTCCTTTATATATTATAGCGATTATTTATATAAAATAAATGGTTTTTAAATATTTTTAATATCAATTGGGCTTCAAACTCAACCCGAGCTATTTTATTTGAGTAGTATATGAAATTCTTGTCGGGTATGACTAATAGTGATATTTTAATATTATTATATTGAAGTGTTTTAAAATTAATTTATTTTAATTCAAATTGGCCAGTTTAAAAAGGACATTTTTCAAATGACCTCTGTTTTTGACGAAACAAATTTAGTTGAGACCGTAACAGAAAATTATTGCTAGATTTTCAGATGGCACGTCAATCGGTGTTATTCTGTGAGTGTGGCAAAATAAAATGCAAAATAAATCAATCTATTTTGACGTGTACGAACACTATTTGAGAAAAGTGGCTCGGAATTCGACGAAACAAGTTTCGTTAGGACCGTATCGTCAAAATATACAATGTCGTCCAGTCGTGTCACGAATGGGTTTTGTATGTGAGTGCAGCAGTGAATAAACAACGTACGAAAACGCGATAGGTACGAAATAAAAATCGTTAGTCAGCGTCGCTCGTCAAATCAACTTAAAATATATTTTCCCACACCTATATAAACCCCCTCCATCAGATTTTTAGCCAACATTATTTCTTCTTCCATGTAAATTTGCAAATAAGTCCTCAAACGAAAAATCATTTATATCTCATGATCCGTCGAGAATTTGCTATGGAAACCAAAGAGAAAGTTGTAGATCGGGTCGACACGGACCTGCTATGAAAAGTTGGAGGTGAACGGACACATGAGGCGGCCTAAATCGGCTTCAAACCAGCAAATTCCATTTTCGTTTTCCTCGATTTGCGGGCTAGGGGATTGATTTGAGGTGACGGGACCACGGAGCTTTTGTAGAGGAGAGACTCAGCTTTAATTTGGCGGTGGTCTCAAGTCAAACGGTTGTCGGAGTCGTCGGATTTCCTGAGATGAACGGAGGCTAGTTTGTGAGTTGGTTTTTTTTTCATTGTGGGTTCGGGTTTTGAGTCGCCAACCGGAGGATGGACCACTGGAGGCGGTGGAAATGGTCTCAGTCGAAGGAGGGAGGGGCGGCGCTCCGATCTGTAGTGGTCTGGCGTGGCCAACTAGAGCGAGGCGATGGCAATTTGGGGATGAACTGGTTCCGGTTGGGCTCGAATTCAGGGCGACGGAGGGGGTATTAGGGGACGACGGTCATCGACGGAGGGAGGTGGGGTCACGGCGAGTCAGCGGGGATGGCTGTGTCAGACTCCGGTCGAGGCTGGCGGCTCTGACGGTAGAAGAAAGGGCGGTGTTTTTGTTTTGAAGGGAGGACGAGAGTGTCGGGTTTGTTTCCATCAGATGGAAGAAAGCGCGTGGTCTCGATCCTAACCATAATGACGTAGCAGAGGGATTAATTAAGGTAATTAATTAACTAATTAATTATTTAGTTAATAGATTGTTAAATTTATTCAAACTTAAAACTGCGATAATTTTTACGTAATTTAACGAAATCTGACGAAACCTGATCCGTTGGGATCGTAGGGACGAGACCTATCCGATGGCGCTGACTAGGAGTCGATTGGACGCAGTTGAAATTTCAGCTAATTTTGAACGTCCGTTGCAAATTAAAAAGAAAAAATGCATCAACCGTTGACCAAAACAGACACTGCTGAGTAAATTCTCACATCTTCCGGAATCCTGTGATGTGGTACATTCACAGTAAAATATATTTTTACAGTTAACAGTTAAATTGGTTGATTGGATGCGATGGATGCAAATTGGTTGTTTGCTGTTGATTGGTTGCAATTATTTATAATCAGTCAATTACTTGACTCGTATATTGTTATCAACTAATATCTGTGATGCAGAGAAGGACAGGTTAGAGGGATCCGACCGGATTCCTCAAATAAACTGCATTTTTGTTTGTGTGTGTGTGTATATATATATATATATGAAATGTTCACTCTGTCTGACACCAAAACCTGTTTGTATTTGGATGGTTGAATAATTGTTCACCTGTGTTGAGTTTAAAAATCAACCGACAGTGTTGATTTGATAATTGGAAGTAAATGGTCTAAATGTGTTGTTCCGGACGTCAGTTGACCGTTCGGTGAATTGACGCAGTTTAAAGTTATAAATTTATATATAACTTGATTTAAGTTAAAATAAATTATATAAGGAATTTAAGTGGAAATTTATAAATATATATATTAATCAAGTTTTAAAGGATTTATTTAATGGGATTTTACCAGTTCTAAGAATAGAGAAAACCCAAGGATTTACCCTATGGGTTGGAAAAATGAAGTAAATTGTTTCTAAACAATTAAATGGTATTTTAAATTAATTAAGTTATTTAGTTAATTTAAAAGGGAAATGACAATTCGGATTCAGTTAATAGTTATCTGTGATGTACGGTTGACAAATTTCAACCGTGTTTAAATTAAATTGAAAATAAGATCAACTTGGAAATAGAATGGAATAAATTGAGTTCTGAATATTCATCAAATTTGGCGAGTGGTGCTTTAGTTAATCTTTGATTAACTATAATTAAGGAAATTCTTGAATTGTTTAGTGTTGATTTTTAGTTAATCTTCGATTAACTAAACTTCAAAGTAATTATCAAATTGGTTAGTGTTAATAAAGCAAATCATTTTTTAACCCGCTTTTAAAAAGTGTTAATTTTCATGTCTTTAATTAATAGCAAAGTTAATTATCCTTATATAGTTAATGTTGAAGCTTTTATTATTTTAACAATTAGAGGAATGACTTTAAAATAGGAATCAAATTAAGAGATGACTTAAGTAGCATTATGGTTGTACCAAGGAAATGGTAAAAGTTATAAAGAGGTCTATAATCCAAGTTTCAGTTGAGGATGGTAAATGTAATCGATAAGTAAAGATGGTGTTTATGCATATTTACTTAATCAAACCAGTTAAGTAAAGAGATTATTAAACGAGAATTCCAAATAAAGGGATGGTTTAAAACCCAGATTTGAAACCAAAAGGGGAAATGGTATTTTGATGTTAATGGTCGAACTAATATTATTCTGAGGTAAGAAAGGATCGATCAAGGTCTGAGATGTAGCTAAAATACCCCCACTTGGTAGGCTTCACTATTATCGAGGAATGGTATTAGTTTGGTATGAGTGAAGATGTTAGAATCGGTTTTTCTGATACGTGGAATGTCAAACTCCAATGCAAGGTTTTGGAAACAAAAATAAATAATATTGCAAATATTAGTTTTAAAGGAATAAGAATATTGATTTCAGATTATATAGAATATTGGTTATTTAATTAGATTTGATCGAATATAGTTAGAGTTAGTCAAACATAGTTATTCAAGAAGAGTTTCCATTGCGTACGACTGCTAGCGTAATTCGCAGGGCTGCAGATACCCTACGGTGGTCCGATGTTTCTTGAGGGAATCTGGCGTAAACATTGTGATCGCTGCGATCTAGAGTCAAACGAATGGAGTTAAGTCGAGTATTAGTTAATCGATAGAAGTAATCAAGTTAAGTTAGTCCAGTCGAGTTAAATAAGTCGAGTTAGTCTAGTTAGAGTAAATCAATCAAAGTAAATCAGTCAAAGTAAATCAGAGGGAATTTGGTTAAATATATTTTAAAGAGGTCAGGTCATGTAAAGTGCTGAATCAGCAAACTGATGTATTCACACATTTGTTATTTGATAGTTAAAACACCAACTATCAAACAAGACCAATATGATTGTTGGTGTGGAAAGATCGGGATCGAATTCTTATTCGAAAACCATTCTGAACAACAAATACGTGAAGATATCAGAAGACGATAGAGATGGAGCATTGAAGACCGTAGATCTTCCTAAGCAGAAGAACTGCTAATGATCTCCATTCTGTAGCCAATGAGATATTGTGGTTCTGTCGTGGTTGGAATCTACGGGTTGCAAGGAATTCTCGCCACTGATCCATGGGGTGATTCCTATATTGGATTCAGTAGGAAAGTACCTCGGTTCATCCTGTTCCTTGATGACTTGTATGGACGGAATTCTGACAGAGTACTTCCAAAAGGAATTACATGCGTTGAATTCTCCAAACATATCATAGTTGATGGCGGAGAAATGGTTATTCTCTAGCCTGATAACTAGAGCATTTTTGGTGGACGTCAATCAAGTGTGATCTGGCGGATCTGATGATGTGGCTTCCAAAGTATATGATGACCAGATTTATTCTAAGCCTCAAGCCTCATCAACCGGGAAATGACAAAAATCGGGCAAGCAGCATGGCTATGTGGGTCGCTCCCATTAGGATGTATGATCACCTATCTAGAGAAATTCCTATTGCTTCTTTAATCTATGTTCGACGTTGCCCCTATTCGGTAGGCAGTTTCTGATCCCAACCGTCGGTGATATGCATTCGATACACTCAAGCGAAATGAGTGGTCGGTCATGTGAGGGCCGGGTTGCAAGATGTTCTTGTTGAACCCAGTGTATTCGCCTCTAGAGATACACAGTCGAAAGGTGGTCCCATACCTTGTCAAGTTGGAATCCAATATCCAATAAGCGCCCGCGGTTTTGATTTGTATACTACATATGGGGAGCGTGAGATGTAAGCGTTCCTCTAGATTGATATTTATTTGTATTTAGACATTATGATAATATCAGAGCAAGATATGATTTCAAAACTGTTTTGGGTTATAGTAAGATAAAAATCGTCCGTGTTTATGTGTAGGCTGGTCTTACTATTATCCTTTGATTTCATGAAAGGATTTTCCAAAGTTAAACAAGTGTGTATTATGTTAATTTATCACTGAAAGTATTCCAGACTGACCCGGTGTAATTTGTTTCAAATCAAATGTGCTCGGGTCAGACCGAGTATGTTCCAGGTTAGGTTTCATTTGGAATTTCAGGAGCTGGAAGCAGGAGGCTTCACCGCAAGTTATATAAAGTTGTTATTCCGCTGTGTTTGACATATGTGTACTCTGATGATTGGTATGTATATACAGTTTTTGTATAAAGAGATTTACTATTATATTTTATTTATTTCGCTGTGAGATTCTGACGTGTGACTCTTCTTCTTTCTCCTATTCTAAAATTTCTTTCTTTCTTTTCTCACCCTCTATGTTCTTTCTCATGACAATCTGGGGGTTCGATACTTGGGTTTTTGGCAAGCGATACGGGTTTATGTATTGTTGTAATGACCCGGAAAATCTGAACCAATTTAATTTTTTTTTAATTGGCTAAAATAGTGGATTTTAAATATTTAAAATAAATATTTTAAATAGTAGCAATGAAAAGTGAGTTTGAATCGGCGTTTGAAAACGAATATAATTAATTCTAATTATAAACAAGGCCTGAAAAGGCGCTGCAGTTTCAAAAATTGCATTCAAACTTCATCGGACTGTA
The DNA here is from genome assembly GCA_030737875.1 of Allium sativum. Classification (NCBI taxonomy): domain Eukaryota; kingdom Viridiplantae; phylum Streptophyta; class Magnoliopsida; order Asparagales; family Amaryllidaceae; genus Allium; species Allium sativum. The sequence continues at coordinate 84,454,241 of CM060911.1, read as the reverse complement.
TCAGGTGCAAAACAAAACGAATTTGAGTGAAACCAAAATTATTTAAATCTGTTAGTGAATACCTTTCTAACAAATCTGAAAAATCTAAGTTTCATAGCGGAAAGCAAAAGTTATGGCCAAATGAATTTTCAGAAAGGTCGCTATGGAATTTATATAGCCCGTGAAATTGGCCATTTTGCAAACGACCTCGGAATTCGATGAAACCACTTTTGTTGGATCCGAGATGAGAAGTTATTGCTAGGTTTCAAATTTCATAATTTTTGAAGCTAGTATGTGAGCGTGGCAAAGGAAAATGTGTTTTGGTCAATTATAGTTAAGTTGGATCGACCATAAATCGGCCATTTTCAAACGGTCTCCGAATTCGACGAAACTAGTTTTGTTGGGACCGTATCGTCAAAACATAGCTAGAATTATTTTTCTCGAATTTTTTGAATCAGTTTGTGGCCATGGCAAATTGAAATGTACGTTCAAATTGAATATAAAATGTTTTATATTTTAATTTGAAGATTAACTGACTGTAACAATCGAACTGGCCAATGAAATATATCCCATTGTGTCCGGGATGGTGGTATTTAGCTAGGGGCGATAGTCGTTGGTTTGAATTGGTGTTCGTTTGGCTAAGAAGATATTTTTGAATTTAAAATAAAAAATAAATAAATAACCCTAGCCAATCATCTCTCTCCTCATCACTTCTGCATTGACCCAGTCAAAACCCGCCTTCTTCCCAAATTGAACAACGCTTTCAGCTCCACCCTTCTCTCCTCTTTTTCTCCAATTCCGATCCACGAAACAACCTACTCCTTTGGAGTTTTCCGAAGCTCTCCTCTCTCTCCTCTAATCCATACCCGAGTTGACCTCCATCGTTCAGTATACGACGAGAACGACGCCCTCCAAGTCCGACACGTCGGAGCTCCGTCCAGATCAATTCGCTCCATCGCAGCGGACCCTACCCCCGGCGCCGCGAAGCCCTCTCCTTCTCCTTCAACGTTGTATGGTCCGATCGAGTTGCAGCTTCAAGGATCGAGAGTAAATCGGAAACCCTAGTTTGAACGAAGTTTTGAAAGGTACGAAATTTCTATTTTAAATGAATAATAACACTTTAGAAGCGCTATAAGAAAATGGTTCCACAGTAAAAATCATATCTTTTTCGTTTTTGATTGAAATCCAGTGAAACAGGAGACACCGGGACCGTGAGGACGTCTTCTACATTTTAGAAAAGACCGCATATTTTTCTCAGCCTTCTGCTATTTTTGGTGGAGTAGAACCCAATGTGAGATTTCTAATTTATAAACGATATGGAAAAAGACGATGTATAAATTATATGATCGATGTATGAGTTATATAAGCGTTGTACACCTCTTGTATAAGTGTTGTATAAGTTGTACGTTCGATGTATAAGTTATATATGCGTTGTAAAAATTATATATGTGTTGAAATTGAAGTGAAATGCTACATATAAATATAAATATGAATATATATATATATATATATATATACGCCCCTCGTCCACAAACCATGGACGATATTTATTGGTTGTGATTGGTGTGAAAATTGATTGATAGCGAATGGTTGATTGGAATTGTCTGTGGTTGAAATTGATTGATTGTGGTTAAAAAATACCCGTTTGTGGTTGAGAAATATTTGGTTGAAACCACATAGGATTAGTTTATGGAAATGAAATAAATATACATGTCGCCTACGTGCGAACTAGATGCATGATTCCCCATTGTCTAAAACCACGAGGTTTTAAGGTAGAGCGAGGAGCCGTACTAGGGACGGTCCCGGTTTTAACTACACTGCCGTTATGTTGCCGAAATTTTGAATAATATTCATGTGTTAGAATTATTTTCCTGTGTTGAAATAATATTTGTCTGTTGAATAGAAAACCTTCATGTGTTGAATAGAAATTCATGTGATGAATGGTATTCGTTTTTTAAATATAAAAATCACATTTTTATCGATATATATAAACTATAGAAAACCTTCATGTGTTGAGTAGAAATTCATTCGTTGAACAGAAATTCATGTGTTGAATGGTATTCGTGTTTTAAATATTAAAATCACATTTTTATCTATGTATATAAACTATAGAAAACCTTCATATGTTGAATCGAAATTCATTCGTTGAATTGAAATTCATGTGTTGAATGGTATTCATATTTTGAAATAAATTGTTTTATAATAAAAATCATATTTTTATCATCTATATGAACTATATAAAATAGTCGAGTTTTGAAATAAGTTGTTTTATATTAAAAATCCCGTTTTTATCACCAATATGAACCATATAAAATAATCTGGTTTTGAAATAAATTGTTTTACATTAAAAATCACATTTTTACTATATACATGAATTATTAAAAATAGTGAAGTGTTGAAATAGAAAACAGTTAGATAAAAATATCATTTTTATCGAAAGTATGAAAGTTATATAGTTTTGAAATCGAAGAATCGATATATATATATATTTATATATAGAATTGAAATATATCAAAAAACGAAGCTGTAGTTCGTATTTTGAAACTGTGATTTCAAACGATTATTGCGGGAGATCCGACCATCGGATTTTCCCGAAACCTCAACCGTTGGGTTCGCTTTGGAAATATCTTTCCATAGCCACCAACTTTGTAAAAATCCAACGGTTGGATTGTCTAAAATGTTTAATTCAAATATGAAGAAAAATAGTTCCAGAATCTATTATATTTATATATATATAAATATAATTATATATAATCGAATAACGACGCTGCAGTTCATATTTTGAAATCGAAACTTCAAACGATTGCACCGGGAGATCCGACCGTCGGATTTTCCTGAAACTGGAACCATTGGATTCATTTTGAAAAGATATTTCTAACGATGTAAATTTTGTGAAGATCCAACGGTTAGATTTTCAGACATGTGTAAATCAAATCTGAAGAAAAACAGCGCCACGGCCGCGTTGTGGCCCAAAGCGTCGTTTTGAATAAATTTGCTATTCTAAAATAAATAAAAATAGCGATAAATCGTTATAAAATATTATAAATGATATGGATGAGAAATTTAGTAATTAACTGAAGGTTGGCTAAGCCGAATGGTTTCCTGGGTGTTGATCTGATGTTGGTTTCGGCCTTCGGGGTTAATATTTGGGAAATCGTTCTCTTACTGATTGACGGTTAGTGACTAACGAATTGAAATGATGCATATGTATGTTAGTGTTGCACTTGTTTATTTTATACGCAAGTTGCTCAGAAAGACCAGGTTTATCCCATTTTGAACAATTCAATCGACGATAAGAAGTCGAAAATGAAGACGGGGGTTGAAGACCGATCTTCACCTCGTTTGGATGGTCACTGAGGTCCTGATTGGGAGGCATCCCGAAATATGGATAATGAGTGGTGATCGTCCAGATGTACGTGGGGATCGATGAATATGCGAGCTATTTAGTGCATCCGGTTTCGTTCAGACCCAGAACGGGCTTTAAAATGGACCGTGTGTCTAACATTGGAATTCATTATGTTTGATTGATAACCATCAGTTGCATGGTGTGAATTGCCGGCGTGGCATGCTAAGATGCACTGAGTAGGGCTTCTGTTGAAAAGCAAAGTCTTGTGATTGATGATCAAAGCACCGCTGGTGTGGCGTAGCTTTGTGTATAACATGAATTCGCGAGCCTCACACCCCGGTACGGACCAGAAACGGGAGAGGACATCAGGGAGGACCTGCGTTTCTTTCTAGCTAGGAGTTGTGTCGGTGTTTTTACATGGCCTGACATTTTACTTATGTGGTTGTTGCTATTGCAAGGCACCTCGAATATACCGGTGACTATGTGAAGCCGAAGGAGCCATTCGTTGGCTCGTTTATGCCCCATAGGGCGGGGAAGTGCAGTGTTCAGGCATAATAATCCACATTGGTGGACCGGCCCTGACGATCCAAGGGGCAGTTGCGGCTATTCCTGAGGGGCGGGCTAGAGCATCTCGAATTCGGTGAGGACGATCCCTTGTTTCAGTTCATGACGAAAATCCAATTTCCAAATACGCGACTATACGGTTTTCATTGTATACCTATATTTGGCGACACAGTGTCATGGGACGCTCATTTCGTCTATGATTGATAGTTATGATTCGAAATTGTTTTTGAAACATATAAACACTAGTAGTAATGTCAAATGCTTTTGTTTTATTAGTATCAAGCATATTTTGGCCATTATAAGGTAAAACTCTATCCTCCGGTTTGCGTTGCATTGTGTGATGGGAACTGAGTCTTATAATGTCTTCATTTTTATAAAAAGCATTGCGATGTTTAAAAGAAAGATTTGTTTTTAAATCACTGTCAATCCAATGGAGTAAACCCGTTCCACAAAAGTGGCATGGTCCTGTGATTAGCCATATTATAAATGTGTTGAGTAGATTTCTCATGCAATCCCATGACTGACTCGTAGCTCATTTCACTTTAAAACTCGGGTGCCCCTTTTTCTACACGGGCAGCCTTGTATTCAGGTTTAGCTGGCTCTTTTTGGATAGCTGGAGCTGAAGATGGATTCTATTATTTATGTCTTTTTATGCTGTTCAGCTCCTATTGTACATATTTTGTTTGTTTCCGCTATAGATATTTATGCATAGCTGAACTTTATTTGTACTATGTATGATCTTGTATACTGTGTAACTCTGATGATTACGTTTATCCAGTGTATTCTATTGTACATTATCTGGTGTATTTACCCAATTCTGTTCTGCTATTATTTGTTTCTGTGTTATATTCCAAAGATTACCCTTGTCACTGTCAGTATGGGATTTGGGGTCGTCACAACGTGGTATCAGAGCTTTGGTTAAGCTTAGTTCTGGAATATAACATATTAACGAACTCGTCAGAAATAGAACCAGTAGTGTTCTAGGACGGGCAACTCTATACAGATAGGATCAGCAATATCCTAGTATGAGTAAAGCAGAATGAAACAACACCTAGATAGACACATTTACATTCAAGTATTTGTCTCTATATTTTTAAATATTTTTTCTGTTGACCTGACACTTGATCTGCTATTTGCAGAAGAGCTAGAAAATGAGTGCCAGAAACAGAAGTAATACAGACCCGGATATTGAAGCCCTATATATGAAATATAGAAATCTGGGTGGAAAGCCATTCTCGGGCGAAGAATCTATTATGAAAACACAAGCCTGGATTCGTTCTACTGAGAAAATCATTGAAGGATTAAAGCTGAGGGATGACCAGAAAAGATTACTGGCCTCCTGGGCACTCAAAGACGAAGCTCTGTTCTGGTGGGATTCGGTTATCAAGAATAATCCAGAAGGTGATATCACTTGGGATAGATTCAAAGTGATTTTCCTGGAAAGATTTACTCCTCCAGAAGCAATTGAGCGACTATGTGATGAATTTTCTTATTTGATACAAGGAGATATGACCATTCCAGAATATCATAAGAAATTCAATGAAATTTCTCAATTTGCCCCTCATCTAATTCAAAATCCGAAGAGGAAGAATTTGAGATTTATCAACGGGCATCAAAGAAAATATCAGAACAGGAAGAATTTAATTAATCCGAAAAGGAATGTGAAGCTTCCTTTTTCAGACATGATTTATATGGCTTATCAGTACGAAGATCTAGACAATAAAGGTATGTTACAGTACGAAGAGAAAGTCGGCTCTAGTAATAAAATTGAGTCTGAAACCGATCGTCCTGAAGCCAGTACAATGTCAGAGGTCAGTAAGAAGCCCAGAGCCATGAGGAAGAGGAATAGATCTGAGAAAGAACCGATAATGACTACCACATGCTCAAGCTGCAATAGGCAGGGACATTTGGCGATAAGCTGCAAGTCTTCGAATAAACGAAGAAAGGATGAATCTAAATCCAAGAACAAGTTTCATTCAACCCGAGAATGTAATCTTTGTCATCGGGTTGGTCACGTAAAGCAAGACTGCTGGATGTTAAAAATGACCAATGTGGTTCAAGTAAATGAAGTGGCAGAAACTTCAGCACCCTCAGCAAGTCAGGAATGGGCTGATGTCCTAGAAGGCACGCTTAATGTCAAAGACATTCCGGTTAAAGTGTTGTTTGATACAGGCACGTCACGAAGCTTCATTGCCAAGAATGTAGTTAAGAAGTTGAATTTGAATGTGAAGAAGCTCAAAGAACCAATGACTGTCCAAAATCCGGTGGGGAGTTCCATCGATCTCAGTTGGGTTTGTGCAGTACCTGTCTCTTTTTCTTGCTATAAATTCCCTACTATCTCTATTGTCATGAATTTTAATGAATTCGATCTTATTCTGGGATTGGATTGGCTAACCAATTATGAAGCAGAGGTTAGATGCGCCAAGAGAGTTGTTAGGGCAAGATTAAATCAGGGAATTATATAGCCATACCGTGTGAAGGTCAGAAATCTAATAGAAAAGAATTCTGGGCAGCTCTCGATGTCTCTCCAGCCCAAAAAGAAAATATCCCTGAAGTCACAGAGAGTATTCCTGACCTCATCAAAGACATTCCTGTCATAAATAATTATGCGGATGTGTTTGAAGAAGTTGTTCGCTTACCTCCGCAGAGAGAAATAGATTTCAAGATTGCTTTGATTCTGAATGCAAGGCCGGTAGTTCACGATATTCGAAGAATGTCCTTGAAAGAGAAAGCGGAATTAGACAATCAAAAACGATAGCTAGTATGGAAGGGTCTGATCAGGCCTAGTTTCTCTGATTGGGGAGCAGTAGTGGTATTTGTCCCAAAATCTGACGGTACTCTATGACTACGTGTGGATTATCGTGATCTTAACAAACAGACAATAAAGAATAAATATACATTGCCGTGGATTGATGATTTGTTGGATGGATTAAATGGCGCGTAAGTATTTTCACGAATGGACCTAGGTACAGGTTTCCATCAGCTTCGTATCGCCGAGGAGTGTGTTCCTTTGACAGCATCCAGAGGTCCCGACTTATTCTATGAGTGGTTAGTGATGTCGTTCGGCTTATGTAATGCTCTACCTTACTTCGTCGATCTGATGAATAGGGTGTTTAGAGAGGTTTTGAATAAATTTGTTCTCGATTTTATTGATGGTAGTCTAATCCTCTCTAAATCAAACGCCGAACATGAAAAGCATTTGGAACAGGCTCTGGAAATCCTCAGAAGGAATGTATTAAAAGCCAAACTGTCCAAATGTATATTCTGGCCAGAGGAAGTGAAATTTCTGGGCCATGTCGTATCGAAAGAAGGAATTTCTGTGGATCCAAGTAAAATCATGGCTATTCAAAACTAGAAACAGCCTAGTACTCCAACAAAAGTCCGCAGTTTTCTCGGATTGGCTAGTTATTACTGGAAGTTCGTCAAAAACTTTTCAAAGATATCTGGCCACTTAACGAAGCTTACAAAGAAGCACTCAAAATTCAAATAGACTCCAGAAAGTGAAGAGCCTTTTGAAGATCTAAAGTTAAGATTAACGACAGCTCCAGTGTTGACCATCATAGATGGCAATCAGGATTTGAAAGTCTGGACCGATGCTTCTAGAGAAGGCCTGGGTGCAGTGTTAATGCAAAGAGGCCAAGTGATTTCTTATGCTGGCCGTCAACTGAAGCCGCACGAGAAAAACTATGTAACTCATGATCTTGAGTTGTTGGCTATCGTATTCTCTTTGAAAATCTGGAGACACTATCTTCCGGGTGAGAAATTCGAACTGCATACAGACCATCAGTCGTTAAAGTATCTGTTCACTCAGAAGGACCTGAATCTGAGGCAGCAACGTTGGCTAGAGTTCCTTGCAGCATATGATTTTGAGATTCTATACACTGCAGGGAAAGCCAATGTCGTGGACGATGCGTTGAGCCGAAAGAATGAAATGATCGCCAGTTTTATCATTGCGACTTCGTTGATTGACAAGATATCGGCTCTACAAAAAGACGACCAATTTATCAAAGGAATGGGTCAACGAATTCGAGAAGGCAATGCTTCGGATTTCCAGCTCGACAGCGAAGGGATTCTGAGGTTTGAAGGACGAATTTGTGTTCCAGAAATTCCTGAAATCAAAAGAGATGTGCTTGATGAATGCCACGAATCTAAGCTCAGTATCCATCCGGGTGTGAGTAAAATGTATAACGATATCAAGTGAACATTCTGGTGGAAGTCGTTAAAAAGAGACATCTTGATATATTTTAGCCGATGCCCTACTTGCCAGCTAGTCAAAAGTGACCTACAGAAACTGGCTGGATTGTTACAACCGCTAGACTTTCCAGGCTGGAAGTGGGAACATATTTCCATGGACTTCATTGATGGTTTGCCCAGAACCAGAAAAGGAAATGACAGTATTTGGGTGATCACGGATCGCTTCACGAAGACTGCCCATTTCATACCTGTCAGATCAAACAGAACTGCTCAGAGTCTGGCGCAAATATATTTCAAGAAATTAGGTAGACTACATGGAGTGCCGCTCAGTATAGTCAGTGATAGAGATACAATATTTACTACCAAATTCTGGGAGTCGTTTCAAGTAGAACTGGGAACAAAGCTGAATCTAAGCACCGCTTATCATCCTCAGACAGATGGTAAGACTGAGAAGGTCAATCGTATTTTAGAAGATCTATTATGGGATTGTGTACTAGATTTCAGTGGATCATGGGAATACCATCTATATTTGGCTGAATTCTCATATAACAACAGCTACCAGGCGAGCCTGACAATGTCACCATTCGAAGCGTTGTATGGTAGACCGTGCTGATCTCCTGCTTGTTAGGTCAAACCCGGAAATAGACTTGTGTTAGGGCCTGATATGATCCAAGAAGCTGCCGACAAAGTCGATTTTATTAAGAAACGATTACTGGCAGCTCAAAGCCGACAAAAGAGTTATGCCGATAGAAGAAGAAGAGATATATTGTAACAACCCGTAATTCTTTTAATATTAATATTCACAAATTAAAGAATAACTAATCTCATACGTGAGAATTGTGGGAAAAGGGTTACACCATTGTGTTCATCTCGGAATTCTGTTTGAAATAGAGTCCGAGTTTGCATGAATTGGACTTCGTATGAAGATGTTATGGCCATCAGAAGTTTCAGAAAATTCAAAACAGCTCGCAGAAAATTTAAAATTCAAACAGAAAGTGCAGGAGCGTGCTGGGCGGGAAAATTCCCGCCGAGGAAGGTCGATTGGGGAGTCGACACTAGTGTCGACCTCCCCCCCCAGTCGACTGCCATGTCGACTTCCCCCCCCCCTAGGTCGAGTGTAGCGTCGACCTGGGTGTCGACCTAGTCTGGCGGCTATGGTTTCTGGCTGACCTGTTTTTAATTAAGTAATGACCCATTAGGGTTTCTGACCTAATCTGGTTAGCTGGGATTAGTTCTGAGTTGATCTGACGGTCTAAAATAAATCCTAACTCTATAAATACCTAGGTAGTCTCTCACCCTAATTCATAAGAAAAATATAATAGTTACCATCATACCGTCGCCATTGAAATCAATGGAGCCGCCGCCAACTAAGAAGGATTAAAAGCTAATTCAATTCTAATTCTCTCAACCCTAAAGTAAATCAAAACTCTCTCTTCTTCTCTAAATTGTGAGTATGATAGTCTTAACAAGTTTATTATCATTTTAATTAGGTTAAGTCATGAATAGATTATGAGTAGATGATGTGAATTGTCGTATATGTTATCATGTATGTTATTAATCCTATGCTATGTGGTGATGATATCCTATATGTTGTAAATCATGCTATGATGATGTTATGTATGTTGAAAGTTTCTAGGATAAGTTGTGATGAATCATACATGTTAAAAAGCATTCTATGCTAGTTAGTTCATATTAATTAAATCATCATGTTTGGGCTATGTTGATCTATATGACAAGTTACATATGCAAGTTAGATTGATTAGAAAAGTTATGAACATATGCCATGACATCTATTATGGCATCTAGGATTATGCTATTACATATGTGATACCCTATGCTAGTTCACACCATCATTATGTTGCCTAAAAACCCCATATGCAAGTTTATGTATAGATTTGGGCTATGATCATATCATGTAAATTGTGACATTTAACAAGTTGACACCTTTTGATCCTTAACATGTGTAGTTTATGCAAGATTCACCCCTATTATGATTAGATTTATTTTAATTGTCTATATGTTATGATAATTTATCTTTGTGCTATGTGTTAGACTATTCAAGTCTAGCCTATATTATGCATTGAATAAGCGAACGCATAAACGTGGGGTAGGGGTAATATTAAGGATTTAATAATAAGATATTAGGGGTGCAATTGATATGATTTTGCATACCATGAATGGTAATTGAGTCAATTATGGACATCAATAAAAGTGGACTTAATTAATAATTTGGATAGGAAATTATTAAAACTGGGGTAAAAGATTATAAGTGATAATCAATGCTTAGGACACGAGGTTGGACTCGTTTGTGACGTAAACCTGCCCGGACCCGCCCGGCAAATCCAATGGTCACAAATGTCAGCCCAATGTGAGAGGTCCTAGGCCTAAACTAAAGCATAACAGTTGTAAAGACACGAGGTTAGACTCTTTTATGGTGTAAGACTGCCCGGACCCGCCAGGCAAATCCAGCTGCCATAAATGTCAGTCAAATGTGAGAGGTCTTTACGAGGTTATGGCCTGAATGAATTAAGAAATACTTAACCAGATAAACATGTAAGGTGGGACATGGGGGTTAAATAGGTGCCTTGGGTGGCATGAGGAACCTAGTGGGTGCCCTTAGTGGCATGAGAAATATGATTAGTAAGACTTAACCAAACACACATGTAAATGAACATGACTAAGAGGGTTAAGTGGGATATACTATTGTTGACAAGCTTAGTTGGGTAGCTTGTGGGGGCCCATTTCAACCAGTAACCCAAACGTATCTTTGTGGGCTCGACCCAAGTCGAGGACGGGACACGCATACTGGGCTTGACTATAAGAGGCCAAAATGGGGAGCGGTGCTAACGCTAGTCCAACGGGTTTCATATGCGTGTATGGAACCGGGCTGGTAGATAAGACGTTGTTGCATCGTGTAGGTATAAGCTGTGCATTCTCAGTTGTATCGGGTTGCCACTTTAGGGGAGCGATACACCTCACTGTGGGGCCAGCACGGGTATCTACGAGTAGGGAGCCGATCGAAAGTGGGTACTGGGGTACACCTAGTGGAGGTAGGGGCAGACGGCACCTATGTAGTTAGCTAGGGGTACGTAAGGCTATTTATATGTTTCTGTGTGAAGCAAGTGGGATCAACCTTTAGGGTGACTGGTGCAGTGTAGTAATGTGCGGTGCAGTGCAGTAATGTGCGGTGCAGTGTAGTAATTATTCGATAGTAATTAGGTATTCCTTTAACGTTATCCTTCACGTTATCTTTATCTGTTCATTCCAAACCTAATAGTTCATAGACATTTACTTGTCTTCCAGCTTATGTCTTAGTCTAGTTATTTTGATAATAGTATCGTTAGAATTGTCATATTCGCCAGACTTTATGTCTGACCCCCTCCATTTCTATCCTTTTCCCCCTCCAGGTCCTCAGGGTGGGCCCAGCTCTAGTGGAGTTTGATTGGATTGCTTCATCTCTTTGGAAAGCTTGGACCCTTGAAGTAAAGTCCAGCTTGTTATCTTCTTTAATGGCTATTGGTGTAATGGGATTATGTATTTTGTTTTATGAAGATGGATAACGTACTTGACTCTGATTAATGGTTTTGTGATGTAATAAACATGTTTAATTTCCGCTGCAATAAAATGAAGTTTTAGATTTTTCAAATACTAATTATTATCTGTCCTGTTGAAATTTTTCTGTTTTATATTCACTTAAAACCTCCATGGAAGTTAATGCATTCCCCTTTGTGAGTGACATTAATTTACGTGGGGTGTTACATGTGGTATCAGAGCTTAAGGTTACCAGAACAGATAAAAATACTTTAGAAAAATAGTTATTTTTGGAAGAAATGTTTTCAAAAACATGTTTTAATTAGAAATTTAAAGAGGAAGTTTTTATGAAAAACATAATCCCCAAATAGCCATATATCTTTATCTTTCGAATTCTCCATTTTGAATCTTTCCTTTTTCGTTTCAGCATGGCTGAAGATCTTAACCTACCTGAGGGTGTAGCGATACCAGGATGGTATAGGAGGTTGTTAGAGGCTAGGGCCGCTGCGGGTCCAGCCAATGTTCCTCCAACACCAGGTGCACCCGTTCCTCCTCCTCCTCCTCCTCGCGTAGATACTTTTGCAAAGACGTGCAAGGAATTTAAAGCTATGGGTGGAAAACCCTTTCAAGGTTCAGAAACGTTTGTGGAAGCTAGAGATTGGCTTAAGGAGGTGGAAGAATTGCTAGAAATCTTTGAAGTGGATGAAGGGAGGAGAGTTAGATTAGCCGCTTGGCTAATGAAGGGAGAGGCCTTGTTTTGTTCGGAGGTCACTAATGGGGAGCATCCTGTTGACTCTTCGGCGGATTTTAGACGTAGGTTCGAGGCGAAGTTTCTCTCTAGGGCGGAAGAAAATCCATATATGGAAAGTTTCTTGACATTGAAGCAAGGAAGCTCATCAGTGAAAGAATATGTCAACAAATTTAATCAGCTAGCAAGGTTTGGTTTGGACTTAGTGAATACGTCGGAGAAGAAGGCTCTAAGGTTCGTGAATGGCTTGAACGAACCGTTGCAAGGGTTGGCCATGACCCACATCCCTATGGGGGCCACTTTTGAGAAGCTAGTAGAAATGGCGCCCATGCACGAGGAGAAAAGTGCTAAAGATGATAAGGCACCCGAGAAGAAAGGGGATCAGAAGAAAGCCCAAAAGCAAAACAAGAAGGGTGGTAAAGACAATAATGGCAAGGGAAAGAAGAAATGTTTTAACTGTGGGACTCCAGGCCATCTCAGCAAGGACTGCCGAAAGAAAAAGAAGGCTGGCTGTTTACATTGTGGTGATGCGGGACATTTAGTAAAGGATTGCCCAAGGAAGGGGCAGAGGGCAGGGGCTACCTCGGGAGGACAGGTGCATGCTCTTATAGCACCAGGGCAGGCAAGGGGACAAGTTCAGGCTCTCGCGGTCCCACCGCTGCAAGAACGAGGTATAACCATTTCCGTTGAAAGCTTAGTTTTTCTATTTGATCATCCTGTCCGTACCTTATTTGATTTGGGCGCATCGCATTCGTTTATCTCTACATCATTAGTCGAATCACTGCACTTATACACCAGTTTAGTAGAGGATCCCTTAGTTGTTTCGAATCCAATTGGGGGCTCAACTCATTTGTCCATGATGTGTTTGGATTTGAAAATTTCTATACTCAGCGTTGAGGTTAGATGTGATGCTTATGTGTTGGGCTTCACGGGCTATGGGCTAAGTTTAGGAATGGATTGGTTATCCAGAAATGGGGCCGTTCTTGATTGTGAAAGGAGAGTAGTTAGGCTCGTGACTCACCTTGGCAACACTCTCGAAATCTTTTGTAATCCCATAAATTCCGTTATGCTAAGTTATTTAGAATCGCTTGACGCGTCTGAGGAAAATCTACGATCTGTTATAGTGGTCTGAGGGTATTCGGATGTGTTTGAGGAGGTGAAGGGCTTACCTCCGAAGTGGGAGATAGATTTTCGAATATATCTTATGGATAATGCGAAGCCAGTATCTTTTCCGGTACGCCACATGGCTCCTCGTTAAAGGAGGGAACTCGATAAGCAAGTGAAGGAGTTACTTGAGAAGGGGTTCATAAGATGAAGTATATCGGAGTGGGGTGCTCCAATAGTATTTACCACGAAGGTAGATGGGTCCCTTAGACTTTGTGTGGACTATAGAGAACTTAATAAACTTGCTAAGAAGAACAGACACCCACTGCCGAGGATTGACGATCTCTTCGGTCAGTTAGTTGGCGCCTCAGTGTTTTCGCAGATAGACTTAGCCACTGGTTTCCATTAGTTGAGAGTGGCTGAGGATAGCATAGACAAGACTGGCTTTAGGACTCCAGACGGTTTCTATGAATGGCTAGTGATGCCCTTCGGTTTGACAAACGCCCCCGCAAACTTTGTTGATCTGATGAGTAGGGTGTTTAGGGAGTACCTTAACAAATTCGTGGTAGTCATTGTAGACGACATCTTGATCTTTTCTAAGGATGAAGAAGAGCATGCCCTACATCTTAGGGAAGTGTTGGAGACCCTACGGGCGCATAGCTTTAAAGCAAAATTTTCTAAGTGTCACTTCTGGAGGAAGGAAGTACGATTCTTAGGGCACGTGGTTTCCAAAGAAGGGATAGCTGTGGATCCCGTGAAGGTGTTGTCCATCCAAGATTGGAAGGTTCCTAAAAATGCTACCGAAGTGAGAAGTTTCTTGGGGTTGGCTGGCTACTATAGGAAGTTTATCAAAGACTTCGCAAAGATATCAGCTCCATTAACACGCTTGACGAAGAAGAACCTAGTTTTCACATGGGACATAGATTGTGATGATTCGTTCCAACATTTGAAGAGAGCTTTGACCTCAGCCCCAGTCTTAGTACTGCCAAACGGGAGTAAGCCATTTACTGTTTATACTGACTCTTGTGGGATGGGACTAGGCACAGTCTTAATGCAAGAGGGTAGGGTAATAGCCTATGGTGGAAGGCAGTTGAGAGCGCATGAGAAGAATTACCCCACGCACGACCTAGAGTTGGCCACTATTGTTTTCGCGCTTAAGTCTTGGCATCATTATCTTCTTGGCGAGAAATTCGAATTATTCACTGACCACAAGTCTTTAAAATACTTGTTCTCTCAGAAGGACTTGAACTTAAGGCAGCAAAGGTGGATGGAGTTCTTAGCATCTTACGACTTCGAAATAGCCTATACCCCTGGCAAGGGTAACGTGGTGGCAGACGCCTTAAGTAGAAAAATATTATCCTTAAGTCCTTTGTTTGTTGAGCGGCAAAGTTTAGAATTCATTTCGATGTTTGACTTTAGACTTTCCGTTGACTTTGTACCCGGTCTGCTAGAATCCTTGGAGCTCAGACCTACGCTTTTGGGACGGATTGGCGAGGCACAGCGAGACGACCCACAGTTGGTTGAGTTAGTAGAAAATCTCAAAGGAGGGGAGTCATCAAGCCATCTCCGTAGGTATACCCTAGATGATAAGTGTTGGTTACTGTGGGACGGTAGACTTTGTGTACCAAAAGACGATGACCTAAGGAAGACTATTCTTGATGAAGCACATCGTTCGAAGATGACCATACATCTCGGCGGAGACAAGATGTACAAAGACATGAAGAGAGTTTTCTTTTGGGCCGGTATGAAGAGGGACGTGGCCGAGTATGTCGCCAGATGCTTGTTGTGCCAACAAGTAAAAGCGGAGCAAAAGAAACCCGGTGGGTTACTTCACCCATTGGAGGTACCACTATGGAAGTGGGAAAGCGTCTCGATGGACTTTATTGACGGATTACCGAGATCGAGGAAGGGTAATACGGGGATTTGGGTTATAGTAGATAGACTTACTAAGAGCGCCCATTTCATTCCCGTGAATAGTAAGAGGACTGCTCCATGGTTAGCTTCTGTATACGTCCGAGAGATAGTTCGATTGCACGGTGTTCCTTCTAGCATAGTGAGCGACCGCGATCCTATTTTCACTAGCGAATTTTGGAAAAGCTTACAAGAGGCGGTAGGGACTCAGTTGTGTTTGAGCACCGCATACCATCCTCAGACGGACGGCCAGACCGAGAGGGTGAATCGTATTCTAGAGGATCTTTTGAGGCTATGTATCCTATACATTGGGGGTACATGGGAAGAGCATCTTCCGTTAGTGGAGTTCGCATATAATAACAGCTTTCAGTCTAGCATTGGCATGGCACCTTTCGAAGCTCTTTATGGACGACCTTGTCGTTCACCTACATGTTGGTGGGAATCTACAGATAAGATCTTACTTGGGCCCGATATGATTAGAGAGACTTCGGAGAAGATCGACTTGATTCGAAGGAGGATGAAAGCAGCGCAAGATAGGCAGAAATCATATGCGGATAAGAGGAGGACGGATCTTGAATTTGAGGTTGGGGACATGGTCTTTATCAAAGTGTCTCCATTACGGAACGTTGTTCGCTTTGGGTCCGTTGGGAAGTTAGCACCAAGGTTTCTAGGCTCGTTTCCTATTAAGGAGAAGATTGGACTTGCCGGAGAGACTTAGTGGTGTACACGACGTATTCCATGTATCACATTTGAGGAAGTGCTTGCACGAGACCGTGGAGGTGGTAGAGCCAAGTTTGCTTAGAGAGGTGGAGATAGAGCGTGATGCAACGATTCGACGAGCTCCTACATGCATTCTGGGGTCAGAGATTAAGAAGCTGAGAAATCAAGAGGTCAGGCTAGTCAAAGTACAATGGGGAGATGATCAGAGCAACGCTACTTGGGAGACAGAAGAGAAGATGCGTTCACGATACCCTTTTCTTTTCGAGGATATGTCCTTTAATTTCTCCTTTATCGCTTATCTTGTACTTATCTTACCTTTAGCGTATCCTCTCGCTAGTATCTTTGACCTTTAGTTAGGATAATCCTATAGTTGAAACATGTGTTTGAGACATGTTATGTATGATGGATGCAAAGTGGATGCAAGTGGTTGCTTGTGGACACATACACACACACTATTAGGCACTAGATCGGCTCAGTCACTTCATACTGCATATTGCATATAAATGGCTGTGTTTAGTAAAATGGATGTATGATGATTGTTTAAACATATGGATGTTGCATTCAGATAATGATTGTGCACGCATATAGAGATAATATGTAGCATTAAGGAACTTTTGCACACATAATGGATGCATGGCACTATCATGTTTTTCATTAAGCAGGTCAACTGAATCAGTGGACCGCCTGATTTTGCATTAGATCGGGACATATACACACACTGTGCTTTTAAACATGAAAGCATTAGAAGTCTATAAGGACAATGGATGCCTGTGTTTGATGGTAGAGTAGATGGTTGTTTGGATGTTAGGATATAAATTCTTCTTGACTTGAAGATTTCGGGGGAGAAATCCTTTAAGGAGGGGAGAATGTAACACTCCGTAATTCTGTTAATATTAATATTCACAAATTAAAGAATAACTAATCTCATACATGAGAATTGTGGGAAACGGGTTGCGCCATTGTGTTCGTCTCGGAATTCTAGTTGAAATAATGTCTGAGTTTGCGTGAATTGGACTTCGTATGAAGAAGTTATGGCCATCGGAAGTTTCAGAAAATTCAAAACAACTTGCAGAAAATTTAAAATTCAAACAGAAAATTCAGAAGCGGGCTGGGTGGAAAAATTCCCACCCAGGCAGGTCGACTGCGGAGTCGACACTAGTGTCGACTTCCCCCCCCCCCCCAGTCGACTGCCATGTCGACTCCCCCCCCCCCCCCCCAGGTTGACTGTAGTGTCGACCTGGGTGTCGACCTAGTCTGGCGGCTAGGGTTTCTAGCTGACCTGTTTTTGATTAAGTATTGAACCATTAGGGTTTCTGACCTAATCTGGTTGGTTGGGATTAGTTCTGAGTTGATCTGACGGTCTAAAATAAATCCTAACTCTATAAATACCTAGGTAGTCTCTCACCCTAATTCATAAGAAATATAGAATAGTTACCGTCATACCGTCGCCATGGAAATCAATGGAGCCGCCGCCAACTAAGAAGGATGAAAAAATAATTCAATTCTAATTCTCTCAACCCTAAAGCAAAGCAAAACTCTCTCTTCTTCTCTAAATTGTGAGTATGATAGTCTTAACAAGATTATTATCATTTTAATTAGGTTAAGTCATGAATGGATTATGAGTAGATGATGTGAATTGTCGTATATGTTATCATGTATGTTATTAATCCTATGCTATGTGGTGATGATATCCTATATGTTGTAAATCATGCTATGATGATGTTATGTATGTTGAAAGTTTCTAGGCTAAGTTGTGATGAATCATACATGTTAAAAAGCCATCTATGCTAGTTAGTTCATATTAATTAAATCATCGTGTTTGGGCTATGTTGATCTATATGACAAGTTACATATGCAAGTTAGATTGATTAGAAAAGTTATGAACATATGCCATGGCATCTATTATGACATCTAGGATTATGCTATTACATATGTGATACCCTGTGCTAGTTTACACCATCATTATGTTGCCTAAAAACCCCATATGCAAGTTTATGTATAGATTTGGGCTATGATCATATCATGTAAATTGTGACATTTATAAAGTTGACACCTTTTGATCCTTAACATATGTAGTTTATGCAAGTTTCACCCCTATTATGATTAGATTTATTTTAATTGTCTATATGTTGTGTTAATTTATCTTTGTGCTATGTGTTAGACTATTCAAGTCTAGCCTATATTATGCGTTGAATAAGCGAACGTATAAACGTGGGGTAGGGGTAATATTAAGGATTTAATAATAAGATGTTGGGGTGCAATTGTTATGATTTTGCATACCATGAGTGGATGACCATAATTGAGTCAATTATGGACATCAATAAAAGTGGACTTAATTAATAATTTGGATAGGGAATTATTAAAACTGGGGTAAAAGATTATAAGTGATAATCAATGCTTAGGACATGAGGTTGGACTCGTTTGTGACGTAAACCTGCCCGGACCCGCCTGGCAAATCCAGTGGTCACAAATGTCAGCCCAATGTGAGAGGTCCTAGGCCTAAACTAAAGCATAACAGTTGTAAAGACACGAGGTTAGACTCTTTTGTGGTGTAAGACTGCCCGGACCCGCCCGACAAATCCCGTTGCTGTAAATGCCAATCTAATGTGAGAGGTCTTTACGAGGTTATGGCCTGAATGAATTAAGAAATACTTAACCAGATAAACATGTAAGGTGGGACATGGGGGTTAAGTAGGTGCCTTGGGTGGCATGAGGAATCTAGTGGGTGCCCTTAGTGGCATGAGAAATACGATTAGTAAGACTTAACCAAACACACATGTTAATGAACATGACTAAGAGGGTTAAGTGGGATATACTATTGTTGACAAGCTTAGGTGGGTAGCTTGTGGGGGATGATTTCAACCAGTAACCCAAACGTATCTTTGTGGGCTCGACCCAAGTCGAGGACGGGACACGCATACTGGGCTTGACTATAAGAGGCCAAAACGGGGAGCGATGGCAATGCAAGTCCAACGGGTTTCATATGCGTGTATGGACCCGGGCTGGTAGATAAGACGTTGTTGCATCGTGTAGGTATAAGCCGTGCATTCTCTGTTGTATCGGGTTGCCACTTTATGAGGGTGATACACCCTACTGTGGGGCCAGCACGGGTATCTACGAGTAGGGAGCCGATCGAAAGTGGGTAGTGGGGTACACATAGTGGAGGTAGGGGCAGACGGCACCTATGTAGTCAGCCAGGGGTACGTAAGGCTATTTATATGTTTCTGTGTGAAGCAAGTGGGATCAACCTTTAGGGTGACTGGTGCGGTGCAGTGTAGTAATGTGCAGTGCAGTGTAGTAATGTGTGGTGTAGTGTATTAATTATTCGATAGTAATTAGGTATGCCTTTAACGTTATCCTTCACGTTATATTTATCTGTTCATTCCATATCTAATAGTTCATAGACATTTACTTGTCTCCCAGCTTATGTCTTAGTCTAGTTATTTTGATAATAGTTTTGTTAGAATTGTCATACTCGCCAGACTTTATGTCTGACCCCCTCGATTTCTATCCTTTTTCCCCCTCCAGGTCCTCAGGTTGGGCCAAGCTCTAGTGGAGTTTAATTGGATTGCTTCATCACTTTGGAAAGCTTGGACCCTTGAAGTAAAGTCCTGCTTGTTATCTTCTTTAATGGCTATTGGTGTAATGGGATTATGTATTTTGTTTTATGAAGATGGATAATGTACTTGACTTTGATGAATGGTTTTGTGATGTAATAAACATGTTTAATTTCCGCTGAAATAAAATGAAGTTTTAGATTTTTCAAGTACTACTTATTATCTGTCTTGTTGAAATTTTTCTGTTCTATATTCGCTTAAAACCTCCATGGGAGTTAATGCATTCCCCTTTGTGAGTGACATTAATGGACGTGGGGTGTTACATATATCGTTTGCAGTTGGCGACTATGTATATTTGAAAGTATCGCTGATGAGAGGAGTTATCCGGTTCAGTAAAACTGGGAGGTTGGCGCCCAAATTCATTGGTCCGTTTCCTATTCTGGAACGGATCGGAGCTCTCGCTTATAGGGTTAAATTGCCAGATTGGTTGCCTGGAGTACATGATGTATTTCACATATCGCAACTTCGAAAGCACGTTCATGACACAAACTTGATCTTGGAAGAAGCAGCTCAACAGGATATTGAAATTACTCCAGAATTAGCTGTGAGAAGAGAGCCGCTCAAGATCATTGGCAAAGAAACCAAAGAACCGAGGAACAAGAAGGTTCACTTCGTCAAAGTGCAATGTAGTGGAGATCCACGAGATTGTACTTGGGAAACTGAGGAGAGCATTCAGAAAGCCTATCCTAGATGCCGAGTGGATATCTCTGATTGACTCCGATGCAAGGTACATTTACCATACTTTGCATTACCAATTAGTTCTCTACTCTGTTGTTATTTTCTTTCCATGGTTGTGCACTTTTAATTCTATAGTCTGAATGATTTTAAAAGAATATAGAAATTGATTAGTATATCTTTGAAAAGTTAAAAACAATTTGATTTTTTCTTGTGTTGTGTGATAGTAGATTTGATTAATTAAAATTATTAAAATGATATTTAATTTAATCAATAATAGAATAATGATAGAATTTATTCATTTAAATCACACATTGAACTGATTTGAAAATGATTGAAATATATACTTGTGCATTATATATGTTTGAACAGGTAAATGGATAGCTGTTGAGTAAAGATTTTATTTGTGTGCCCGACAAATAGGTAAACCTTAATGAGTTGGATGTGAAATATTATTATATCAACTCCTTTGAATGCCATTGGATGCGGAGTGCTGGTTGTTCTGTGTGAAATAACAAACATCGCCATAGGATAGTAACAATTAATTTTGAACTACACTGCATGGCATACTTCTGGAAGATAGGCATACTTCGTCGTATACCACATAAGCATTTGGAGCCTGTGTGATGAGGTGGAAGATTTACCATACGAGTGAGAGGCTTCTATGGCGATGACTATATTTTACAGGTTGAACTGATGACTGATATGGACTATTTAAATTGTAACAAAAAATTGCCAAATTAATAAAAAAAACCACACGGGTTTGGAGTTGACAATAATCACATCTCTCAAGTTATTAGATATGACACATGGACTATTTATTTCCCTCACGGGACGAGGTGACGAGGATTTATCCTCTGGAGCATTTAAAATACACACTCCCTTAGGCTTTGACAGGGTGACGATAATTTATTCTCTGGAGTTATTATCAATACACGCTCTCCTGTAAACACCAGAATATATCACTATAAATACGTGTATGCTTATTAGGATTTATTGGGTACCTAATACGGCCCAAAAAATTTCCGAACCTCTCCCATTAGAAAGGAGGTTATGGCGAAATTTTACGAAAATTCCGGATGTTAGCCAAATTTTTGAAGAATTTGAAAATTCTCAGAAACTGAAAAGTTGGAGAATGGAAGCCAGATTGAACGTAGAGTTGATTAATCAAACCACTTTCGACTTTGTTCCTTTTCGGGGACGGAAAGTTTTACGTGGGGGAGATTGTAACGACCCGGAAAATCCGAAACAATTTTTTTTTATTTGGCTAAAATAGTGGATTTTAAATATTTAAAATAAATATTTTAAATAATAGCAATGAAAAGTGAGTTTGAATCGACGTTTGAAAACGAATATAATTATTTCTAATTATAAACAAAGCGTGAAAAGGCGCTGCAGTTTCAAAAATTAAATTAAAACTTTGTCGGACTGTACCGGGTGCAAAACAAAACGGATTCGAGTGAAACGAAAAATATTTAAGTCTGTTAGTGAATACCTTTCTAACAAATCTGAAAAATCGAAGTTTCGTAGCGGAAAGCAAAACTTATGGCCAAATGAATTTTCAGAAAGGTCGCTATGGAATTTATATAGCCCGTGAAATTGGCCATTTTGCAAACGACCTCGAAATTCGACGAAACAACTTTTGTTGGATCCGGGATGAGAAGTTATTGCTAGGTTTCAAATTTCATAATTTTTGAAGCTAGTATGTGAGCGTGGCAAAGGAAAATGTGTTTTGGCCAATTATAATTAAGTTGGATTGACCAGAAATGGGCCATTTTCCAAACGGTCTCAAAATTCAACGAAACTAGTTTTGTTGGGACCGTATCGTCAAAACATAGCTAGAATTATTTTTCTGGAATATTTCGAATCAGTTTGTGGCCCTGGCAAATAGAAATGTATGTTCAAATTGAATATAAAATGTTTTATACTTTAATTTGAAGAATAACTGACTGTAACAATCGAACTGGCCAATGAAATATATCCCATTGTGTCAGGGATGGGGGTATTTAGCTAGGGGCGACAGTCGTTGGGTTTGAATTGGTGTTCGTTTGGATAAGAAGATATTTTTGAATTAAAAAAAAATAACCCTAGCCAATCATCTCTCTCCTCATCTCTTCTGCTTTGACCTAGTCAAAACCCGCCTTCTTCCCAAATCGAACGACGCTTTCAGCTCCGCCCTTCTGTCTTCTTTTTCTCCAATTCCGATCCACGAAACCACCTACTCCTTTGGAGTTTTCTGAAGCTCTCCTCTCTCTCTTCTAATCCATACCCGAGTTGACCTCCATCGTTCAGTATATGATGAGAACGACGCCCTCCAAGTCCGACACTTCGGAGCTCCGCCCAGGTCGATTCGCGGCATCGTAGGGGACCCCACCCCCGGCGTCGCGAAGCACTCTCCTTCTCCTTCAACATTGTATTGTCCGATCGAGTTGCAGCTTCAAGGATCGACAGTAAATTAAACCCTAGTTTGAACGAAGTTCTGAAAGGTACGGCATTTCTATTTTAAATGAATAATAACACTTTAGAAGCGCTATAAGAAAATGGTTCCACAGTAAAAATCATATGTTTTTCGTTTTGATTGAAATCCAGTGAAATAAGAGACACCGGGACCGTGAGGATGTCTTCTACATTTTAGAAGAGACCGCATATTTTTCTGAGCCTTCTGCTATTTTTGGTGGAGTGGAACCCAATGTGACATTTCTAATTTATAAACGATATGGAAAATGACGATGTACAAAATTATATGATCGATGTATGAGTTATATAAGCGTTGCACACCTCTTGTATAAGCGTTGTATAAGTTGTACGTTCGATGTATAAGTTATATATGCATTGTAAAATTTATATATGTGTTGAAATAGAAGTGAAATGCTATATATATATATATATATATATATATATATATATATATATATACACACGCCCCTCGTCCACAAACCATGGATGATATTTATTGGTGTGAAAATTGATTGATAGCGAATGGTTGATTGGAATTGTTTGTGGTTGAAATTGATTGATTGTGGTTGAAAACTACCCGTTTGTGGTTGAGAAATATTTGGTTGAAACCACATAGGATTAGTTTGTGGAAATGAAATAAATATACATGCCGTCTGCGTGCAATCTAGATGCATGATTCCCCATTATCAAAAACCGCGAGGTTTTAAGGTAGAGCGAGGAGTCGTACTAGGGACGGTCCCGGTTTTAACTACCCTGCCGTTATGCTGCCGAAATTTTGAATAATATTCATGTGTTAGAATTATTTTCCTGTGTTGAAATTATATTCGTCTGTTGAATAGAAAACCTTCATGTGTTGAATAGAAATTCATGTGTTGAATGGTATTCGTGTTTTAAATATAAAAATCACATTTTTATCGATATATATAAACTATAGAAAACCTTCATGTGTTGAATAGAAATTCATTCGTTGAATAGAAATTCATGTGTTGAATGGTATTCGTGTTTTAAATATAAAAATCACATTTTTATTTATATATATAAACTATAGAAAACCTTCATGTTTGAATCTAAATTCATTCATTGAATTGAAATTCTTGTGTCGAATGGTATTCATATTTTGAAATAAATTGTTTTATAATAAAAATCATATTTTTATCATCTATATGAACTATATAAAATAGTCGAGTTTTGAAATAAATTGTTTTATATTAAAAATCCCATTTTTATCACCAATATGAACTATATAAAATAATCTGGTTTTGAAATAAATTTTTTTACATTAAAAATCACATTTTTACTATATACATGAATTGTTAAAAATAGTGAAGTGTTGAAATAGAAAGCAGTTAGATAAAAATATCATTTTTATCGAAAGTATGAAAGTTATATAGTTTTGAAATCAAAGAATCGATATATATATATATATACAAATAGAATTGAAATATATTGAAAAACAACGGTTCAGTTCGTATTTTGAAACCGTGATTTCAAACGATTATTGCGGGAGATCCGCCCATCGGATTTTCCCGAAACCTCAACTGTTGGGTTCGTTTTGGAAATATCTTTCCACGGCACCAATTTTGTAAAAATCCAACGGTTGGATTGTCTGGAACGTTTAATTCAAATCTACAGAAAAACAGCGCCAGAATCTATTATATTTTTTTATATATAATCGAATAACGACGTTGCAGTTCGTATTTTGAAATCGAAACTTCAAACGATTGTATCGGGAGATCCGACCGTTGGATTTTCTCGAAACTGGAACCGTTGGATTCGTTTTGAAAAGATCTTTCTAATGACGTAAATTTTGTGAGGGTCCAACGGTTAGATTTTTAGATATGTGTAAATCAAATCTGAAGAAAAACAGCGCCACAGCCGTGTTATGGCCCGAAGCGTCGTTTTGAATAAATTGGCTATTATAAATTAAATAAAAATAGCAATAAATCATTATAAAATATTATAAATGATATGGATGTGAAATTTAGAAATTAACTGAAGGTTGGCTAAGCCGAATGGTTTCCTGGGTGTTGATCTGATGTTGGTTTCGGCCTTCGGGGTTAATATTTGGGAAATTGTTCTCTTACTAATTGACGGTTAGTGACTTACGAATTGAAATGATGCGTATGTATGTTAGTGTTGCACTTGTTTATTATGTACGCGAGTTGCTCAGAAAGACGGAGTTTATCCCATTCTGAATAACTGGATCGACGATAAGAAGTCGAAGATGAAGATGGGGGTTGAAGACCGATCTTCACCTCGTTTGGATGGTCACTGAGGTCCTGATTGGGCGGCATCCCGAAATATGGATAATGAGTGGTGATCATCCAGACGTACATGGGGATCGATGAATATGCGAGGTATTTAGTGCCTCCGGTTTCGTTCAGACCCAGAACAGACTTGCAAATAGACTGTGTGTCTGACATTGGAATTCATTCTGTTCGATTGATAACCATCAGTGGCATGGTGTGAATTGCCGGCGTGGCATGCTAAAATGCAGTGAATAGGGCTTCTGTTGAAAAGAAAACTCTTGTGATTGATGATCAAAGCACCGCTGGTGTGGCGTAGCTTTTTGTATAACGTGAATTCGCGAGCCTCACACCCCGGTATGGACCAGAAATGGGAGAGGACATCAGGGAGGGCCTGCGTTTCTTTCTAGCTAGGAGTTGTGTCGGCGTTTTTACACGGCCTGACATTTTACTTATGTGGTTGCTGTTGTTGCGAGGCTCCTCGGATATACCGGTGACTATGTGAAGCCGAAGGAGCCATTCGTTGGCTCGTTTACGCCCCATAGGGCGGGGAAGTGCAGTGTTCAGGCATAATAATCCACATCAGTGGACCAGCCCTGACGATCCAAGGGGCAGTTGCGGCTGTTCCTGAGGGGCGGGCTAGAGCGTCTCGAATTCGGTGAGGACGATCCCTTGCCTCGGTTCATGACGGAAATCCAATTTCCAAATACCTGACTGTGCGGTTTTGATTGTATACCTATATTTGGCGACATAGTGGCATGGGACGCTCATGTCGTTTATGATTGATGGTTATGGTTCGAAATTGTTTTTAAAACATATAAAATCTAGTAGTAATGTCAAATGCTTTTGTTTTATTCGTAACAAGCATATTTTGGCCATTATGAGGTAAAACTCTATCCTCCGGTTTGCGTTGCATTGTGTGATGGGAACTAAGTCTTATAATGGCTTCATTTTTTTAAAAAGCATTGCGATGTTTAAAAGAAATTTTTTTTTTTTAAAGCACTGGCAATCCAATGGAGTAAACTCGTTCCATGAAAGTGGCGTGGTCCTGTGACTAGCCATATTATAAATGTGTTGAGTAGATTTCTCATACCAGTCTCATGACTGACTCGTAGTTTGTTTCACTTTCAAACTCGGGTGCCCCATTTTCTACCCGGGCAGCCTCGTATTTAGGTTTAGCTGGCTCTTTCTGGATAGCTGGAGCTGAAGATGGATTCTATTATTTATCTCTTTTTATGCTGTTCAGCTCCTATTTTACATATTTTGTTTGTTTCCGCTGCAGACATTTATGTATAGCTGAACTGTATTTGTACTAAGTATGATCCTGTATACTGTGTAACTCTGATGATTACGTTTATCCAGTGTATTCTATTGTACATGATCTGGTGTATTTACTAAATTATGTTCTACTATTATATGTTTCTGTGTTATATTCCAAACATTACCCTTGTCACCGTCAGTACGGGATTTAGGGTCGTCACAATTATTGTCGAGAACTCGAGCGTCGACCTTTTCCCCGTGTCGTTACATGAGGTACCAACTTTTATACATTTTGTTGGGTTAAGAATAGAAAAGAAAAAGAGGTTCATGTTTTAGAATTAAAACATGATTTTCATAAAAAGTCAATTTTAGTGTTTTGATTAGAACTTACATTCTTATGTAAAAGGTGATATTAAAATTAGAAATTAACATTTTAATTGTAAAATGTGACATTAAAGAAAGATTAACATTTTCATTGTAAAATGTGACATTAAAGAAAGATTAACATTTACATTGTAAAATGTGACATTAAAGAGTAATTAACATTTTCATAGTAAAATGTGACATTAAAGAAAGATTAACATTTTCATTGTAAATTGTGACATTAAAGAAAGATTAACATTTTCATTGTAAAATGTGACATTAAAGAAAGATTAATATTTTCTGAAACGACCCGAACTTCCCCGGTGAGGAAACCCCGGATTGAGTCGAGGACAAGCCACAAAAGAATGCAGACGGAAAAACATTTCATTGCTTATTACAACAATTCAGCAGATTACAAGAATATACAGAGTATGAATTATTATTACACATTCGATAAATATCAGAGATTACAATAAATTACATAGCAGCGGAAAATAATACAAAATACAACTGAAGAAGATACACGGATACAAAGCTTTTCGGATATCGTTCCAACTATATACCAGGTTCCTGTGAATACAAATCTGCAAAACCCAAAACTACTAGCCGCCCATGTCGAAAATAAGGGCACCCAGAGTTTAGGTTAAAACAATAAAATCCAGGTCAGTCATGGGACTGGTGTGAGAACTAAAACAGTTATTAATCTTTATTTTAAAGTTAGGTAGATCAAGGGACCATGCCATATAACACGGAATGGGTTTCCTCCCAAGAATACCAGTGCATAAAACAAACAGCGCAATGCTAAATAAAGAAAAATGAAGCTATTATAAGACCCATGTCCCATCACACAATGCAACGCAAGCCGGAGGATAGAGTTTTTACCTTATAATAGCCAAAGCATGCTTGATACGTTTAAACACATTATTTGATACTATTATAAGTGCATTGTATATAAAACAATTTCAATCATAAGTATCAATCATAGACGGCATGAGTGCCCTATCCCACTATGTCGCCATACTAGGGTCTACAAATAAGACCGCAAAATCACATATTGGAAGCTAGATTCCCATCTGTGAACTGAGTCAAAAGATAATCCTCACCGAATTCGAGACTCTCTAGCCCGAGCCTTAGGCAATCGCGCAAGCAATCCTTGGATCGTCAGGACTGGTCCACCGATGTGGATTATTATGCCTGAACACTACGTCTCCCTGCACTTTGGGGTGTAAATGGGCCAACGAATGACTCCATCGGTCCCGGATTGACCGATATATCCGAGGCGCCTTGAAGTGAGAAGCCGATCGGGTTACGCCACATGGAAGAGCTTCGAGAGGCGTTCCAGGGGGTGGTGGTCGCAGCCTGTTCGGTGTTCAGAGGAAAGAGATCGACGACGGTGAAGTTGCTGACTTCTCGGGGCTCGTGCTCGTCGAGGCGGCGACGATGGAGGCGGAGCTTGGGTCGGATTTGAAGAGGAGGGAGGCGGTTCGAGTGGATGTGGTGGCGGCGGCTCTGGTGGCCGGTAGCGGAGGCGGAGGAGGAGGGAAGGGGGGAACGATTCTGATCGTTGAAATCGGCTGAGCGGGGAGAGAGAAAAAAAGGTTTTCTTTTTTTTTATAAAAATTCTGATTCGTCGGTAGATTTTATAAGGGGTTTTCTGACACGACCACCAATTCAAACCCAACGACTGTCAGCCCTAGCGTTTTACCCCCATTCCGAACACAATGGGATATGTTTCGAAGAACCATTTGAATGTTTCAGTCAGTTTTCCTTCAAATTAAAATATAAAACGTTCAATATTTAATTTGAACGTACATTTCAATTTGCCAGGGCCACAATTTGATTCAAAAAATTCCAAAAAAAATAAATCTAGCTATGTTTTGACGATACGATCCCAACAAAACTAGTTTCGTCGAATTCTGAGATCGTTTGCAAAAAGGCCCATTTCTGGCCGATCCAATTTAACTGTAGTTGACCAAAACACGTTTTCCTTTGCCACGCTCACATACTAGCTTCAAAAATTATGAAATTTGAAACCTAGCAATAACTTCACATCCCGGATCCAACAAAAGTGGTTTCGTCGAATTCCGAGGTCATAAGCAAAATGGCCAATTTCACGGGCTTTATAAATTCCATAGCGACCTTTCTGAAAATTCATTCGGCCATAACTTTTTCTTTCCGCTATGAAAATTCGATTTTTCAGATTCGTTAGAAAGGTATTCACTAGCAGATTTAAATATTTTTGGTTTCACTAAAATCCGTTTTGTTTTGCACCCGGTATAATCCGACAAATTTTGAATTCAATTTTTGAAACTACAGCGCCATTTCAGGCCTTGTTTATAATTATAATTAATTATATTCGTTTTCAATTGTCGATTCAAACTCACTTTTCATTGCCATTATTTAAAATATTTATTTTAAATATTTAAAATCCATTATTTTAGCCAAGTTAAAAATTTTAAATTGGCTCAGATTTTCTAGGTCATTACAATCTCCCCCACTTAAAACTTTTCGTCCCCGAAAAGGAACAAAATCGAAAGTGGTTTGATAAATCTACAATCACACAACACAACCAACAATCAAATTGTTTTAACTTCTCAAAAATATACTGATCAACTTCTATACTCTTTTAAAATCATTCAGACTATAGAATTTTAAAAGTGCACATCCATGAAAAGAAAATAACAACAGAGTAGAGAATTAAATGGTAATGCAAACTAGGGTAAATGTACCTTGCACCAGAGTTAATCAGAGATATCCACTCGGCATCTAGGATAAGCTTTCTGAATGCTCTCCTCAGTTTCCCAAGTACAATCTCGCGGATCTCCACTCCATTGCACTTTGACTAAGTGAACCTTCTTGTTCCTCAGCTCTTTGGTTTCTTTACCGATAATCTTTAGTGACTCTCTTCTCACAGCTAATTCTGGAGTGTTTCAATATCCTGCTGAGCTGCTTCTTCCTCGATCAAGTCTGGATCTTGAACGTGCTTTTGAAGTTGAGATATGTGAAATACATCATGAATTCCAGGCAACCAATCCGACAATTTAACCCTATAAGCGAGAGTTCCGATCCGTTCCAGAATAGGAAACGGACCAATGAATTTGGGTGCCAACTTTCCAGTTTTACCGAACCGGATAACTCCTCTTATCGGCAATACTTTCAAATATACATAGTCGCCAACAACAAAGGATATATCTCTTCTTCTTCTATCGGCATAGCTCTTTTGTCGGCTTTGAGCGGCAAGTAATCGCTTCTTAATAAAATCGACTTTGTCGGCAGCTTCTCGAATCATATCAGGACTCAACACAAGTCTATTACCCGGTTTGACCCAACAAGCAGGGGATCGACACGGTCTACCATACAATGCTTCGAATGACGAATTTGTCAGACTCGCCTGGTAGCTGTTGTTATAAGATAATTCAGCCAAATGCAGATGGTCTTCCCATGATCCACCGTAATCTATAACACAAGCCCGCAATAGATCTTCTAAAATACGACTCACCCTCTCAGTCTGACCGTCTGTCTGAGGATGATAGGCGGTGCTCAAGTTCAACTTCGTTCCCAGCTCGACTTGAAATGCCTCCCAGAATTAGCTAGTTAATATTGTATCCCTATCACTGACTATACTGAGCGGCACTCCATGTAGTCTAACTATTTCCTTGAAGTAAATTTGCGCCAGACTCTGAGCAGTTCTGTTTGATCTAACAGGTATGAAATGGGCGGTCTTCGTGAAGCGATCTACAATCACCCAAATACTGTCATTCCCTTTTCTGGTTCTGGGCAGATCATCAATGAAATCAATAGAAATATGTTCCCACTTCCAACCAGGAACTTCTAGCGGTTGTAATAATCCAGCTAGTTTCTGTTGGTCGCTCTTGACTAGTTGGAAAGTAGGGCATCGGCTAACATATAAAGAAATGTCCCTCTTCATCGACTTCCACCGGAAAGTGCGTTTGATGTCATTATACATTTTTCTTACTCCCGGATGGATACTAAGTTTTGACTTGTGGCATTCGTCCAGTACTTCCTTTCGAAGCTCAGGAATGTTAGGGACACAGATTCGACCTTTTAGGCTTAAAATCCCACCGCTATCTACTTGAAACCTCGAGGGTTCGCCTTGTTGAATTATCTCTCTGATCTTCTGAATGAAGTGATCATCCTCCTGAAGAGCAGATATTTTATCTATCAGCGAAGTCATGATGATAAAACTTGAAACACCCCACCTCCGTTAGGGTCACTCTCAAAGGGAATGCCCTAATTTTGGTGGAGGTTTATAAGTATAAGTCACGGATATACAAGACAGATATAAGAACACATATTTGTAAACAGCGGAAGAACAACAAACTTTATTTCATAAAGTCAAATACGTGTTACAACAACATCCTTTCCCAAAAAACATATCATAACACTTTCATAATCTGTCTTGAGTACATTATTTAAAGAAGCATAAATAAAGCATAGATAAACTGCAAAATCCCCATAGTGGATTGTCCAAAGCCATAGTTCAAAACAGGAAAGTCCAAGCAATACATTTCTCTTCTTCAAGCTGGATGTTGAGGTTGGTCAAGCTGCTGTGTTCCCTCCCTGAGGACCTGGGGGGGGGGGGAAACGGAAGAAAGAAGACGAAAGAAAAGTAGAGTCAGACATAAAGCCTGAGTAAGTCTAGTACTATTTTGTCTATGAATAAAGAACTGGGTATGATAAGTATAAACAAGAAGTGGGCAAGCACTATAAACTTGGTTAAGTTGTCTAGGGTCGAATATACTATCGTACCCCATGTTAATCTCTGAACCCATATAAACTAGTTTCCAATTTTACACCCCATAATCAGGGTGATGTGATCCATTCTATGATGATCGGCTCCTACTCGCATAGTTACATGTGTCTTACGGCCCCCGATGTTGTAGTTACCTATGCTGGTCCCACCATGGGGTGTATCAAGTCCCATAGTGGCGGCCCGACACAACCTTAGAATGCACAGGTATGCTACTGGTGTCCAGTGCCTTATTTTTCTACACCGGAGTGTGTGCACGCCCGCACTCCGTTAGAACCTACACTGCTACACCACCGCCGTCGCTTTGACCTCTTACAATCAGCCCAGTAATCGTGCCCCACCCTGCCTAGTTTCAGGGTATCCTGATACACCTTTTAGGGTTACTGCTGAAAAGGGTCCCCCGTTACTAGGTTTTCTATCTCTAGCCAACATGCTAAGTTGGTTAAGTGTTTTCTAACCTAACCCCCACCAGTCCGTTTAGTTTAGCATGTTCCATTTTGATTAAGTCTTTAGTTCACTTAATCCTAACAATCCTGACTCAGCCTTAATTGTCTTATTAAGGCCCTGACCTCTCACATTAGACAGTTATTGTTGTGGCTGCCTGTTGCCGGTTGGTTCCGGGCAGTCTTACGCCACAACTCAGTCTAACCTCGGGTCCTTGCTGGGATCCATGTTTAACCTCCCACATTGGATAGGTATTGTTGTGACTACTGGACAGCCGGGCGGTTCCGGGCAGGTTTACATCACAACTCAATCCAACCTCGGGTTAAACACATCGTATGTTCTACATTTACATATTCTGTCATTCTTCTTTATTTCTTATATGTAAATATTTGCGGCCCATTATTAAGTTAATGGTGTAAAGGTTACACCAATCATGGGCCCAACCCATACTTGAATTTGGGCCCTTCTATTTTATATTTTCATTCATTAGTAATTTTAACCCAACGTTATTTTCCCCCGTTTAACACGTCCGTTTATATATTTTGGGCTTAGCCTTTTAAAGCCCAAATTAGCCATGCGAAAAAGGGAGGCTTAAAGCGTGATTACATACACAAAGAGGGGAAGGTGAGCGTATGAACTTGCATATGACGTTGGAAATACATAATAGAAACTGGTGTACTTGCATATATATACTTTGGTCATAAAGCATAGGTGACATGAACCAAACCATGTAAACTTAAGATAAGAATCTAAATTAGGTGTCACATAGTCTTAACTACAACATAGACCTATGTTCTCATTTAGGCATAAACATAAACAAGTCATGTTCATAAGGTTTCTACATGTTTACAAAGGGGATACTTTGTTACCAACACAAAAGCATAGTTCAACTTAATCATGGTTTAAGTCTAATCACATAACGATGGTATAAATATACTTATGCATAAATATTCCTAATCATGGTGTTTGCTTTAAACTTGCAAAAAGGGATTTTTTTTTTTTTTTTTTGAGTCTAACCTAGCCATGTCTCACATATGTCATCATATAATTCTTGTAAACAAGATAGACTTAATCATGGATTTCAATTATGCCAAATATCATTCATAGCCTAGCCATATTCATAAGTTTGCAAAAGCATGACTTAATACATGGATTATGGTGTAAAAATTCCAACATAGTTTCATATGAACTATAACAACCAAACTTGTTTCAATTACTTGCAAAATGATTTATGCACAAAAATATACATCATGATGACATAATAACAAAGCCCCAAACTTGCATGAATTTCAGTCAACTACATACATGTAGCTTCAACATAGATTACATAATTTGCGCAATATTCCAAACGTATACTTGCATAGAACTACCGCATGTAGTTCTTTATAATGAATAACATAATTTTGCACAAATATGAACTACTTTATTATCCCAATTCAAGCATACAAATCAACACAGTTGTTTATTCATACCAAAGTAATACTCTACTTACAATGGTTGCGGCGAATTCTCTAATTAAGAGATATGATTCCTTTGTTGAATTGATTGGCTTTAGGTTGCTTGAATTGCTTTAGGCTTTAGAACTTTCTTCCTAATTCTCTCTCTAGTTGGCGGCTACTCTTAGTCGTTCCTCAGCAACATGGCGGCTATGTTCTTAATTTTGAATGAATAGATTAGGGTTTAGTCTAGGGTTGTTTATATAGAGGTTAGGAACTGATTAGGACCCTTGATGTTGCTTGGATGGATCATAGCCATTCATTAGATAGAGAGACCAATTAGAACCCGCCACCTAGCCCTAATGACAAAGCAGACCACAGAGAATCGGCCAAACACAGACCTGGCCAGCCAGGTTGACTGGGCTCGACCAGGTCGACACCCCTGTCGACAGGGCTGTCGACAACCCTGTCGACATGGGTAGCCCAGGTTGACAGCCCAGTCGACCTGGGTGGCCTAGGCGGGTGTTTATCCGCCCTGGCCCATTGGGCCCGATTTTTAATTATTTTATTCTGTTTGAATTTTAAATTTAATTCTCAAACTTCCGAAGGCCATATCTTCTTCATACGCACTCCGTTTTTCGAAAACTCGGACTCTATTTCGCGTATTTTTCCGAGACGAACGCAATGGCGTATCCCGTTTCCCTTAGTTCTTTGATTTCAGATTAATTATACTTTAATTTGCTATTTTCACAGTTATAGAATTTGCGGGGTGTTACATTCTCCCCCACTTAAAAGGATTTCGTCCCCGAAATCTTCAAGTTAGGAGGAATGTATATCCTAACATCCAATCATCCATCTACTCATCCATCAAGCACGAGCATCCATTGTCCTTAAAAGACTTCTAATGCTTCATGATCATATGCGAAGTGTGTGTGTGTACATGAACTTATCTAATGCAAAATCAGGCGGTCTACTGATTCAGTTGACCTCCTTAATGCGAATTATGTAAGTGCCATGAATCCATTATGTATGCAAATTTTCCTATTCTTGATTCTACATGAGTGCACAATCATTCAATACAAATGCAACATCCATATGACAACACATTAAAGTTCAACCATATACAAATGCAAACATATATGCATAAGCAATATGAAGTGACTGAGCCGATCTAAAACCTAGATTGTGTGTGTATATGCAACCACGAGCAACCACTAGCAATCACTTGCAACCACTTGCAACCATCATCCATAACATGTTTCAACTACATGTTTCCATCCAAAGGGTTTTTACCTAAAAGATACGGTCGAGGAAATATACCTAAAAAGATAGATAAAAGCGCAACTTAAGGAAAAAGAAAGATCAAGGATGTACCCTCCAACAGAAAAGGGTAGGCAGTACGTATTCTAGCTTCAGTTTCCCAAGTCGCGTCTCCCTCGGCGTCGCTCCACTGAACTTTGACGAGCTTGACTTCGCGGTTGCGTAGCTTCTTCACTTCCGTTCCTAAGATGCGGGTTGGAACTTTTCTTATGGTTGCTTCGCGTTCCACTTCGACCTCTTCGAGGATATTTGGCTCTACCACTTCAGCAGACTCATGTAGACATTTTCGGAGATGTGAAACGTGAAAAACGTTGTGGACTCCAGCCAACTTCTCGGGTAGCTCTAATCTATAGGCTATTTTCCCAATTTTCTCGATAATAGGGAATGGCCCTACGAACCTTGGTGCCAGTTTTCCTGTGGTTCCAAAGCGAACAACGTTTCTTAGCGGTGATACCTTGAGAAAAACTCTGTCTCCAACTTTGAATTCAAGGTCGGTCCTCCTCTTGTCGGCATAGGACTTTTGTCTGTCTTGGGCCGTCTTCATCCTTCTTCGTATTAAGTCCACTTTCTCTGAAGTCTCTCGGATCATGTCTGGTCCAAGTATGAGCTTATCCGTGGACTCCCACCAAAAAGTGGGCGATCGGCACGGCCTTCCATATAAAGCTTCGAAGGGCGCCATTCCGATGGTTGCTTGATAGCTGTTGTTGTAGGCAAATTCCACCAAAGGAAGGTGGTCTTCCCATGTCCCTCCGAAGTCAAGGACGCATAGTCTTAAAAGGTCTTCCAAAACTCTGTTCACTCTCTCTGTTTGGCCGTCGGTTTGGGGATGATAGGCTGTGCTCAAGCATAACTGCGTTCCTACTGCTTCTTGCAGACTCCGCCAAAACTCGCTGGTGAAGATGGGGTCTCGGTCACTAACGATGCTAGATGGTATTCCATGGAGTCGAACGATTTCCTTAAGGTAGAGTGATGCTAGGGATGAGGCAGTTCTTCTACTTTTGACAGGTAAAAAGTGGGCGCTTTTAGTAAGCCTATCCACTATTACCCAAATGCTAGTGTTGCCTCTCCTAGACCTAGGCAGCCCATCGATGAAGTCCATTGAGATGCTATCCCACTTCCACTGCGGGACCTCCAGAGGATGTAGTAGTCCGCCAGGCTTTTTCTGTTCCGCTTTAACCTGTTGGCACACCATACACTTAGAAACGAATTCTACCACGTCCTTTTTTATGCCGTTCCAAAAGAAAGTCCGTTTTATATCTTTGTACATTTTATCTCCGCCTGGGTGTATCGTCATCTTGGAATGATGCGCTTCCTCGAGAACCTTCTTTACTAAATCTTTTGTCTGTGGGACGCATAGTCTTCCGTCTCGCCTTAGCAAACCCTTATCGTCGATGGAGTATCTGTTGAGGTGACTTGAAGTCTCACCCCTAATTAGCCTATCAATTATTTCCACAAGCTGAGGGTCTTCGCGTTGCGCTGTCCCTACTGAATCCACTAAAGTTGGGCGCACTTAGAGAGATGCTAGCAAGCCTGGTACGAAATCGGAGGAAGGCCTAAAGTCGAAGCTGGCTATAAACTCTAGGCTTTGTCTTTCAACAAACAACGGGCTTAGGGTCAATTTCTTTCGGCTCAACGCGTCTGCCACTACGTTGCCTTTGCCCGGAGTATAGGAGATTTCGAAATCGTACGAGGCAAGAAACTCCATCCATCTTTGTTGCCTCAAGTTAAGATCTTTCTACGAGAAAAGATATTTCAACGATTTATGGTCAGTGTAAAGTTCGAACTTCTCACCTAGGAGATAGTGTCGCCAAGACTTGAGTGCAAAGACGATGGCGGCTAACTCAAGATCGTGGGTTGGGTAGTTCTTTTCGTGCACCTTCAACTGCCTTCCGCCATAAGCTACTACCCTTCCTTCTTGCATTAAGACGGCGCCTAGCCCTGTCCCACATGCATCCGTATAAACAGTGAACATTTTGCTCCCATCTGGCAGCGTCAAGACTGAGGCTGTTGTAAGAGCCCTTTTCAGTCGTTGGAAAGCAAACTCGCAATCCAAGTCCCAATTGAACACTAGATTCTTCTTAGTTAATTTCGTGAGCGGAGCTGAGATTTTCGCAAAATCCTTTATAAATTTTCGATAGAAACCCGCTAGTCCTAGAAAGCTTCGGACCTCAGTTGCATTCCTTGGTGTCTTCTAGTCCTGTACCGCCACTACCTTAGCAGGGTCCACTGCTAACCCTTGTTTGGATACTATGTGCCCAAGGAACCTCACCTCTTCTCTCCAAAAGTGGCATTTGGAGAACTTGGCTTTTAGTTGATGGACTCGCAAAGTTTCCATGATTGCCCTTAGGTGCTGAGCATGTTCCTCTTCACTTTTTGAGAAGATAAGGATATCATCTACGAAGACCACTACGAATTTGTTGAGGAAATCTCTAAATACCCTACTCATCAGGTCCACGAAGTAAGCAGCTGCATTTGTCAAGCCGAAAGGCATGACAAGCCATTCAAAGAAACCGTCTGGGGTTCTGAACGTCGTTTTATCGATGCTATCTTCAGCCACCCTTAGCTGATGAAAACCGGTTGCTAAATCGAGTTGGGAGAAAACAGACGCTCCTACAAGCTGGTCAAACAAATCGTCAATTCTAGGGAGAGGGTGCCTATTCTTTTTCGTTAGCTTGTTGAGCTCCCTATAGTCAACACATAGACGGAGTGAACCATCCGCCTTCGTAGCGAACACCACTGGAGCGCCCCATTCTGAAATGCTCCTCCTAATGAACCCCTTTTCTAGAAGCTCTTTAATCTGTTTACTGAGCTCTTTCCTTTCTCGTGGAGCCATATGTCTAACGGGCAACGCAACGGGCTTTGCATTATCTACAAGATATATGCGGAAGTCTATTTCCCGCTTCGGAGGCAAGCCCTTCACCTCTTCGAAGACATCCGGATATTCCCGGACCACTCTAACTGATTGCAAATTTTCAACAGAGGCATTTAGCGATTCAAGATAACTAAGCATAACCGCATACGAGGGATTACAAGAAATTTCCAAAGTATTACCGAGCTGGGTTAGGAGCCTAACAACCCTTTTTTCACAATCAAGGATGACCCCATTACTGGATAGCCAATCCATACCCAAAATCAAACCATACCCCGAAAAGCCCAAAACAAAGGCACTACATTGAAATTCTACACTTAGAATAGAAATTTTTAATCCCACACAGATCATAGACAAATGAGCTGGGCCCCCAATTGGGTTTGAAACAATTAAGGGGTCCTCTACCATACTAGTTTCTAGGTGCAGAGATTCTACTAAAGCAGACGAGATAAAGGAGTGTGATGCGCCAGAATCAAATAAAGTGCGAACGGGGTGATCATAAAGATAAACTACACTTTCTACAGAAGTATTTATACCTCGCTGTTGCAGAGGTGGCGCTTCTAGTACATGAACCTGTGCCCCTGGGGTGGATCCAGCCCTCTGCCCCTGTCCTCGTTTCTTTGGGCAGTCCTTAGCCCTGTGGCCTGTCTCACCGCAAGAAAAGCACCCACCATTCTCCTTGGCCTTCTTTTTCCGGCAGTCCTTTACTAAGTGCCCCACTTTGCCACAGAAATTACACTT
This sequence comes from Allium sativum, assembly GCA_030737875.1. Lineage (NCBI taxonomy): Eukaryota > Viridiplantae > Streptophyta > Magnoliopsida > Asparagales > Amaryllidaceae > Allium > Allium sativum. The sequence continues at coordinate 84,415,945 of CM060911.1, read as the reverse complement.
CCTCTTCTCTTTGTTGCCTTTCCCGTCCTTCTTAAAGTCTGTCTTCTTGGGCTGCAAGCCCTCTTTCTTCTTGCCCTTATCCTCTTCATTCAGCAATGCCATTTGCACCAATCTTTCATACGTGGCTCCCATGGGTATATGGGTCATGGCCAAACTGTGTAATGGCTCATTTAACCCTTTGACGAAACGGAGAGCCTTCTTGTGCTGGGTGTTGACTAGTTCAAGCCCAAACCTAGCCAGCTCATCGAACTGATTCACATACTCTCTGACTGTCTTGTCCCCTTGCTTAAGAAATAAAAATTTTTCCAACTGCAAACTTCTTTCCGCATCTGAGAGAAATTTAGTCTCAAACCTTGCACTAAAGTCCTCCCATGTCTCCACTGGTCTTTCAGCATTAGTGACTTCCCACCAGTAGGAAGCCTCGCCCTTCAATAGCCACACTGCCAACTGTACTTTTTGTCTATCTTCTACCTCAAAGATGATGAATAGGTCCTCCGTTTCTTTCAGCCAATTTCTAGCTGCTACGAAGGACTCAGTTCCATGGAAATCCCTTCCTCCCATAGCTTTAAAATCTTTGCATATCTTAGCGAATGTGTTTCCCCGAGGAGGAGGTGGAGGAAAAGGTGCCGCTGCAGCTGGATGATTTCCTTCTGCTGGGGGAGGAGGAATGGTAGGACCTGGCTGAGTGGCCCTTGCTTCTAGGAACCGTCTAAACCAACCAGGTATTGGCACCCCTTCTGGCAAGTTAAGATCTTCCGACATGCTGAAACAAAAAGGATAGATTCAAAACGAAGGATAAGAGATAGTACCTATGGCTTTGGGGAGTGGACTTTGCCTTTTTAAAATAAAATAATATTTTTCTTTTAAAAATGCTTCTTTAAATTTCCTTTTTGAAAATAATCTTTCAAAACTTTTTATCTTATCTAGTAAACCTGTGCTCTGATACCAAGTGAAACACCCCACCTCCGTTAGGGTCACTCTCAAAGGGAATGCCCTAATTTTGGTGGAGGTTTATAAGTATAAGTCACAGATATACAAGACAGATATAAGAACACATATTTGTAAACAGCGGAAGAACAACAAACTTTATTTCATAAAGTCAAATACGTGTTACAACAACATCCTTTCCCAAAAACATATCATAACACTTTCATAATCTGTCTTGAGTACATTATTTAAAGAAGCATAAATAAAACATAGATAAACTGCAAAATCCCCATAGTGGATTGTCCAAAGCCATAGTTCAAAACAGGAAAGTCCAAGCAATACATTTCTCTTCTTCAAGCTGGATGTTGAGGTTGGTCAAGCTGCTGTGTTCCCTCCCTGAGGACCTGGGGGGAAACGGAAGAAAGAAGACGAAAGAAAAGTAGAGTCAGACATAAAGCCTGAGTAAGTCTAGTACTATTTTGTCTATGAATAAAGAACTGGGTATGATAAGTATAAACAAGAAGTGGGCAAGCACTATAAACTTGGTTAAGTTGTCTAGGGTCGAATATACTATCGTACCCCATGTTAATCTCTGAACCCATATAAACTAGTTTCCAATTTTACACCCCATAATCGGGGTGATGTGATCCATTCTATGATGATCGGCTCCTACTCGCATAGTTACATGTGTCTTACGGCCCCCGATGTTGTAGTTACCTATGCTGGTCCCACCATGGGGTGTATCAAGTCCCATAGTGGCGGCCCGACACAACCTTAGAATGCACAGGTATGCTACTGGTGTCCAGTGCCTTATTTTTCTGCACCGGAGTGTGTGCACGCCCGCACTCCATTAGAACCTACACTGCTACACCACCGTCGTCGCTTTGACCTCTTACAATCAGCCCAGTAATCGTGCCCCACCCTGCCTAGTTTCAGGGTATCCTGATACACCTTTTAGGGTTACTGCTGAAAAGGGTCCCCCGTTACTAGGTTTTCTATCTCTAGCCAACATGCTAAGTTGGTTAAGTGTTTTCTAACCTAACCCCCACCAGTCCGTTTAGTTTAGCATGTTCCATTTTGATTAAGTCTTTAGTTCACTTAATCCTAACAATCCTGACTCAGCCTTAATTGTCTTATTAAGGCCCTGACCTCTCACATTAGACAGTTATTGTTGTGGCTGCCTGTTGCCGGTTGGTTCCGGGCAGTCTTACGCCACAACTCAGTCTAACCTCGGGTCCTTGCTGGGCTCCATGTTTAACCTCCCACATTGGATAGGTATTGTTGTGACTACTGGACAGCCGGGCGGTTCCGGGCAGGTTTACATCACAACTCAATCCAACCTCGGGTTAAACACATCGTATGTTCTACATTTACATATTTTGTCATTCTTCTTTATTTCTTATATGTAAATATTTGCGGCCCATTATTAAGTTAATGGTGTAAAGGTTACACCAATCATGGGCCCAACCCATACTTGAATTTGGGCCCTTCTATTTTATATTTTCATTCATTAGTAATTTTAACCCAACGTTATTTCCCCCCGTTTAACACGTCCGTTTATATATTTTGGGCTTAGCCTTTTAAAGCCCAAATTAGCCATGCGAAAAAGGGAGGCTTAAAGCGTGATTACATACACAAAGAGGGGAAGGTGAGCGTATGAACTTGCATATGACGTTGGAAATACATAATAGAAACTGGTGTACTTGCATATATATACTTTGGTCATAAAGCATAGGTGACATGAACCAAACCATGTAAACTTAAGATAAGAATCTAAATTAGGTGTCACATAGTCTTAACTACAACATAGACCTATGTTCTCATTTAGGCATAAACATAAACAATTCATGTTCATAAGGTTTCTACATGTTTACAAAGGGGATACTTTGTTACTAACACAAAAGCATAGTTCAACTTAATCATGGTTTAAGTCTAATCACATAACGATGGTATAAATATACTTATGCATAAATATTCCTAATCATGGTGTTTGCTTTAAACTTGCAAAAAGGGATTTTTTTTTTTTTGAGTCTAACCTAGCCATGTCTCACATATGTCATCATATAATTCTTGTAAACAAGATAGACTTAATCATGGATTTCAATTATGCCAAATATCATTCATAGCCTAGCCATATTCATAAGTTTGCAAAAGCATGACTTAATACATGGATTATGGTGTCAAAATTCCAACATAGTTTCATATGAACTATAACAACCAAACTTGTTTCAATTACTTGCAAAATGATTTATGCACAAAAATATACATCATGATGACATAATAACAAAGCCCCAAACTTGCATGAATTTCAATCAACTACATACATGTAGCTTCAACATAGATTACATAATTTGCGCAATATTCCAAACGTATACTTGCATAGAACTACCGCATGTAGTTCTTTATAATGAATAACATAATTTTGCACAAATATGAACTACTTTATTATCCCAATTCAAGCATACAAATCAACACAGTTGTTTATTCATACCAAAGTAATACTCTACTTACAATGGTTGCGGCGAATTCTCTAATTAAGAGATATGATTCCTTTGTTGAATTGATTGGCTTTAGGTTGCTTGAATTGCTTTAGGCTTTAGAACTTTCTTCCTAATTCTCTCTCTAGTTGGCGGCTACTCTTAGTCTTTCCTCAGCAACATGGCGGCTATGTTCTTAATTTTGAATGAATAGATTAGGGTTTAGTCTAGGGTTGTTTATATAGAGGTTAGGAACTGATTAGGACCCTTGATGTTGCTTGGATGGATCATAGCCATTCATTAGATAGAGAGACCAATTAGAACCCGCCACCTAGCCCTAATGACAAAGCAGACCACAGAGAATCGGCCAAACACAGACCTGGCCAGCCAGGTTGACTGGGCTCGACCAGGTCGACACCCCTGTCGACAGGGCTGTCGACAGCCCTGTCGACATGGGTAGCCCAGGTCGACAGCCCAGTCGACCTGGGTGGCCTAGGCGGGTGTTTATCCGCCCTGGCCCATTGGGCCCGATTTTTAATTATTTTATTCTGTTTGAATTTTAAATTTAATTCTCAAACTTCCGAAGGCCATATCTTCTTCATACGGACTCCGTTTTTCGAAAACTCGGACTCTATTTCGCGTATTTTTCCGAGACGAACGCAATGGCATATCCCGTTTCCCTTAGTTCTTTGATTTCAGATTAATTATACTTTAATTTGCTAATTTCACAGTTATAGAATTTGCGGGGTGTTACAAAACTGGCGATCATTTCATTCTTTCGGCTCAACGCATCGGCCACGACATTGGCTTTCCCTGGAGTGTATATAATTTCAAAGTCATATGCTGCAAGAAACTCCAGCCAACGTTGTTGCCTCAGATTCAGGTCTTTCTGGGTGAACAGATACTTTAGCGACTGGTGATCTGTAAACAGTTCAAATCTCTCACCCAGAAGATAGTGTCTCCAGATTTTCAAAGCGAATACTATAGCCAATAACTCAAGATCATGAGTGACATAGTTTTTCTCATGCGGCTTCAGCTGGCGGCTAGCATAAGCGATCACCTGGCCTCTTTGCATTAACACTGCGCCAAGGCCTTCTCTAGAAGCATCAGTCCAGACTTTCAAATCCTGATTGCCATCGATGATGGTTAACACTGGGGCTGTTGTTAATCTCAACTTTAGCTCTTCAGAAGCCTCTTCGCTCTCGGGAGTCCATTTGAATTTAGAGTGCTTCTTTGTAAGCTTCGTTAAATGACCAGATATCTTCGAAAAGTTTTTGATGAACTTCCGATAATAACTAGACAACCCGAGAAAACTGCGGACTTCAGCGGGGGTACTAGCTGCTTCCAGTTTTGAATAGCTGTGATTTTGCTTGGATCCACAGCAATTCCTTCTTTTGATACGACGTGGCCTAGAAATTTCACTTCGTCTTGCCAGAAAATACATTTGGAAAACTTTGCTTTCAATACATTCTTTCTCAGAATTTGTAGAACCTATTCCAAATGCTTTTCATGTTCGGCCTTTGATTTTGAGAAGATTAGAATATCGTCAATGAAAACCAGAACAAATTTATTCAAAACCCCTCTGAACACTCTATTCATCAGATCGACGAAGTAAGCAGGAGCGTTACATAAGACGAACGGCATTACTAACCACTCGTAGAATAAGTCGGGACCTCTGAATGCTGTCATTGGAACACACTCTTCGGAAATTCGAAGTTGATGGAAGCCTGTAGCTAGGTCCATTCGTGAAAATACTTGTGCGCCATTTAATCGATCCAACGAATCATCAATCCGCGGCAATGGATATTTGTTCTTTATTGCCTGCTTGTTCAAATCACGATAATCCACACATAACCGTAGAGTACCGTCAGATTTTGGGACAAACACCGCTGCTGCACCCCAATCAGAGAAACTAGGCCTGATCAGACCCTTTCATACTAGCTGTCGTGTTTGATTGTCAAGTTCTTCTTTTTCTTTCAAGGACATTCTTCGAATAGCGTGAACTACCGGCCTTGCATTGGGAATCAAAGCGATCTTGAAATCTATTTCTCTCTGCGGAGGTAAGCGAACAACTTCTTCGAACACATCCGCATAGTTCTTGACGACAAGAATATCTTTGATGAGGTCTAGAATATTCTCTGTAACTTCAGGGATATTTTCTATTTGAGCTGGAGAAACATTCAAAGCTGCCCAGAAGTCTTTTCTATTAGATTTCTGACCTTCACACGGTATTGTTATATAACTCCCTGATTTAATCTTAGCTCTAACAACTCTCTCGGCGCATCTAACATCTGCTTCATATTTGGTTAGCCAATCCAATCCCAGAATAAGATCGAATTCATTAAAATTCATAACGACAGAGATAATAAGGAATTTATAGTAGGAAAAGGAGACAGGTACTACACCAATCCAACTAAGATTGATAGAACCCCCGACCGGATTCAGGACAGTCATTGGTTCCTTGAGCTTCCTCAAATTCAAATCCAGCTTCTTAGCTGCACTCTTGGCAATAAAGCTTCGTGACGCGCCTGTGTCAAACAGTAATTTGACTGGAATGTTTTTGACAATAAGCGTTCCTTCTAAAACATCAGCCCTTTCCTGAGTAGGCGAAGATGCAGGCACTTCGGCCACTCTATTTACCTGAGCCCCTTTGGTCTTTTTAACAGCCAGCAATCTCGCTTTATATGACCAGCCCGATGACAAAGTTTGCACTCCCGAGTCATAGGAAACTTGCACTTAGATTTAGACCCACACTCCTTTCGCTTCTTCGAGGATTTACAACATCGGGTCAAATGCCCTGGTTTCTTGCAGTTAGAGCAGGTGGCCGTCGTGGTTGGTTCCTTTTCAGATCTAACCCTTTTTCGATTGACTTTGGGCTTCTTACTCACCTCAGATATTGCACTGGCCTCGGGATTATCAGTTTCAGGCTCGTTTGCATTACTATAACTGACCCCTTCTTCGTTAGGTAACATACCCTTCCTGTTGTGATCTTCGTATTGATAAGCCATATAAATCATTTCTGAGAAAGGAAGTTTCACATTCCTCATCACACTATTCTAATATTTTCTTTGCAGGCCATGAATAAATCTCAGGTTTTTCCTCTTTGGATCTTAAATCAAATAAGGAGAAAAGTGAGCAAGTTCGTTGAATTTCTTATGATATTCTGGGATGGTCATATCACCTTGTATCAAATAAGAAAATTCATCACATAATCGCTCGGTTGCTTCGGGAGGAGTAAATCTTTCTAAGAAAATCACTTTGAATCTGTCCCAGGTGATATCACCCTCTGGATTATCTTTAATAACTGAATCCCACCAAAACAAAGCTTCTTCTTTGAGTGCCCAAGACGCCAGTAATCTTTTCTGATCGCCTCTCAGCTTTAAACCCTCAAAGATTTGCTCAGAAGAACGAATCCAAGCTTGTGTTTCCATAATGGACTCCTTGCCTGTAACACCCCGTAATTTAAACATAAAAATTCACAAATTAAAGTATACTTAATTAAGTGAAATGGGTTGCGCAGAGAAATATATATATATATATATATATATATATATATTGATATATATATATATAATTGAAAATTAAATAAATAAATATGCAAAAATGTTCAAAACAGCGAATTGGGAGAGGGGAATAACCGAACTGGCCAATTTTTGAGGTCGACCCGAGCTCGCTGGGTCGACTATGGGTTAATCCAGGGTGTTTGGCTGTCAACCCGTGGGCCGATTCGCTCAAATGAAGATTTTGCATTTGAATGGTTCTCATGGTTCAGCTTTAATCTAAAGGCCCTAGATGGTTCCTACACTTGACTTATTCCCCAAGACATGTTTTGATGGCTTGGATTGAATCTAGGGTTAATCCTATGGCTAATACTATCCTAATCCTCTATAAAAAGACCCCTAAACCTAGCCTAAATCACCATTATTCAATCCTACAACTAAACTATGCCAAAATGATTCCTCATCATGGCCTCCACTTCAACCCATGTCCTCCATCTTCTTCTTCATGATAGCTTAAGTGTTCTAAGCTAGTTTAAAAGTAAAGGAGCCTCTTTTCTTCATTCATGAGAGATTCTATGATCATTTGAGTGATTTCATGTTTGTATGAGAGTTCATAAGTTGCATTCTAGCCAAAGTTGCAACCTTTTCTTGACCAAAAAGCAAGGATCTTGCATGAGAGCTCATAAGCTTCATTCAAAGCCAAAGTTGAAACCTTTCTTCTTCAAAGCAAGGATTTTTATTGATATTTGCTCAAGGGTTTCATTTGGAGCTTGTTCTTTTTGGGTTTTTGGGTGATAGCATGAATGGCTTCGTCTCAAGCTTTGTTTTATATGTTGATTTGTGCCTTCATAGCATTGTAAGCCCTCTCCTACTCTTAGATATTAACTATAAAGTTAAATGAATGTTGCAAGTTTGGGTTTGATCGTTAAGTATGCTACATGCTATCATGTTATGCAAGTCTATAAAGTCATTACCTTGATCTTGTGGGTTAAAAGCTATAACCTTTATGTTGAAATGTTGCATTATGCAACATGAGAACCCTCATAACCTTTAGGTTAACTTGCATATGAAGTCATAACCCTTATGTGATGTTATATGCGAGTTACTTGTCATCATTTCATGTCATTTATGACCATGTATCACCTATTTGCCAAATTTGAATGTTATGCATGTTTTTGAGGCTTGACAATGTAACATGCAAGTTTGTGAGCACATTTATGCCTCATTTCCACCATGTTTAACTTGTGGCCTTATACCCTTTTTTTACATTCCTTTGCCAAGTTCCTTCTTTTAAAACATTATACGTTGTTGCGAATGTATATGCGAGTTTAAAAGCATTGGGGTTATGTTATGGGTAAACTTTAATGACATGAAACATGATTTGAATAAATTAATATAAACATGACAACATGTAACTTTGGCTATGAGCATGGGACTTGGAAACTTGACACGTATGGGTTGTAAGTGTAACAAGACACTAGACCAAACATGAAAATGGCCAACTCGAGGTTGGGTTGAGTTTGTAGCATAAACCTACCCGTACCCGCCCGGCTTAACTAGTGGCTACAAACAATAGGATCCAATGTGAGAAGTTGGTCATGTCGCGCTTAAGACCCGAGGTTAGACTAGGTTGTGGTGTAAAACTACCCGGACCCGCCCGGCTTAACTAGTAACCACAACAAGGTCTAATGTGAGAGGTTAAGAGTGCATTAATTAAATTAATGCCACATGATAAGGTTAAGTAAATTTGACTAATGACACTTAACCGAGATGACACGAATGGGTAGGTTAAGTGGGACCGGGCTTGATTTCTTAATGACACTTAACTATACAAGACAATTAGGGGATGGGGTTAAGTAATTTACGCTTAACTAATCCGACTGGGTAATTAGATGGGGTTAAGTAATCCACAATTAACTAATCTAAACACGGTAATTAGATGGGGTTAAGTAACTTAGACTTAACTAATCTAAACACAGTAATTAGATGGGGTTAAGTAACTTAGACTTAACTAATTTAAACACGGTAATTAGATGGGGTTAAGTAACCTTCACTTAACTAATCTAAACACGGTAATTCGGTGGGGTTAAGTTAAACACTTAACCAATCTAAATGCGTTAATTCAATGAGGTTAAGTAACCAATACTTAACCAATTTAACACGGTAATTTAATGGGGTTAAGTAACTTATACTTAACCAATTATACGTGATGATTTGATGAGGTTAAGTAACCTATACTTAACCAATCTAATAGGTGGACCTGATAGGGTTAAGTCACAAGACTTTTAAAAGTTGGCTTAACCATTGTAATACGACTAGTGGATGGGGTTATGCTAACCCATGCTTAACCAATCCGACTCGATAATCTGATGGGATTAAGATAATCTATGCTTAATCAATCTAACATGATAATCTGATAGGGTTAAGACAAATAAATACTTAACCAATTTGACTTGATAAGGTTAAGTCATGAGCTTCTTGGTACACTTAACCAACCTGTAGGGCTAAGCCTTGAACTTGAGTACTTAGCCAATCTTGACATGATTCGTAGGCGGGTTAAGTCATGAACTTGGATAACAACACTTAACCCATTTGACAAAACCCTAGCTCAGGGGACTAGGTTGGAAATCGTAGTTAACAAGGATAGTGGAAAGAGGGGCTAAGTGGTAAACCTTAGTTAAGGGTAACTAAGTAATAATTCTTAGCTAAGGACATGGACTAGTTCATAAAGAGATGAGTAACCTGGTACGGTAGGTCATCGCTTAGTATACGAGGAGGAGCAAGTTATCTGACTTGGATAAAAGCTCCAGCGAACTGGGTGACGAAGCGGAAGCTTCGGGGAACGTGAGGGTACTCTTGGTATCCCTCTGTGAGGTGGCGTGTGGTCCATGAAACCCGGCCTCACAGAGGTTAAGGTCTACGGTAGAAGAGCCAAGAGTATACCTTGGTTGCTATGCGAGCGACCTAAAGACTAGGATGGATTAGCGTGGAGTCGACGATACTTGATTTTGCCCCGGGATAGCATGTCGTCGACTACCTACCATTTTTAGTCAATCGTGTACGTGCGGAAAGGTAGGGAACTCCCGAAAGACCATATACTAGCTATCAAGTTATGGGTGAGGTTGGCTATCTGGAAGTGGGCATCGATGGGCCTTAGTGTAGTTCTCATACATGATTTTTCTTGGATTTCCTTTTAGTAGTTGAGGGAGGGGTCACGTGGGACCATAGCCACGGGTACAAAAACAGACCTTGATATCTGCATCAGCAGACGACTTAAAGCTCCCGACCGAGTTTCGTATTTCTTGATTTGCCATGGCACGGAACTCGGATGGCACATTGAGGAACATGTGCATCTAGACATGGAAAACGATTCACGATACATACGTGGGATAAAGGGCGCGGTTGACGGGTGGAATAATTCCTAGTGGCCCTAAGTGGCTGAACCCAAACCGAGACACAGAAACGTTCATTAGGTAGCATAATCCCTAGTGGTCCTAGGTGGCATAAATCCTAAGTGGACGCGCGATAGTTCATGGTAAGGAAACATAACTAGATCGAGAGTAGCAGTCCAAAATAACTTCAAGGATAAAACGTTTACATGGGAAAGCCCGTATGGCCTACGGCAAAGGACTGAACTTATACATGGAAGGAAACATACGAGTTGGAAAAACCTACATATGCTATATATATTAGGGTGACATGGACCATTACATGACATTGGGCAAGGGACATTCATAGTTGACACATGACACGGGTTGGGATACTAGTACGAGGGGTGCAGAGCAAATATACATGATACATACCTTAGGATGTTATACATGGTAGATACCTTGGGATAGTATACTTGATAGAAACCTGACGATGTGGTACCTTGATTTATCTTGACACCGTAGTTTATCATGACACACTCGTTTATCTTGGTACAGTAGTTCATCCTGTTATTTTGGTTTAGCTTATCTATCTTGTCATCATACTTATGTTCATCTCAGTTCCTCATGCCAGTTAACTTTACTAGTTTATATACTGATAGTAGATAGGGCTTACCGTCTTTATGACTGACCCTGTTTTCTTTCGCCTCTTGTTTTCCGTTCCCCCCCCCCCCCAGGTTACACGGAGGAAATGCTATTGTTAATTTGGACTTCTTCTGTTTGAAGGTCATCACGCATGGCTTGGACTTCTCTTGGCTACGACTACTTTACTGTTTTACTTGGGGAATAATTTATGAAATGGCTTTATGCTTCTTTATTATTGCAAGGCAGGTTTTGATGTATTTTGATGTAAAAGGCTTTAGACCTTATTTTACAAGGTAATGAAATTTGTTTTACTTCCGCGGTTTTATATATATATGTTCTGTCTTGTAATATTTCTGTACATGTTTACCAATAATACCCCTCTAAAGCTAGTGCATTCCTTTGTGAGTGGCCCTAGCGGAGGTGGGGTGTTACATTTGGTATCAGAGCAGAAGGTTACCAGACTGGGCAAAAGTTTTTAAAACCTTCTGAAAACAATTTGAGAAACCGTTTTACAAAGAAGCATTTTTCAAGAAAAGTTTGTTTTAAAAGGCTATTCCCCAAAGGCCATTAGCATTATCCTTTGATTCCTTGATTGAATCTCCTTTCCTATCTTTCCTCCATCTGTGGTCGCAGTTGTTCTAACTGTGACTAATCTTTGTCTAGCCACGTAGGTGTTTTCCCGTACGATGGAGGTGGTTCTCGAGAGACCTGTTGCCGTGGTACAAGGAAGGATAAGAAGAGTAGGGATAAAGGACTAGAGCTTAAGGATAAGCAACTGTTGCTATGGCTTAGTCCATCAAGGAGGACAAGGACAAGATCATCGGAGAGGGCAATTGTACGCTCCCATTTCTAGGGTACCTAAAAGAAATGGTACCGTTTCTGGTAAAGGTTTAGTCGTTCTTTTCTATCATCCCGTCCAGACTTTGTCTTGATCATCGTATCATTTAAGTCTGCTTGGATAGTTGAGTCTCTGCACCTTAGTACTAGCATGGTAGAGGATCCCAGTTTTTGTCCCAAAATCTGGTTGGAGAGTCGGTCCATTTATTCATGACTTGTTGGATTTGAGAACGTCTATGCCAAGTGTTGAGATTAGAAGCAATACTTCTATTGTTGAGCCATGGATGGATTCTAGGGGTAAAGTGGTTATCCAGTAAGGGATACCATTCTCTGTTTTGGAAAAGAGGGTAGTCAGACTCTTGGCATGCTTTGGTAATACCTTCGGAGTCTCGTGTAATCTTTTGGGTTCTGTCATGGTTAGTTACCTAGAATCTCTTGATGCATTTATCGAAAATCTCTGATCCAATCGAGTAACGTCCGCCAATAAGACGGATGGTCCATTCCGCTTGAGAATGGGTTATAGGAATCACCCTAGTAAGTGCACGTGTTAACATGGATTGACATCGGTAAACGAGATCTAAAATTCACTCGTGAATTTTGGAGAGCTTGCATGAGTACGCAGATATGTTTGGGCCGAGTATACTAGGGAAAGAATAAATGAAAGTGGAACGAGAGGCGACAGTGAAAAGAGTTCCGACTCATACCTTGGAAATAGGAATCAAGGAACTACGAAATCATGAAGTCAAAGGCAGTCAAGGCACACTGGAATTAGGCTCAAGGAAATGCGTATTAGACGCGCGCATCGTGTCTCTTTTTAAGAGTATATCTTTGATCCTTGGTTCACCTGTAGAGCTTGCTTGCATGCTATCGCTTAGTGGATATCCTCTTGGTCCTGTTTCTGTTACAAACCCCGTAAGGAGTTTGTCTTGTTTATCTCCTCGATCTTGTCTTGGGAACCTTAGATAGAACTCTATGGATGTAAACATGTATTTGAAACATGTTATGATTGATATGGATGCAAATGGCTGCAAGTGGTTGCTCGTGGATGCGCAAATACACATTAGATACTACATTGACGTGGTCACGTTTCATGTTGCATATACACGAGTATTTATACTTGTTTATGGATGAAATTGAATGTGTTATCATGCGGATGTTGCATATGAATGAATGTTTGTGCACGCATATCGTACTTATATGACTAGGACTATTCGCATACATGTTGGACTCATAGCACTAAACATATTTTGCATTAGAAAGATCATTCAGGCCTGATCATTAGCATTACCTAAGGAGCATATACACACACGTTCGGCATATGTTCATATGGCATTAGAGATCGTCTAAGGACAATGGTTGTCTGTGGATGATGTTTTGAGTAGATGGATGATGGATAGTAGGATACGTTCTTCCTAACTTGGAGATTTCGGGGACGAAATCCTTTAAGGAGGGGAGAATGTAACACCCCGTAATTTGAACATAAAAATTCACAAATTAAAGTATACTTAATTAAGTGAAATGGGTTGCGCAGAGAAATATATATATTGATATATATATATATATATATATATATATATATATATAATTGAAAATTAAATAAATAAATATGCAAAAATGTTCAAAACAACGAATTGGGAGAGGGGAATAACCGAACCGGACGATTTTTGAGGTCGACCCGAGCTCGCTGGGTCGACTAGGGGTTAATCCAGGGTGTTTGGCTGTCAACCCGTGGGCCGATTCGCTCAAATGCAGATTTTGCATTTGAATGGTTCTCATGGTTCAGCTTTAATCTAAAGGCCCTAGATGGTTCCAACACTTGACTTCTTCCCCAAGACATGCTTTGATGGCTTGGATTGAATCTAGGGTTAATCCTATGGCTAATACTATCCTAATCCTCTATAAAAAGACCCCTAAACCTAGCCTAAATCACCATTATTCAATCCTACAACTAAACTATGCCAAAATGATTCCTCATCATGGCCTCCACTTCAACCCATGGCCTCCATCTTCTTCTTCATGATAGCTTAAGTGTTCTAAGCTAGTTTCAAAGTAAAGGAGCCTCTTTTCTTCATTCATGAGAGACTCTATGATCATTTGAGTGATTTCATGTTTGTATGAGAGTTCATAAGTTGCATTCTAGCCAAAGTTGAAACCTTTTCTTGACCAAAAAGCAAGGATCTTGCATGAGAGCTCATAAGCTTCATTCAAAGCCAAAGTTGAAACCTTTCTTCTTCAAAGCAAGGATTTTTATTGATATTTGCTCAAGGGTTTCATTTGGAGCTTGTTATTTTGGGGTTTTTGGGTGATAGCATGAATGGCTTCGTCTCAAGCTTTGTTTTATATGTTGATTTGTGTCTTCATAGCATTGTAAACCCCCTCCTACTCTTAGATATTAACTATAAAGTTAAATGAATGTTGCAAGTTTGGGTTTGATCATTAAGTATGATACATGCTATCATGTTATGCAAGTCTATAAAGTCATTACCTTGATCTTGTGGGTTAAAAGCTATAACCTTTATGTTGAAATGTTGCATTATGCAACATGAGAACCCTCATAACCTTTAGGTTAACTTGCATATGAAGTCATAACCCTTATGTGATGTTATATGCGAGTTACTTGTCATCATTTCATGTAATCTATGACCATGTATCACCTATTTGCCAAGTTTGAATGTTATGCATGTTTTTGAGGCTTGA